>JAHTLZ010000016.1:22694908-22717941 GCA_023846285.1 Phrynocephalus versicolor | reverse complement strand
ATACCCAACAAACTGTCTCGCGTGGTTATTCCGGCGTGGGGGGGCAATGTATAGGATCCTTCATTTCTTGAACTTGAAGCAAGGTGTTTATACTCTAGTTACTCTTAGAGTAAGTCTGGATAAGTTACAACCATTATAGCGATGGCAACTAACAGAGTTTAAAAAAACAAGTCTTTTGAAATGATGCTATCCCAGTTTTCCAGTGAATAGAAACAAAATCCTAAATATAATTTCAGGTGGTGTGGTCAGATTTTGATTTCTACCAACACCATTAAAAAAATGGAAACGTTATAGAAAACAAGAGTTCAGCAAACTGAAGGTATGTGCTGAAAATGCACTTCTGTGAGATTGATTCATCTGTAGTACAAGCTCCACAGAACAGATAACCTGTCCATAGATTCATTTGGTACTTGGTTATGACAAACCAACTGGTCAGTGTAACTGATGGGCCTGCTCTGCTTGAGCGCAAGCCAGCCTTACACAAACAAGCCTAAATAAAGGAGCCAAGCTCTAGAAGACAAAAATGTTTGTAAGTGCCTACTTATCACACGGCAATATTGCCCTTTTCTCAGAGAGGCAAGAGTTTGGCTCAATTAAATTCTCAAAGACATCATTAACAGAGCTTTTATTTCAAAAAACAAACAAAGAAACCCTAATCTGAAAAGGGCAAATAAAGGCATTTTCAATGTTTAAAATGGGATCATGGATGATAAAAGAAGTGGCTGAAACTGAAATTATAAAATGTACACATTGAAGAAATTTATCATGATAACAATGGAAGATATATACACAATCAACCTATTGTCTCCTTCAAATAACCATATTTTTCTGTGTATAAACCGATTATAAGAGATGGTTGACCCCACCCACTTTTTATTTTGAATGAATTCAAGTTGCTGGTGCTGATATACTTATCCTCAGGAAAGGCCTTGCAAAATGGAAAAACAACAACTTTTCTTTGTATGCATGGAGCAGGCTTGACAGCCATACTTTTGCAAACTTTTATTAAACTAAAATGCATTGCATGAAAAAAATGGAACAACAGGCAGGCACTACTAAGAATTTAAGGTTCCCATATAAAATATATAGTTTTATATTAGAAATATATGAAGTTGCAAGGCCTTAATAAATACCTAAATTTCCTCAAAGAATTGAAGTATGCTTAATATACAGTTTTGCCTTTACAAATGTTCACTTACACATATTATTTTTATAATTGTACCTGTGAAATCCATGTTTATATCTACTGAATTAATCTATTAAAATATACATAGTTGACAATATATTTTTCAAAAAGTTGTAAAGATAAATAACATGGGAAGGGGAGAACATGAAATGCTCAATGGAAAAATAAGTCAAAATTACAAAAAATGGGGAGGGAAATTCAAACTGAAGTGCATGATGGGTAATTAAGGATCTATTTTGACAATTCTAAGTGGTCAAGTTTTTAAAGTATGACACTGAAACCTTAACCTATATATATAGGAGTGATAAATGAGGCATTTTGTGTCATTACAGCCCCATAAATCACTTTCTTTAACTGCTGATGGCTTTTATCAGATCTAACCTTTTCAAGCTTCTAGTAGAGTGCTAACATTTTCAACTCTGACACATGTGCAGTTTACAAATTCTGCAGCTGATTAACTCACGACAGAAACTCACTGCCATCACGATTGCTATTCAAATGCGGTCTCTAAAACTCACAGACATGCTCATACAGACTCATACAGTCAAAGGAAAAAAACAACAACCCAACAACAAGAAGACCATCATCCCTACAGGTGGATCCTGAGGAAATGAAAACAATGGGTTCTTTTTGGATCCCCTTAATTTGTCATACATACGCATCAAATCTATGATTTTAAATAAATTTTAGTAAAACTGTTATCATGCTAAACTCTGCGGCCTGTATTCAAATTTAACTTTGCATATGTTCAGCTATCACTATTCACAACAATATATTTTATTTATTTATTTTTATAGAGAAGAGATGCTAAATGAAACTGAAAGCTAGAAGATTGCTTTTAAGCCAAAACATATGAACAATAATCCATTGATGGAAAAATGCTTTCAGATGTCCAATTAAATTTTGTTGATTGTTATTGTATGAATTCTAAAAATAATCTTGGAGATAAATAATGTCGCAATAGCAAAGTAGGAAAAGAAAAAACAGTAAATACTCTCTGTTGAACAAAGCAGCGCATGAACAAATGTAAAAGGTAATTATTTTCAAAACCTGATATGGTAAAGAACAGGTCATACTGCAGCCTGAATAAAGCTGAGCGAAATATTTAAACATATGAAAGAGGGCTGTCTTTAGTATAATAATTTTTATTTTATTTAGTTGACTGTATTTCAAGCCTAATTATCATGCATCTGAAGAAACTGCAAATGGGTATGCAGTTATGCACACTGAAATCAAAATGTTCAGTGAAATCTATCAAGAAAATGTAACTGATAAAAACACTAAAGTAATACTCAAGAAAATACAGTCCTTAGTAATATTAGTCACACTGAAGAAATCTTGATGTTTGTTGTGTGACCACTGGAAGCTGAGTACTTCAGATAGTATTAGTTTTGATAAGAACCAACTACAGATCAGACCTAAATAATGAAACATGAAGAGACAAGCTGAGACCACATGAATAGGAACGTCCACAGAGATCCTCCTGCAGCAGATTGCTTCTTTTAGATAAATGACAAACCTCAGAATAATAGTGGGTGACATTTTTTCAGCATTGCAACTAGCGTAGGGTTGTAATGCCATCTAAGCCTATGTACTATCACAACATTACCTTTATTTCACAAATATTATCACACATAGGAAAATCTACACATGTAGAATTCAGATGTAAATCAAGAAAACCTAGAATTCATGACAAAGGAATATTTATCATTTAAAACAAAAAGAATAGGACTCGTTGTTGTTGACATCAAATATCAGTGTTGAACATTATGTGAACTAAAAACAATCCAGAGGAAGAGGTGTTTTTCTATAAAAAATAAAATAAAATAAAATAAAATAAAATAAAATAAAATAAAATAAACACAACGTTCTGTGTTCCAAACTCAATCTGCAATTATCTGGACACTGAAACACCCATAAACAACGCATAGATAGCCATTTTAAGACTATGCCGAGCAATCACAAATAGGAAGCTGCCAGAAATATTTCAGATTAACTGCATTTAGTTGCATTCATTTAGCCTGTGTGAAGTTTGGTAAGTGTTATGATACAGGATTCTCACATTTAGCAATTGCCAAGCTATGGAACCCACCGGGTCGGTTCCTCGGGCCATTCTTTTTCTTGCCACCTCACCAGGCAGTTTTGAGTATCAAGTGTGGAGAACGAAAGCTTCAGTTCAGTGGCAGAGAGGCAAGATAAAACTATCTAAACCAAGACTGGGTATAATTTTATACTATGAGAGGTAAAATTATAATGCCAAGATACATATCAGTCTGGAATCTGAGTGGAGATGACCATAAAAAAAAAACATTATCCTCAAGGTAACCAACAAATGTATTACAGTCGCCCACCAAATATTTGTTCACCCAAGTAATCGACAGAAGATAAAAATCCCAGAGCAGTTTAGTTGGGGGAAATCACTTTGCGTGCTTTAGATGTTATTTTCTTAAGACAACATTTCAGTTTTGCTAAACTGAAATGTGAGTCACATATCATCATCATAAGCCATTGTATATATGAGCCTGAGATGTCATGCGTTGCTTCCTACTGCTTGCACTAACAAATGGCTCCATCGGTATATTAAAAAAACAAATGTGTGGCTGCTCCTGCTGTGATGATGATTGAAGAAAATCCTCACTGAAGCTCAAGAGAGTCACATAACAGAATCTTGACCAAAGGTTGTCCTTGACACACACACACACACACACACACACACCATACACCAAATGAAGGTTTCATTGGCCAAAGGGCCATTCCTGGGCCGCCATATTTTATTTCCACTTGCCAAATTTCTACACCTGGTGGATTTTAGATATGAATAAGTGACAGGATTAGAGGCTGGTGCTTAAAAAAACAAGACTGGCAGTTCAAGCAAATAACTTGTTGCCAACATGGAAAAACCACTGTAAAGGGCTAAAAATGTGATTGGTAGTAGCTCTGTTCAGGCGCTGTCAACAGAGATTCCTTCAAATGGCTGAGAAAAGGAAACAGAGTAGTCTTGTTCCTCTGCATGAGATCACTCCTTTTGGGAATGGAGCCACACAAGCAGAACGTCTGCAATAAACCAAGATCCTCTATGTGATCTAGAACTGTTGAGAAAAAAAATCTGCATTTCTGATTGCGTGGAGAAGCTACATGTATAGAGACTCAGTCCTCTACAAACAATTGCTGTCCTATTGAAGAAGAAAAAAGATAGGGGAGCAGGGTTCCTGTGCTCCATTACCACACCCACACGAGTTAACCTTATTCTCAATTTGAAATAAAAACCTAAAGCACCGAGAAACTTCCTTAAAAAGAGGAAGTTTCTCGGTGAAGATTAAGAATTTGCTCTGCTGCTATAAATTGCATTGCAAATATAATGTATACCTGACATAGAAGAATATTTACATATCTGTAGTAAATTCTGATTCCAGTTTTTTTCTAGTTGAAGCAAAACAAGTTGAGGAGTCGTGTAGCCATCACAAAAGACAAAAGTCCCCAGAAGTTTGACATTCCTTTCTTCTGGAGGCACCCTGGGACTGTGTACCTTGTTCAAGGCTCAACATGCTGGCTCTTCCCCTGGATGGACCGGGGGGGGGGGGGGAATTGACCTCCAAACCTCAGCTCTGTAGCCAGATACCAAACTCATTCAGCTATTCAGCTGACTGCATGCCATATAACCTAATGATATTTACAAAGTTTGGAAAAGCCCCCCATAGTAACATTTTCAAGCACTGGTTGTGTAGCAGAAAATGAAAAATATTAATCTGGCTTCAAGAAATGTTAATACAGTGGACCCTTGTATAACAAACCTTTTGTATAACATAAAACCTGTACAACATAAAGTATTCCGGAGATAGGGGAAATTTGCTTAACAGAATCGCCTATGGGCCAAATCTGTACAACATAAAAATGGGATCACTCCATTTTCAATGCATTCCTATGAGAAATTTGTATAAAGGAAAATGTGCTTAACATAATTTCATTTGGAACGAATTAATTCCTTTATACAAGGTACCACTTTAGTGCAAAAACGGAATGGCATATGTGTCAAACTGGAAATTTTAAATTCAACTGATATATATTGAAAGAATGTTTCAAAACATGAAGTTATGTCTCTCTTCTCTATGGCACATATACACTGAATGACCTTTACCTCTACTGCAAAAGCATAAGTACTGTAAGCCTTACAGGGATTGACGGGTTGAGACGATTGATGAAGGTTCCTTTCAAAGAAAGGCAGGTAGCAGCTGGGGGGATGAACTTTCCCTTTAATGGCTTGCCTAGTGTCTGACTTGCTTTCTTTGGAGAAGCCAAAACCTGTCCATTATCTTGGCTTTTAAAATACTGAGTTTTGTTTCAATCTGGTGCTTTAATCACTTGCCTTACTGGCTTTCACATTTACACTAATTTGAACACTTTTTGTTGTTTGAAAAAAATGTCCCGTGAGCCACAAAGCTCAGACCCAATGGCTGAAATCTTGATCATAGTGTAAACCAAATTGTAACTAAGGTAGCAGCTTATTCTTAAGAAGACCGTTAGATCACTCATTTCATTATCATCTATACAAACTGGCAGTGGTAATCTTAGTTTCAGACAGGTCTTCTGCAGCTGGAGAATCCAAGAACCTTGGGATCCTGTGCATAATAATTGTGCTGCTCCAAAGGAAAAAAAAGCTAGAGGGTAAATGAAAGGAGACTAGTGGTGAGAGAACATTTGTTCACTGATAGAATTTCTACACTGGATGTGATCTGTGCACCGACTGCTATATATCTTGCTTATAATGTAGTCACTTCATAGCATCTAAAGAAGCAATCCAACCACATAAAATCATAAATCAGCTAAAAACCATAGCTCACAGAAATTGTTACATATTCTGTGCCACCAAGATGGAAATTGAGTTACAGCAAACCAACTAGGGCTTTCAAGGTAAGTGAGGTATTTAAAAGAGTGCTACGCTATTACAGTATCCTGCCTTCGCTTTTTCTTTTCAGCCCAAGAACCAAGTGGAGAAGGCACCCTTTCTTGCTTGAGAAGAGCCCCCACCCCAATAATCATACAACGAAATTGCCTCCAACCATGGAGAAGGGGAGGACCAGCTGTAGGGAGCTTGTTTCTTTTCCTCTCCTGCCAAAATGGACAAAAGAACTTGCTGAAATAAATGGTTCCTACTTCCATTTTCTCTGGAAACAAATGTTAGCTTCATCTATTGGCAGAAAAGTAAAGCATGCTGGTCTATAAAGGGATAAACATTTGTTTCATTTTGTATTATTAGAAACAATGCAAATGTCACTGAAATTGTTAAAAAGGAACTAAAAGATATGAAGGGGATTTCATCTAGAGGTGGTAACAAATATTATAAATAAAATAAATAAAACTATCTTCCAATGGACTATTTTTATTAGTGATTTGTAAACAACCTCTCCACTAACCCTTGTAATAGCCTGGACTAAAATTATCTATTGGATTCACATGATTCTTCAGGTCAACCACATTACTTTTCAGGTGCAGAAGGGTGACATCTTGTACTTAAATCATATATAAAATCAACAATGTCCTTAAAAACTCTTAAGTGCAGATATTTTCCTCCCACTCATGTCTCATTTTCCTCTTAACAATTTTTAGAAATTCATTGTATCT
This sequence comes from Phrynocephalus versicolor, assembly GCA_023846285.1. Lineage (NCBI taxonomy): Eukaryota > Metazoa > Chordata > Lepidosauria > Squamata > Agamidae > Phrynocephalus > Phrynocephalus versicolor. Next base: position 22,711,136 of record JAHTLZ010000016.1, on the reverse strand, counting down.
AGAGAGATTACTTCATGGTAACTCTACATAGGACAGTTACTTTAACTTTGTTTACTTTTGAAATGAGTTGCTATTAAGTCAAGAAATCGGCTGAAAAGTTAAGAAATCAGCTACAAGACTCAGCATGGTGCACAGTATGCCTGTCGGGAGATTTCTTAACAATTGTGTTTTAAAATTATACCATTTAGGTAACTGTGCAAAAGATTTACAGAGACTTTTAAGTTAGTCACTGTTAATTTAAATCTACACCACGGCTGTTTTCCAAATGTGATTAACCTAATACTGAGTTGAGAAGTGAAAGAAGCATGACTAGAATCTCCAGAGGCCTTTTTTAAACTACTTGGCCATCTTGAGTAGTTATTTCAAAGACTGATGAGTGTGTTTTGTTAATTCTTTCTATGGCACTCTCTACTTTAACCCCTGCCAGTGCTATAACCTACGTAGAGGAAGAAAGGATGGAAAGAAAGTGTCTAATCTCCCTCACCTCTTGAGTCAGTTTCAGTAGGAGGACAAAGAATATATACAGGAAAGGCAAAAATGCCACGTTTAAAGTCCTACTTCCCTTCTCTTCAAAGTATTGAATATGGATGCAAAACCGAAAGAGAAATCCAATCCTTCAGGGACTATCCAAATCTCACCTATTTCCAGGGTGGCCATTTGTAAAAGGGAAAAGGGCTCCTCTCTTTCTTTTTTTAATTGTGCAGAATAGGGAGGTGTTATTCATGCACTTGTTTGTTTGTTTGTTTGTTCATTCATTCATTCAACTAGGCAAAGGCCACTCTGGGCGGTTCACAACATAGAACAAACTGTTCTACATTACTGTCCCTACTATTTTGACATGCCGAGGAGCCTGTTCTCTTTTGCCTATGGCCACCGTACTCATGTCAGAGCCACTATCTCCATTAGTCAGGAACAGATGCCAGCAAACATTGTGTTTTATGCTTCATACACCAATTCAAATTGGATGCTAACTATGTCTCCATTTCTTTCTTTTTTAATATTCCCTGTGCATGTTCAAACACTTTTCAAAGGCATCTGATTCTATACTGTTTTCTTACGTAATTTCTGAAGGTTTAATTCTCTGTATTATAAAAATTTCTGCAACACCTGATCCATTTTTTTTTGAAAAATATACTGGATGTCTAATATATTTAATATTCAATAGTATGTGAGAATAATTTTTATGCAACTACGATAGTTAGAAAGATAGATAACTCAATTATTAGATCATCTATCAAAATATTCAGATGTGTAAGAGGCTACTAAAAAGATTGATGACTGAGAAAGTCCACTGATTCTCCAGCCATCATATTCATGCATTTGGCTAGACAACATTTTTCGCTGCCTTCACGAGCAAGCTTCATTACCCATCACTCCACTGAAAAGAGTTTATTATGAGGCTGCCATCTTGGGAAGACTATTATTTAGATGATAAATGTTGGAGGGGTGGAGCGTGTCTAGACTTTTTTTAAAGATGAGGTTTGTGACAGATAAAACAAACAGCATCCACATTTCTAATTAACTTAAATTTGGCAAATACAAATACAGGTCAGTAAAGCTATGGTATGCTTCTAGAATATTTTCTATCTGAATTTTACTGCTAATTTGTAAAATGTAAATTAACTAATTAGTAGAAAAGCAACATCACTGGTGACAATCCATTTCTGCTAGTTCTTTGCTTACTGACATTTATGAGCAAATAATGTTCCCTATTCTAATTTAGGACAATATTATTAATGTAAAAAATTAAAAAAAAATTCAAATTAAAACTTTAATTTGGACTGTATCATTTTCATTGATACAAAGACAAATATTGCATAGTATAAATGATGTATTTCAAATAGTGTTTTCTCTCAAACATCCTACATTATAAGCAATTCAGAGTAATTATTTATACAAATTGTATTTTCAAAAATTCCAAATAGTATGGTTATGTTTTTCACTGTACACTTTTGCATGACAAGACCTAGTACATCACACATATTACATGTTTATACTGCATTCAATTACTTTAAAATTCTTTCTTCAGCCATACATAATCAGAGTTTTATAACCTGATTAGGAAAGCTTCATTACATAAGTGAAAGGATAAGTATAGCTAATCTGAGCTTCAGAAAACAGAAGAATCCTCTGAAATCATAAAAACTAGATGCTTCAATACTGACCTATAATTGTTTTTACTATTCATACGTAGACAAAGGCTCGACAATAAGATGTACATTCAAAATGTCAGATGTAAATGTCAATTAAAAATTACAAGGAGTTCTGAAAGGTAAGGTCTGTGGGGGTTGACATTCTTTGACATAGTGGAGTGTCTGTGACCAGGCCTTTGGCAAACATAGCAGGATCTATGCTGTCAGCTCTTATCGTCCGCAAACCCAGATGCTTGTCTAAACTGAATGAGAAATACCAAGGAAATTGGAGCCGAAGCCTTGCGGTAATGTAGATGGAAGCTGAAAGCATTCTGTCTGCATTATGGGATAGCTCCTGAAGATGTGACAGTACTTTATAAGTCAACCACAAAATTTTGCAAAAAAGATAGGAAAACGTAGTGAAGCAAATTTTTTTTCAAATAATAATCTGAAATACTACAAAAATACAATATTAAGACACATGTCCATAAACTGATACTTATTAGGCAGCAGGCTCTTAATTTAACATTATATGGTGATTTTTCCCTGTTGTCTTACTGACACATGAATTTGTACTTACAAGCATTATAAAGATCTCCTGGGCAAGATATTAGGATAACAAACTTTATTTGAGAACATTCAAGATTAACTACCTTTTATTTCTGTGCACATATTCATCATGATTCTACCCTCCAGTTACAGTCTGAATGAAAAACAGCAGTAATTATTCAAATTAATTTTCAAAAACAAACTCATTGATGCTAGGTGGGCATGGAAGACGAGATGAATGAAAATGTAGAATTTGTGAAATTTCATAAACATTGGATAGCTTATCCAATCCTAAGTCTCTCTCTGGTACAGTAGGGTCAAAACCTTTCAGTAGTGTACTAGTGCGTCAAGATATGTCAACAAACCATCACACTGAAGAAAGGAAAGTGACCTTTCAATTCTTTGTGTTTTGGTTGCCAATGCAACTTTGGATCCTGGGTATGCATGAACAGTTTTCCTAGCTGCGTGACAATTGAAACCCCCAAGGTTTCCACTAAGTCTTTTTGTTAAGCCTCTGTGTTTCTTCTTGACAATACTACTATTCAATCCCTAAAGTGCCAGACATTCACATTATACTGGAGAAAGTATGAAGTTCTTCTCCCAGTGTTCCAATAAGATAAGTTTATATTGAATGTATCTAAATCTTTACCATTCTCCTTTGCAACTTCCTGTAAATATTATAAAAGTAAACATCTGAAGTATTTATTGACACGAACAACACACTTGTCCTAAAATGGGATCTTCATTCTTTTCTTTTTGTCTAATAGATAACTACTAAAACTAAAAATATATGTAAATGAACAGAGTTCTTTTTAAAACTTAAGGGTAACAACCCCTTGAATAAGCATATTTAATAACACCAGGCACGGATTAATTTGAGAAAGAAATTGGAGTGTTAATCAGAAATTAATCTACCTGGACAACTTGGGATACTCTTACTGATAAACTAGGAACTTCTCCTACCTCATTTGAGACGTTGCAGAGTATCAAAGTCATTTATATTACAATTAAATAAGGAAAGATAACATGAGACAGAAGGTTTTCTATCCATGTTTAATTAATGTTGAAGAAATACTGTGCTCATTATATGGAATTACCATTATTCTAATATCAGTGTCAAATAAAACTTTTTCTCAGTGCATTCTTCAAATGTTGCAGAGTTGCTTCCAATAATAACAGCATCAAGTTTTCTCCTGGGTATCACTAAAAATATACTCTAAGAAACATTGTAGGCAGGTTTACAAAAAGTAAACTGACCTGATCCTTACTGTAAATCAGTACTGAAAGTGTAATTTCTAATTATTAATTAAATCTGTCTCCTGATTATAATAATGGATTCATTAGCATATTATTGTTGTATGAAAGTGATGCTATAATCTTGTGCTGACACTGCAAAGTAACAATTTATGATGCTATTATAAAATGGGGACAGGCCAAACAGAAAAGTTATATCATTTAGGCAAGGCTTCAGATTAGTGCTAAATTAAAGTCTATGTCTATTCAGAATAACTAGCAAGTTTGGCCTCAGAGTTCCAATTGAAGCAGGACAAAGGCTAATCAAGTTTTGTCAAGAGAACAAGCTGGTTATTGCAAACACTCTTTTCCAACAACACAAAAGGTAACTCTACACATGGACATCATCAGGTGGACAATACCGGAATCAGATAGATTATATTCTCTGCAGCCAAAGATGGAGGAGCTCTATACAGTCAGCAAAAACGAGACCTGGTGCTGACTGCGGCTCAGATCATTAGCTTCTTATAGCAAAATTCAAACTTCAACTGAAGAAAGTAGGGAAGACCACTGGGTCAGTCAGGTACAGATTTAAGGAATTAGACTTGGTGGATAGAACACCTGAAGAACTAAGGATGGAGGCTTGTAACATTGTACAGGAGGCTGCAATGAAAACCAAACCAAAGAAAATGGTAGGGATGTAACAGAAGCAGAAGACATCAAGAAGAAATGGCAAGAATACACAGAGGAATTATATCAGAAAGATCTGGATGTCCCTCTGCCCATTTGGAGTATGTGTGTGCGGTTTAAGCTGAAACCCGGAACTAAATAGACATTGACCTTGGCTGCTGTGCAGAGCCCATGAAGCTCTGTGAACACATGCTGCCTTATAGGGCACATTGGTCATGTCCAATGAAGAGTAACTAAAAACCATCTACAGAATAATTGTATCTCTTTCCTTTGCCTAATAACGGATAACCACAAATTAGACTTTGGAATCTTAACATCAACATGACGCCTCCTACCATTTTCTACAATAAAGGACTGTAAATGTAAGCACTGAAAACAGCTATTTAAAGGAACTTACATATTTGGAAAATTTTGTTGATAACATTGCAAAAGTAGTATAACTTCTTCCCTCTAGCTTAGTGCCAGAGCTTCCTGCAGATGTGCACCAAATGGCCCAGCACAAGAAAAAGCCAACATTAAAACCTTCATTAGTGCTTCATTAGTAAAGGGAAGCTTCAGGTCTCAGTAATACCCATGCATGCATATACATATTATAGCCACATAATGGGAAATATACAGTGATGTGATGCCCCACACAGGTGTTGCCGAGCTCAGTGGTTCTCAAACTTTTTTTACCCCTGCACCCTTGTCTAAAAAAAATTCATGGCACAGCTACCCTTAAAGTGGTTTGAATACTTGGAAAAAGAAGGAAAAAAAAACAGTGCAAATTTAATGCTCAGTTGTCTTTAAGGAAACTGTTTGGATGAATTTTTCATTACACCCAGTTTCAGAACCACTGGCCTAGATTAACAGCTGCTTACAAAGGAGACACCGGCTTCATTTCTCTTCATCATTTTTATCTTACTTGCCCCTCCTAGGAGCAATGAACAACTAAACACAGAAAACTAGTGTTAAAGGTATTTTGCCTTTAGGTTGAATCTGTTTCAAGTAAACGTTTACCTGTTCCAGTAGCTCCAAAACTGGTCATGCAGGTAGGCTTGGTGGCTGCATTCATCACCAAAAGAGGCTTTGCTTTCAATCCAATGAATGATATGCCCTTCTACAGCTGAAGGGGAAAATGCTATTAGTTTAAAATGAATACACAATTACTGTGCAAAAGAGTAACAGAAAATAAGCTGTGCAGATGCTGATTTTGTGATCAGAAATGGATTAGAAAATCTCAAGTTCTTCTTTAAAAAAGAGAAAGAGATTCTTCTAGCATTTGCCTCCTAACCCTGCATCACTTTGCATTAGCAAACTGTTAATTAATATTGACTGGACATTGGGAAGAACTTTCTGGCAGCAAGCAATGTTTGGAAGTATTACCTTCGAGGATGAAGGAATCTCCTTTGGCAGAAGGTTAAAAAAAGAGGCTGGATCGCTACCTGCCAGGCAGACTTTCTGTAGATTTTCTGCAGGGTAACAGGGCTAGACTAGATGACCCTTAATATCCTTCCAAATCTACAATCTTACAATCAAAATTAGTCTCTGCGATATAACCACAGATTTCCCACTCATCAAATACAGGGCACTAGCACTGAGTTTTCAAACATAATTGCAAATAAAAATTAGCATTACTCTTCAAAAAAGTAACATTCACTTTATTGTTGTTGTTGTTCAGTCGTTCAGTCGTGTCTGAATCTTCGTGACCCCATGGACCAGAGCTCGCCAGGCCTTCCTGTCTTCCACTGCCTCCCGGAGTTTGGTCAAATCCATATTGGTTGCATCGATGACACTGTCTAATCCTCTCATTTGCTGTCGTCCCCTTTTCCTTTTGCCTTAAAAACTTTCCCAACATCAGGGGCTTTTCTAGGGAGTCCTCTCTCCTCATGAGGTGGCCAAACTACTGGAGCCTCAGCTTCAAAATCTGCCCTTCCAGTGAACATCCAGGGTTGATTTCTTTCAGGACGGATAGGTTTGATCTCCTTGCAGTCGAGGGGACTTTCAAGACTGTCGTCCAGCACCACAGCTGAAAAGCACTGATTCTGCATCAGCCAGCCTTCTTTATAGTCCAGCTCTCACTTCCATACATCACTAGTGGAATAACCATAGCTTTGACTATTTGGACCTTTGTCGGAAAAGTGATGTTTCTGTTCTTTAAGATGCTGCCTAGGTTTGCCATCACTTTCCTCCCCAAAAGCAGGCGTCTTTTAATTTCCTTCTTGCAATCACCATCTGCAGTTATCAAGAAGCCCAAGAAAATAAACCCTGTCATTGTCTCCATTTCTTTCCCTTCTATTTGTCAGGAGGTGATGGGACTGGTGGCCATGATCTTAGGTTTTTTTGTTTTTGTTTTTTTGATGTCGAGCCTCAGCCCATTTTTTCACTCTCCTCTTTTACCCTCATTAAGAGTTTCTTTAATTCCTCCTCACTTTCACTAATTCCAGCTGGTGATTCATCCAGTCCTGCCTTTCACACAATGTACTCTGCATATAAATTAAAAAGGCAAGGTGACAGTATACAGCCTTGCTGTACGTTTCCCAATTTTAAACCAGTCAGTTGTTCCATATCCAGTTCTGACTGTTGCTGCTTGTCCCACATATTGACTTCTTAGGAGACAGATAAGGTGGTCAGGCACTCCCATTCCTTTAAGAACTTGCCATAGTTTGTAGTGGTCCACACAGTCAAAGGCTTTGGCATAGTCAATAAAGCCGAAGTAGATGCTTTTCTGGAACTCTCTGGCTTTCTCCATAATCCAGTGCATGTTGGCAATTTAATCTTTAGTTCCTCTGCCCCTTTGAAATCCAGTTTGCACTTCTGGGAGTTCTCTGTCCACGTACCACTGAAGCCTCCCTTGTAGAATTTTGAGCATAACCTTGCTAGCATGTGAAATGAGTGCAATTGTGCGATAGTTGGAACATTCTTTGGCGTTGCTCTTCTTTGGGATTGGGATGTAGACCGATCTTATCCAGTGCTCTGGCCACTGCTGAGTTTTCCAAATTTGCTGGCATATTGGGTGTAGCAGCTTTACAGCATTTTCTTTTAACATTTTAAATAGTTCAATAGGAATGCCATCACCTCCACTGGCTTTGTTGTTTGCAATGCTTTCTAAGGCCCGCTTGACTTCACTTTCCAGGATGTCTGGCTCCAGGTCAGCAACTACACTATCTTGGTTATCAAGGACATCCAGATCTTTCTGATATAATTCCTCTGTGTATTCTTGCCATCTCTTCTTGATGTCTTCTGCTTCTGTTAGGTCCCTACCATTTTTGTCCTTTATCATATCCATCTTTGCATGAATGCTCCTTTAATATCTCCAATTTTCTTCAATAGATATCTGGTTTTTTCTTTTCTATTCTTTTCCTCTATTTCTTTGCACTGTTCATTCAATATTCTTTGAAAGTCTGCATCCAATTTTCTGTATCTTCCCCTTTCTCACTTGCATTTTGTGTCCCTTCTGTCCTCCGATATTTGTAGGGCCCCACTGAATAGCCATTTTGCTTTCTTGTATTTTCCTTTCTTTGGAATGAAATGCCTCCTGTACAATGTTACAAGCCACCATCCATAGTTCTTCAGGTGTTCTGTCCACAAAATCTAGTTCCTTAATTCTATTCTTTACTTCCACTGTGTATTTATAAGGGATTTGACTTAGATTTTACCTGACTGGCCCAGTGGTCTTCCCTACTTTCTTCAGTTTAAGTTTCAAATTAAGAAGCTGATGATCTGGACCACAGTCAGCACCAGCTCTCGCTTTTGCTTACTGTATATTGCTCTTCCATCTTTGGCTGCAGAGAACATAATCAATTGGATTCCAGTATTGTCCATCTGGTGATGTCCATGTGTAGAGTCGCTTTTTGTGTTGTTGGACAAGTGTGTTTGCAGTGATGAGCTTGTTCTCTTGACAAAACTCTATTAGCCTTTGCCCTGGTTCGTTTGGAACTCCAAGGCCAAACTTGCCACTTATTCCTTTTATCATTGGACTCCCTACTTTAGCATTCCAACCCCCTATGATGAGAAGAACATCTTTATTTGGCGCAGTTCTAGAAGTTGTTGTAAATCTTCATAGAATTGGTCAATCTCAGACTCTTCAGCACCGGTAGTTGGTGCATAAGCTTGGATGACTGTGATGTTGAAAGGGCTCCTTGGAATCATAGCAAAATCATTCTATCATTTTTGAGGTTGTATCCCAGCACAGCTTTTCCCACTCTATTGTTGACTATGAGGGCTACTCCAATTCTTCTATGGGATTCTTGCTCACAGTAGTAGATGTGATAGTCATCTGAACTGAATTCACCCATTCCTGTCCATTTAAGATTGCTGATGTCCAAGATGTCAATGTTTATTCTTGCCATCTCACGTTTGACCACATCCAGCTTACCCTGGTTCATAGATCTCACATTCCAGGTTCCTATGCAGTATATTTCTTTGCAACATTGGACTTTCCTTTCTCTTCCTTTCAGCTTTGGCCCAGCCGCTTCATTAGCTCTGGAGCTACTTGTGCTTGTCCTCCGCTCTTCCTCAGTAGTATGTTGGACGCCTTCCGACCTGAGGGGCTCATCTTCCAACATCATATCTTTTAACCTTTTGTTTCTGTTCATGGAATTTTCTTGGCAGGGATACTGGAGTGGCTTCTCAGTTCCTACCACAGGAAGTTTTATTACAGGCCACCTTGTAACCAGTTAATTACCCTTACAAAGATGAAAGCATAACACAGCCTGTTGTATTCTGTAGCCTCGCTGATCAACTGGGACACAAAAGTAACAGTATGACCCCAATTTATAAGACTAACAAGGTTTATAATGCAACAAGTCATTAACTTATTTGCAGTGCCATTATTATTTAAAAAATATATAATTAAGCACTCTAAAAACACCCCAACATTTATTTATTTATGTGGCAACAAACCCACATCTGCAAAATGAACATTCTGAGGCAATGAATTAAAAACTAGTTATTACACCAAACATTTAATAACACTAACAGACATATTATTCTTAAAAAGCAAAATAATTGTCCAATGAATCATCTCCAATTGTGATGAGTTGCAGGTAACAGTATACCTTGTAGCATGTTCATTCCAAGTTCTGCCATAACCAGCATTGTCCTTAAATTCATCATCCTGCCACTTGCCTTGCTGAACCTCTGAATAGCAAAATAATATATCCAAAGGGCTTAGTGCTGAGTTTTGATGACCCTGAACTTGTAAGCATGTTCAGATCACTTCATAGACCTAAATGTTACTCTTTGCTGCCTGTAGCCTCCTTTAACTACAGTAATACCATGGTTTGTGAGCATAATCAATTCCAGAAACATGTTTGCAAACCAAAACACTCCTATATCAAAGCAAATTACCCCATAATAAATAATTGAAATCCAGATTATTTGTTGTCAGGCACCATAGACCATATACTGTACACACAAAATGACAAAACTCACAAAAGAAGTTGGCTAGAAGTCCACGTCCACACCATGGTTTAGTTACCTGGCTGCGAAATCAGATCTGATTGAAACTAAGAATTAGCTTTTACTCTGTGTTTTTAATGTGATAAAATTTAATACAATTTTTAGCCCTATATATACTTGATTGGCTGCCCCATGACTAGAAATGGTTTGAAAAATAAGAGATTGGAAACAAATTAAAGAAAAATAAAACCCTAACCTGCAATCTCCTTTGACACCGTTCCTGGCTGGTGCAAGGGAGACCTCCATTCCTCTTTCCTCCCTCTGCTTTGGAGGTTTCCCTGAGATTGAACATTCCAGATAATCCCACACAATCCAGCAGGTGATCTGCTCCAGTGCTCATAGTGCAAGACACTGCTTGTTGATCAAGGCAAAATTTATAAGAAATGTTTGCTTGTTTTGCAAAATGTTCTTAAACCAAAGTAATCTTAAACCAAGGTATTACTGTATATAGGGTTTTTTGGCACTTTAAATTGTTTTTGACCACTGGTATCTGTCAATGCATCTTCTTCAGACTTACTATAAGGTCACAGCTCCAGCGTTGAGTTCTTCTGGAGTTAGATAAGTGGCTTGATCTCTGAACACACTTGGTTAAACATTTGAAGCAACCCTCAAGCCATGTCGGCAGAAACATTGGCTACAACCTTGGCTAAGAGGTGTGCTGGTTTGGCTACTGGTCTTAGCAGCACCTGAGACTTAGCACTGACACTATTTCAATCACACTACAATGCCGGTGTTTAACACACCTGAAGAAATGCACACCTCCCTCTCTCTGCAGCAGCTCTGTAATTTTTCCTCTGTGACTAGAAGACAGATCCAACGAACCATTCTGCTGATATTGTACAGCAATGTATAGACTTTGGGTAAGTGGGGCACAGCTGGATGTCTTTCATCTAATTGCCATTTTCAAGATGCCTTTTGGTTCTCATTGTGCAAACTATCATTTGCACCATGGCAGTTAAAGTACACTCTTATATTTGGGCAAGTGGCAAGATGTCTAAGAAACCAAGGTTCACATTTGCCTTGGGGCAGAATAATATATTAGCATTTCACTTCAACTAGTACAGGGATAATTTCAGGATATTTTTTATCAGTTCAGCAATTTAGAAATTTGAATGTTACAAGATGCCTTTGTAACAGATGCAGGTTTGTTCATAGATGAGGGTCTTTGGTCAGTTTAGAGAACTGCATTTGAGTTAGGTGTTTGCAACTTAAACCTCTCTTTTCCCAGAAACAAATCTTACAGTGATTGGTTCATTGCTGCAGATATCTAATATATTCTTACAATCATCCTGTGTCTGCTGTAATACCAACAAGAACTGTAGCATTTCAGTATAAATAGATTCAGCTACAAAAGCTAAAACACTCACCAACTGGCACTTCTAATATGAAGTCTGGTGTTTTGTCATAACCCTTCGCACGTAACTGATCTTCAGCTATATGGAGAATAAATGTTATAAACAATAGTATTATTCTATTAAACAGATAGCAGAATAATTAATTTTCTTTTGAACAGAGCTACAGAATTACTAATGCACTCATACATATCCTTCTTATGCATACAATGCTGTGTCAGATTAAATGAACCTTCTTAGCAAACCTGAAACATGAATATAAAAATGCTTCTTTGTCATCTCTGCATTTTTATGTCTTCATTATAAACATCATTAATTCAACTTGTCACACAGTATTTTGTTACTGAAAAATATTCGATATAAAGAAATATCTCAGTTGACTAAATCTCTCTGAAAGTAACTTTAAGAAACAGCAAATATGATCACAATGAAGACATACTGTATTTTCCCTTCAATTTATACACTAATACCTCGGATAACGAATGCCCCCGATAACGAACTTTTTGGACGACAAATGGAAGTTTGGGTTTGCAAAAAACCCTCGTGGCTTCTGTGCATTTAAGCAGAAACAACTGGGTGGTGGTGGGTTTTTGGAGCTTGATTGTATTGATCTTTGAGCTGCTTTCCATTGCATTTTCATGGAAAAAGGCTGGTATAGTCTTGCTGGTTTCTTTTGGCCATGTTCGCATTGCACTGCAGGGGGGGTGTTCGGGGGGGGGATGTTCCAGCACTGCAATCTTTTAAAGTGCATGTTATAAAGAGGTCTGGAACCCCCCCCCCAGCTTTTTTTTTTTGCCTTTTTTCAGACCTCCGGAACGGGTTGATCAGTTTCCCATTCATTTCAATGGGAAATCATGTTTCGGATAACAATTTTTTTCAAGATAACAAATTGTCTCTGGGAACAAATTCAATTCATTATCAGAGGTACCACTGTATGTGGGTCAGAAATTATCTATTCACTGAAAAGTGACTACAGACAGAAAAGTTATCCAGGATGTTAAGCATGACATCCATCCTTGTGCTGGTGGAAGACAGCTTGGAGAAGCTGAGTTGCTCACTCTCTAATTCTCTAGCTGCACTCAGAGGTTCCTAAAATGCTACGCAAGTTGGGAAATCCTTATGAATAGGGTGGTCTTGGATGTAGGGGCTAAGATAACGTTTTCTAAATCAGGAAAAAAAACCTACAATGAGCAGAGAACATGGCTCTGCTTATTCTGGAGAAATCCTCCTTCCTTCTCAGGCCCATCTCCAATCAGTATTACTGTATAATAAGCGTGTGCGTTCTGTGCCATCACATTGGAACCTACTTAGAATGATCCTAATGGGGTTTTCAAGGTGAGATATTTAATGCGTGTCTTTACCAGTTTTACTCACCCAAGGAGTTTAAATGGTCAAGTGGGGATTTGAACCCCGTTACCCCATACTGATACTTGGGACTTAGACTTAGTTTCTTCTGTGCTCCTGGGCACATTGGGCAACAAGTGCCTTCAGTGGGTTTGGTCTGCAGCTTCCATCTCTGCATTTTCCCATGTAATGTTCACCAAATTAAGATCTTAACAAGTTGCTCCAGTGCATTGCAGTCTTTGGGAAACCAGTGTACAGGGAATCAAAGAATGAGCCCAGCAAGGTGGATCCAGTGTTCGGTCACATTACACCACACTGACACTTTCCCATTATTTTTTCTGCGAAGCAGAGGGATGAGTAAATCTTTGCCTTTCCTCAGTTAGGTTGCCTACTTTTCATACCCTCCATCCATCATAAATACAAGAGAATGCAGTAGGAACCAAAGCACCTCCCATCTGACTAGCCTCACGAGAATCTTCCTAGTTTATCTGCAGTGGGGAAGGATAATGGAAAACAGGGATTGGATTGTGAATACTGGCTTTGTTATATAGTATTATTTTGAAAGCTCTGGAAGATAAAATCTTCACTTCAGCTACTATTTCCTTAGCTAGAGCCATGCCCCAAGAAATTCTAAATGCTGTAAAGTAGACATATTATAGATGAAAACAATTATCATAGTCCTAATATATGAGATCTTTAAAATTCTTTCAAATCCTAATACATAAATATTACCAGTCTGCCCTTAGAACTTATTTTCCCTTCTTGCTGGACAAATTAAACTATAGTTATCATTAATTAAATTTCTGAAATGTGTGTGTGTGTTAAATGGACTTTTCTGTTTGGGGACAAATCTTATCTTTCCGTTGAATTTAAGAATTTATTGTAAGATCCTTTATTAAGGAATAAACTCTCTACAACTGAAACCTCACATCCAGCACAATGGATGCAAATGATATGAAACATATGCTTTATTTGGAAAGTTAAAAGAAAAAAGACAAACGATTCTTGCAGTAATAATAAACCCCGTATGCTGGAGCTGACTGAAGTATTATAAGCAGCACTTTAATATAATGAACAACAGTATCTTCATGCAGTTTAACAATGAACATTGTTCTGATTAAAACATAGCACAAGAAAATACACCTCTACAAAATATGAAAAAATAAACATCTTTCTAGAGAACCTAGTGAATTTCTCATGTTAGAATTTTTCTTCAACATATACAGCATTATGTAGCTAATATTTCTTATGTTTCCTTCTAAGTCTCTTAAGACCTAGATTATAGCTAATATCTCATGACACCAAAAGTAATACAGCAGCTGATATTAAAGCATGTTTTCCAGCTACTTATTCTATAAAATATTAATTGCTAGCTTCTGCACATCCAGTATGGGGTATTAGGTAACTGAGTTCCTGCTTAGGTCTAAATCAATGAAAGATAACATGTACTGCATCAATCATTTTTTCACCTCCCTTTAGCACTTACTACAGGCTAAGTCTTTTCCCAACAGTTTCTGAAATTGCCAGTGTTCATATATTCAACTATAATATCTTACCTAAAAAAGAAATATTTTTCTCCAAGAGGATTTCTTGCAGTAAGACTTCATGTTCATGTCCAATTGCACTGATTTTCTCTCGTTAAGGAAGATAGTACAGGCCATGCTTGAAACAAATCAACAAGCCACTTACCTGTAACCATGCTACCTTGAATGGCTATTTGTGAATGGGGATCTTGCAGTTGTCCATAGTCATGCTTGGAATCTCCCAGAGCTGAGCAGCTTTTGATGGAAATTCTGCCCACACCCTTCAGTGTGTACTTGTAGGTGGTTTTCAACAACATTTTCTCGGTTACTAGCCATTGCTAGGCAATAAATAAAGAGCATGGAGGGAACTTACAGAGGAGGAGGCTGGGCTTTGTTTGTTCACAGATGACTCCCTGAAGGAACACTGTTACAAGAACAAACTAATTCTTCTTTGTGGTCTATGGGCATTACACACATAGAAGAGCTGGCAGCTAACTGGGTGGAGGAAGGATGGGTCATACAAGGATGAATGACAACTGCTCTCAGGAAAGGGTCATCATCATAACCCAATGCATCCAACTGATAGTGATGAAGGGAAGGTTGAAACCATGTAGCAGCTTGACAGATCCGTTAATGGGGCACTCTGAAGAGGGACTACAGAGGTTGACTGCTAGTCACTTCTGGCACCATTAGGAATAGGCAGTCAATCCATCTGATATGCCAGACCTATGGAGTCAACCATCCAACGGCCAAAACATTGAGATAAAATTGGCATTCCCATACAAACAGTCCTGAAGAAAATGAGGAAGCAAGGGGATTTCCTCAAGGATTCTGCATAACTAACTTTAAAGGCTAATGCCTCCTGTGGACATCCAGCATGTGGCGATATATTTCTAACAGAGAACATAAGAATAGCCTTGCTGGAACAGGCCGCAGCCCATCCAGTCCAGCATTGTGTCTAACTTGCTATCTGGTGTGGGAGTACATTATTTGGACCTTATATACTCAAGTAGAAGCCGACCTGAATATAAGCTGAGGACCTAATTTTACCCCCCCAAACTGGGAAAACATATTGACTCGAGTATAAGCCAAGGGCGTTTTTTCCGTTATACTCAAGTATATATGGCATACCAGTTGAGCTCTAAAGGGGCTGGGGTAGTAATTGGCAACGTGTGCTGGGAGTGTGGAGGCAATTAGGGAGTTAATACCATAGAGTAAACACCCTGATTTCCTCCACAGTCCCTGCACAGCAGTTGCCAATACTACCCCCAGCCCCTTTAGAGCTTCATAACAAACTCCCCTTACAGCTAAATCTTTCCATATTTCAGAGCATTCCCTAAAATCGCTTTCTGAAGAACCTGCTACTTTGGTGCCCCCAAGGTAATTTTCGAGTGCATTGTTTTAAAAAATATGCACTCGAAAATTATTTTAAAATTATGCAATTAGTCTTACAAGTCATGTGAGAGATATATGCTCTGAATGTTGCTGATGAAATAGATTTCTAAAGCCTTCACTAGAACTTTTTTGCATTAATGTCTATTAAAGATTAGGGCCAGAAACCCACTGGGTGTTTTTAGGTTTGTTTGTTTTTTGTTTTGTTTTTTTGTCCTGCATTTTTGTGAAACTGGCGTCTCATTGAAGTGAATAACAAGGTGCAAATTCCATTTCTGGTTATATGTAGGCTGTGCAACCAGGAACACAGCCAGCACCTCCTAATTAACTTCAATTAGCCACTAGAACTTCTATGCACATGTAAAAACACCTGAAGGATTCTGACCTATATATTTATATAGCAAAATTATTCCATTGTAACTGCAGTGAGGATGTCTGTTCTGTGTATTAAAGAAGCAGGCAGTTTGATCACAAGTTTATTTTATTTTACCCTAAACATTTTAAGCATGAATATACTTCTCGTTTTATTATTATTATTATTATTATTATTATTATTATTATTATTATTATT
>JAHTLZ010000016.1:22681336-22694898 GCA_023846285.1 Phrynocephalus versicolor | reverse complement strand
TTATTATTATTATTATTATTATTATTATTATTATTATTATTATTATTCAGCACTTCTCACTCAAACACACAGCATACATGAGCATGAGAACTGCTGGATAGTTCACTAGCTCAGGCTTCTGGTTGCAGAGTTTGAAGTACGTAATTCATTTCTCCACTTTGCCTCCTTGAGAGGGGCTGGACTTGATGATCCACAGGATCCCTTCCAGCTGTGCAATGTAGTAGTAGTAGTAGTAGTGGTAGTAGTAGTAGTAGTAGTAGTAGTAGTAGTAGTAGTAGTAGTAGTAGTAGTAGTAGTAGTAGTAGTAGTAAATTATCTAACTTCTACAGCTGGAATACAAACAGCCACAATAAATATAGCATTGCAATGGAAACCATTTACTGCATCAAACCCTGGTATAATGATCATGCTCAATGAAGAAAATGAATGATGGCAAACACAACAAATATTCTACAAATAAAATTTATCACACACTATCAGCAGAAACACTTAGGCTAGGTCTACAGTAGTACCTGTTATTGATGTAGAGCACTGACCAGGGGTAAAACTTGTAAATAACCTCACAAGCCATTTTCTACTCATGCCATCCAACAGAGTAGTTTCCCGTAAGCGTCCACACTATTACTGAAAAATAGCCTCCTGGCATTTACAAAGAGGTTGACTTCATACTTTAGCCCATGCATACATAATTAGATAGTTGTATTTAAAATCAATATGCAATCCTTACAAGACATTATGCTTTTAAAACCTTAGATTTAAATTGATTTTAAGCTACTTTGTATGCCTTAAAATTAACGACTATTTCAACAACATATGCTCACAAACAATGGTTTCTTTTTTAAAAAAAATTATTTATAACAACCTTCTATAACTGAAAGAAAAAGTACCAAAAGAAGCATGCCCTGGAACACCACTTTTAGATATTTCTTTGCATAATGTCACGTGAAAACTGATATGAAATTTAACTAATAGGTAATGTACATATTAGTTAAATTTTAGTGTGGTATATTTAAATAGAAGGATAAACTTAATAGCCATATCCTATACATTAGTGCTATATTACAGCAGTAATACACTATGTCACATCTTGCTACTGTGATACAGCTGGGAATGGACCGGTTTATGCATCAGAAGGATCTTTTAAGATGTTTGTCTCCCAAGATCCTGGAATAAAGAAAGCCATCTCGGGGCATGGGGTGCAGTAGGACAGACCAGAGGCCTTTATGGTTGAGGATTAGAATCCTGACTCCCATTATACCATTGTCCCCCCACACTTTTGCGGTTCATATACTGTGGTCCCGGCATATCGCGGGTCCATAGTATATGAAAAAAAGGCCACCTGGGGTAAGGAGGAAAGGCCTTCCCAGGCCCGTTGGAGGCCCCAAAAGTGCTTCCCCGCAAGCCGGAAGTGACTTCTGGTAAACCAGAAGTGACCTCCAGATCACTAGAAAGCACTTTGGGGGCCTCTGGGGGACTAGAAAGTCCCTTGCAGGCCCGTTTGGGGCAGCGCCAGGCCTGGGGTAAGTACATGAGCTCACAGAGAGCCCGCCCAGTTCCGTCCTGACCTAGCACTTGCATATTGCGGATTTTCAATTATTGCGGGTCGAGTCGGGTCCCTAACCCCTGTGATAGGTGGGGGTTTATTGTATTACTATTTAACTTATAGCTGGGAGAGCTGGCTTGTATTTTTTTTAGTGTAGGACATCAAGGTACTAGATCAAAAATTTTGATACATCAGTAGCACCAAGGTAGGAATATGTAATCAGCTGTGCCATCTAACTGCTCTTAAATAGTTCTCCAAGATCTCTTATCTTCTGTAAAATAATAGACAGAAATCAGGCTTCTTGGAACTTTGACTGCAATCTCCTTGGAACACTGATGGAGCGTAACACTCTTGTCATCATAGTCCATGATCTCTGATTTGTCATTGCCCAAATTAGAAATAACCTCTATTGGTTTCAATGGGGTTTATTCTTGTAATCATATATGAGGATATTAGAATACCTTCTCGAACAATCCCTGGTGTAACAGAGTACTGCATTAGAGATGGATGTTTCATTTCAGAGGGGTCCGGTTCCGAAATAAAACACGGCAGCACAGCTGCTGTTCGGAACAAGGGAGACAAGGAGGCGGGATGATGCACATCCTTGCATAGCTCCTGATTGGCCAGCACCAGGGAGAAGGAAAGACGGCGCATCAAAGGCTGTTTCCTCGTTGGGAGTTTTGCCCTGCATGACCCAAAGAAGATAAGTCAGTGATTGATTTCATTTCAGAGGGTGGGTCCTGGTTCCGAACGGCAGCTGTCCTGGCCTGCTTCAGGTGGCGAGATCACTTGACATCTTAAAATCAGCCACCATGAGTACATATAAATAAGATAGGAATATATGAAATAAATTAATACTGTAATTTGTTTACTGGTTGATGGGGTTAGAACACATATTCTTTTAGTATCTAAAGAAAGATGGAAATACAAACACTCTTTTGTTTCAACATATCTGTTTTTGTAGGAGAACGCAATAGCTGTTGATGGCCTTCATTTGTATGTTTATTTATTTGTGTGCTTTTATTTAGCCTTACTTTTCATCTTAAAAAGGACCTAAGGACGGTTACATTATTATAAGACAATATCTAAAAGCTAACAAAAGTAAATATCTAAATATCTAAAAAAATTAAACAAATATTATATTAAAATGATAAATTAAAAATCAGGCTTCGTAGCTCCAGGTATATTCATGATTCAAAATTATTACATTTTGCTCTAACATTACTTACTTTGAATCTATTGAACAAAAAAAAATGATCTTAACATCTTGGTCCTCATTTTACTGGATCTTATGTTCATTCATTTTCATTCATTCATTTGATTTATATACTATTCCACCCATCTAGCCTGGAATCACTCTAGGACAGGCCAGCCTAACAGGAAGACCGGGGGCTACCAGTAACCCGTGAAGGGTTCAAAAGTAGCCCACGAGCCATAAATAAAAAGTCAGGGGATAAGTTCTCCACCTCTACTTCCCACAACCCAAGGACCACCACTGCCCCAGCAAAGCTCTGGGTCTGCCAGCGCACTGTCTCAGCCAAGCGAGGCAGTTCAAGGGCCATAGCACAGTCCCCTGCTCTCCCTACCAGCGCACCACTGTCTTGTGACCAATTGAGTTGTTGGTGCAGAGCGGAGGAAGGGGAGCGGAGGGGACAGTGAGGGGCGGGATCATGCACGTGTCCAGCTCCTTTACGTGATGACGTCCCCCTCTTCTCCCCCCAGAGAATTTCCTTCTCCCACCCTCCATTCTCCTCCTCCTCCTCCTCCCACCCCACAGCTGCCTCACAGATACTGTGACCTGCTGCTGCTCCTGCTCCCCTTCCAAGCCATTCCCTCCTCCTTGCGCCACCGTGGCAATGTGATTGCCCCGCTGCTGGCTTGACCCATCCCAGCTGCACAGCGAACATGGCAGAGGTGAATGAGAGCTATGGGCGGCAGCAGCAGCAGTGGCACTGAGGGGGCTGGAAGGGATAAGAGGGAAAACAGGAGGAGAACTGGAGTCAACTCAGGCCCCATGCAGGTTGGGAAGGAAAGTGCACCTTTTTTAAAAAAAAGTCTTCCAGCAGCCTGGGCAAGCGGAAGGGGCAATCTGCGCAAGCATGCACACGCCTGCCTTGTACCCGTCCACATCGGCTCGAGGGGGTGTAAGGGAAACATGTGCATGGTCAGTCTTACCATAGGAATTCATTGAAATATGTTCCCTCCAGAATGGATTAACCGCTGCTCTACTTGACAAATTTTTTTTAAACTTATGAGCATATACTCGGAACAAATAAAATTCATAAGTAGAGGTTTTAGTGTAGTAGCCCTCAGGCACTTTCGTTCAGAAAAAGTAGACCTCAGCCTGTTCAAAGTTGGACAGCCCTGCTTTAGGCGATGAACAATAGTAAAATAAAAAAGACATAATACAATCAAAGCAGAATATCAATACAATATTGAACATTAACAAGAAATAAGTAACATCAATAATAAACCAAAAACGAAATCGTAACATCGAAATAAACCAATAAAGACAATATAGAGATAATGTTAGCCTTCCTATACCTCAAGACTTCATAAGAATATGCTGAAGTTAAAATGTGATCATCTAATTATGACTAAGTTAGAGGGTGATGTCCTTACTAACTCAGAGATTACTAGGTATTCCAGTTATCATTTCCACTGGCCCGCTTGGCCAAAGATGAAGCATAATGGAAACAGGAGTTTAGCAACACATTTTGAGAGCCAAATGTTCACTTCTGCTCTAGACAAGAAGACATATTTCTATTTGTAGATCTGAATAGACTTAGAAGTTTATTCGTTCACTTTTTGTAAACCAAGATTTATTTATATTTATTTCTTAGTTCCATTTATATACTGCCTGACTTTCCCAAAGGAACTCTGGGCGGTGATCTGCATATTTGGAGCATTTCGCTGCTCCTATGATTACAGAATTCTGGAGCATCTTTGCTTTCAATAACTAGCTTGAAATGCACTTTACCCTTTGAACAGATGCAAGAGTTGGTTACTGGCAACTCAGATACTGTCACTTCTGGATTGTAAATTGTATCTTCAAATACACACTGCCCAATGGCAAAAGCAAAGCAGCCACAAATTCTACATGTGTTGTGACAGCTAATAATTTAATATAAGGTTATGTATTTTTGCTGATAGCAAAAGGACTACATCTAAGCACAGGAAATACTGTATATATCTGCTAAACTGACAACATCTAGTGCATATATGATGTTAGTTAAACAGTGTTAGAGACTGGGTCTGCAGTGACCCTCTTGAAATTGACTAAATGTAAAATAGAGGAATATTATATGTGTTTCATGAAGCAGTACTTTATGTCAGGTTAGAGCTAGACATATCTCCTCCACTGAGCCTGATCTCATCAACTGTGCACCTAAAATTTTATGGGAAAGGATACTGTTTGATGCAGTCCACCAGTGGTCCATAACAATAGTCATTGACAATACACTGCAGACAAATAAGAAAAGTACTGTAGAGCTATCATGGGGAACTGCAGAACTATCATAGTTAAACAGATAAATTGCTCTCTTCATAAGGGCTATCACAAGCATTTTCAGACGTAGTCACAGAAATCACATGTGTTTTTCTTATGTATAAAATAATGCATTTAAAAGTAAAATGTGTTCGTCACAACTATTGCATTGCCGTTTATGCATTGTTTGACCCCGGTGATAGATTATGATGACACTAATCAAATGAAGTTTAAAATATTTTACACTGCTAGGCAGATAGCATTGCCACTGAAAAAAGATGACTGTGATGAATACCTGATAGACCTGGTTGGCTAAGATTCCATCTGGAATCTGAGAAGGGTCTCGCAGCATACTGTTTATAAGAGTTTTGGAAGCTGTGGAAGAAGAAGAAGATACTGTAAGTGTTGCTGTAAACATGTCACTAACCAGCTGTCAAAGAAAAAAGAAAGAGAGAGAGAGAGAGAGAGAGAGAGATAGCCATGCTTGGGATGGGGATATAGGCTCTTCACATACCCATACTTGATTACACAGTTGTAATCTGAAATATGTACCTGAAATACTCTTCAGAACTGAATTGTTCTTTAACATTTAATATTATATGTTACAATCATCAAAACTAAAAATTATATTAGGGGGGAGAACATAGGAAGGAAAAGGAAGTGCACTGTCTCTTGTACACAAACGTGAATATTATTAAACACAGATATCACCAGGAGTGAATTTTCCTTTATAAACAGAAGTCACTTCCTTTTTTTGGTCCTTGAATTATATGTCTAAATGAGATCTAAGTAAGCACTACCAGTATATAAACTTCTGAAGTTCCCATATTCAACATTGCCACATTTGTTTATCTAAATTTAAAGTAGTCTAAACCATACTTTAGCTGCCTATATGCCCTAAGCACATCCAATCTCGCCTAATTTTGGAAGCTAAGTAGGGTCAGCTCTGGTTAGTACTTGGATGGGAGACCACCAGGGAATACCAGGTGTTGTAGGCGCCTGGAGGAGGAACAGGCAAACCACTTCAGTATTGCTGCCAAGAAAACTCTATGGACATGGAGTCACGAAGAGTCGGTCACGACTGTAACGACACAACACATACACAAACCATACTTTATCCAATGTATGCCAAGATTTTTTCTCTCTCTTTCGATGTGTGTATCTGCCACAGGTTACAAACCATGATGGAGATGTGTATCTCCAGGCTTAAAACCAGGGTACTTCAAGGGCCAGATCAGGGGTGTCCAAACTTTTCGTAAGGAGGGCCAGATTTGGTGGCTAAGAATGTGTCGGGGGCCAGCTGCTCCCTGACCCTCCCCCCCACTGCAAGCCCCCCCACTGTCCCATAAGCCCAATCAACTGACTCATAAGCCCAATCCACTGACTCATAAGCCCAACCCAATGACCCCTTGCAAGCCCCACCCGCAGCAAGGAAGGCAGGAAGGAAGGTGGTGAATGAGGGAGGGAGGAAAGAAGGAAGGAAGGAAGGAAGGAAGGAATGTGGTAACCGAGGGAGGAAGGAAGGTGGGGACCAAGGGAGGGAGGGAGGGAGTTGGGGACCAAGGAAGGAAGGTGAGACCAAGGGAAGCACAGGGAGCCACGGCTGCAGGTCAACCCTTGAAAGGGGTGATCCGTGCGACCTTGCAGCCCCCAAGCTCCCCAGCAGTGGCAACGCCTTGCCAGCCCATCCACCCCTAAGCTCCTTGGCAGCAGCAGAGGCTTGCCAGCCCGCCTACCCCCACACATGTCCAGTGGT
Source organism: Phrynocephalus versicolor (assembly GCA_023846285.1). Lineage (NCBI taxonomy): Eukaryota > Metazoa > Chordata > Lepidosauria > Squamata > Agamidae > Phrynocephalus > Phrynocephalus versicolor. The sequence goes on along the minus strand of JAHTLZ010000016.1, from coordinate 22,688,112 downwards.
GGCGCTGGCTCACTGGCCCACCCCCGCACCCTCACAAGCACCCCTGCACTAAAGGAGGTGGTGGAAGGCTGTGTGCTTACCAGACTGCTGGACTGCCCCCCACCCTTCGCAAGCACCCCGGCGCAGGTGCTGAAGGAGGCAGCAGACAGCCACGTGCTCGCTGGCTGGCCGGTCCGCCCCCCACCCTCACAAATGCCCCGGCGCTGAAGGAGGCGGCAGACAGCCACACACTTGCCAGACCGCCCCCACCCTCGCAAGCGCCCCGGTGCTAAAGGAGGCAGCGGATGGCCGCACGCTCGCCGGACCATAACCCACCCTCACAAGCACCCCCGCGCTAAAGGAGGAGGCAGACGTCCGCGCACTCGCCAGACCGCCTCCCACCCTCGCAAGCGCCCCGGCACTAAAGGAGGCGGCGGATGGCCGCTCACTCTCCTGCTCGCTCACCCACCCTCACAAGCGCCCCCGCACTAAAGGAGGCGGCGGACAGCTGCGTGCTCGCCAGCCGGCCCAACCATCCTCACAAGCACCCCGGCGCTGAAGGAGGCACTGGATGGCGGCGCACACGCTGGCCGGCCCCCCCACAAGCGCCCCAGCGCTGAAGGAGGCGGTGGACAGCCGCACAGTCGCTGGCTCGCCCTACCAGCCCCCACCCTCACAAGCTCCCCGGCTCTTTGGTGGCGGCAGCTGAAGAGGTTCGCCTACCTGCCTGCCTGCCCGCCCCACAAGCTCACTGGTTGTTGCAGCGGGTTGTCCCCTCCCACCTCCTCAGTGGCAGTGGAAGAATCCTCCACGCCGTTCCATGGGCGCCTTCTCTGCAAGGAGTCCCGCGGCAGGAGAATTTCAAAAAAAATCATGGGGAGAAGGAGGGGGAGGGAGGGGCGGGACGGTGAACCGCGGGCCAATCAAAATGGCCTGACGGGCCAGATTTGGCCCGCGGGCCGGACTTTGGGCGGGCCTGGGCCAGATGCAGGGGAGTATTATCAGGACACAGAGATCTAGTCTCGTGCACTCCCAGACGCATCTGGTGGGGACACTGTGAGATACAGAAAGCTGGACTAGATGGGCCTTTGGCCTGATTCAGCATGGCTCTTCTTATGTTCTTATGTTGAGTAGTGACAGCACAGGTTTTTACATAACAAATGGTATTCCTACTGTTGGCATAATATAAAATGGTGTTAAGTCTATAAGTTGGCAGGGCAACCGCACAATTTTTGGATTAATTACAATACAGTATAGGGACTGACTGTTGAAAAGGTTGGGGTTTAAACAAAAAGAGGTGGTATCATCTCTAGATGTTCTAAAAGTTGCAGGCATAAGACCAATGACCTACCTGATGACTTGTGCTGAATCTTCGCACATCCTAATCCTAATAAATCTATCAGCACTGGATCTTCTTGGTCATACTATTCTTACCCAAAATCTACATGTATGTGGTTATAGAGACCACAGTATCATGGAGTAAACTTAGAAGGAAGATGATGCAACTAGAAAATGTTAGAGGGAAATATCTGAAGCTTCATACTTGCTACTACCCAATGCTGAGATCAGTAGAAAATTAAGCTGTAAAAGATCTACATGTGTATAGAAATCCACATGTACCCTTAAGGACAGAACATGGCTAGTGTGTCAGCAGAAAGTAGTAAACTGGAGGAAACATTAAGTGGTGGACTCAATGAGTAGTAAACTGTAGTAAACTGGAGGAAACATTAAGTGGTGGATCCATTATGTATCTAAGCAAAAATGACTAAATACCACAGACAGAAATCTCATCTCCTCCACTTAACTGAGGGTGAACTCTAAAGGATAAGTTGTGATTGGTTCTATATAAGTATTTTCAACAAAGTTGATGCACCTCCTATAATAATACTGCTGCCTCTGCTGTATACCAGATGCCACCCAAACCCAATAATGTTAACGATATAAGTATTTATTAAATTTATTGAAATAATTGTTATTTTACATAAAATATGAATCAGGCAACATAAATACACATGTACAGATATACAGATAGTAGAAGGTGCAGCCAGCATACATACCTGTAATGTACAAGAGCCAGAGCACAGATCATTTATTTATTTATTTATTTACTTATACAATTTATATGCCGTCCACTACCCGAAGGTTAAAACAATTAAAAGATTAAAAAGTCAATTAAAACACCATAATCATTTAAATACAAACACTAAAATTGCCATCAGGACCCTCAACCTATATTATGTGAGTTAAAAAACTTCTGGAACAGGAAGATTTTTACCTGGCGTCGAAACGTCATCAGTATTGGTGCCAGGCGGATCTCACTTGGGAGGGCATTCCATAGCTTGGGGGCAGCTGCTGAAAAAGGCCCTATTCCTACAAGTGATCCCTTTCATAAGAAGAACCATGATGGACCAGGCCAAAGGCCCATTTAGTCCAGCTTCCTGTATCTCACAGTGGCCCCACAAGATGTGTCAGGGAGCACACAAGACTAGCTATCTGTCTCTTGATACCACTCCCCTGCATCTTGTCCACCTCCTTAAGGGATGGCTCTTTCAGGAGGGCCCCCTGGCTAGATCTTAACTGCCGGGTAGGTTCATATGGAAGGAGGTGGTCCTTCAGGTATCTAGGTCCTAAGCCGTTTAGGGCTTTATATGTCAGAACAAGCACTTTGAATTGGGTTTGGGCAGCAACTGGTAACCAATGAAGGTTATATAGAATCAGCATGATATGGTCTCTGGCAGCCCCACCACTCACCAGCCGCGCTGCACGATTCTGACCAGTTGCAATTGCCAGACCAGCTTCAAAGGCTGTCCCACGTAAAGCACATTACAGTAATCAATACAGTGGTCCCCCGCCCGTTCGCGGTTCATATACTGTGGTCCCACTATATAGTGGGACTGCAGTACAGTGGAACCCCGACTGAAAAAATGGGTTAAAACCCCCCGATACTCCCCCCCAATTGGGCTTGTAGAGGAAGAATGGAGGGTTTTTAACTCATTTTTCCATCCTGAAGCAAGCACTGATAGCAGACATCAGCGCTTGATTCAGGAGAGAAAAATTGGTACCCTCCGCTTCTCTCTCTCCCTCCATTGGGGGTCCTCAACACCAGGCCCGAGACCACCTCCATCAGCTCAAGCAGGGAGACTGTTGGAATGCAGCAGGGTGGGCGGTACACCAACAGAATCCCCAATCTGTCTCGTGAGCACAACACACAATACAGGCCCTCCAGACCCTTTCCCAAAGAGACAGGAAGCCTTGTCAAGGAGATAGAACTCCTATAGACTATAGCAACCCCCCCTCCCCGACCCTCCAGGCAACACTGGTGCTGGACTGAGTACCCAGGTGGACATAGCTGGGAGAGGGGAACCCCACTTTCCTCTCCTACCCAGGTCTCAGTAATACATGCCAGGTTAGCACCCTCATCCATAATGACATCATGAATGAGGGCGGGTTTATTTTATACCGACCTGGCATTCAACAACAGCACCATGTGGCTCGTGGGCTCATTGATATGGTCACCTGATACCTTTTGGTTGGAGCTGGAACCAGAAGAGGGGATAGATGTAAGATATCCAACCTTTCTTCTCCTAACGCAGGCATAATCAAATCCCATCCCCATACCTTGCTCTACCCAGCACGAACTCAATGGCTGCCCCCTCCATTTCCCTCCCTCCTTCCTGTTCCCTCAGTTCCATTTTGAGTCCTTACCTTCTATCTCCGATGGCAAGAAAAAAAGACACAAAACAGAGTCCAAGACAAAAAGCAAGAAATAAAACAGAACAAAAAAGCAAAACAAAATGAAGAATACACTATATATCAAAACGTTTACAGCTTTTAAAAATAAAATTCCATAATATTTGTATTTTTTAAAAACAGGGGCTTATTAAAGTATTTTATATGCTGTTAGCTGAACATACATAATTTTAAAGTGTTCATTTGTGGCTGGGGAGTTTTCAATTACTTTCCTGAAATTTCAAAAACATACGGAAAGCAATAGCAGCAATAATTAATCAATTGCAGTCATTCATCAAACATAAAATTCCTTTTTTCTTGCTAAGCCCAGACTACATTTTTCTACTTTTAAAGAAATATTGCAAATACTTAAAATATGTTTTATTGCCATTATTTTAATCAGGCTAGTAAATAACAATTAAATCAGGCTAACTTGTCCAAGGAGTCATACTTTTGTAGTTCTATTAGTTTTCCAGCTGTCTTCCCAAGTGATTTCAGCCCTGCCTGGCAATCTGCTTTAAGACTCCATGTTGTTACACTTTATGAGAGGAATGGAAGGGAATCTCTGGGTAAAGTGAACTCAACTGCCACGTTCTTTGTATCATATTGGCTGAAATCCACTACAAAACTGCAACTAGAACAGGTCTATCATATCAAACCATTTGATAACTCTCCATATCCCCACTCTGTATTTATGGAAGACATTAAAGATTGTCCTATGATGGTAATTAACAATGGAGTAATCATTTCTTAAGATTACATTGGAGTTAAGAAATGCTTGAAATGCAGATAATGATCTTGTGCATCACAGCTTTATGGCTTAACACATTTTACTACTGTGTGTTGTACACATATGAGTACAGGAGTACACGTCTAGCATGTTGACATCTGCTATAGACTTTGAAGCTCCCAAACATTTTGCAGAAAGCTCAGGTCATCTGCTAGCCTCCCATTCCTACAAATCAGTGAAAATCTCCATCAGCGTTTTGTCTTTTGGAAAAATCCAATATTCAAAATCCAAATCCAGTAACTAAATCTCTCTCCCTCTATGTTCTGATTTTCTACAAGAGGCCATGACCATGTGATTCCACTCATGCATATACAGTACAGTAAGATATAACTAACATAGAGTGGTGCCATTTTATTTGTATGCCAATCTATAGTTTCTTGCATTCCTTTCCCCTTCTATCTTGTCTTACTTTCCTTATTCCTTATTCTACCAAATATATTTACATATAGTGATATCTTGCCTCCTTGTTTTTAAAAGATATTATTCAAGTAATTTTATCTAAATCCTCCCCAGTGCCAATACTGTAAAACTAGATGCTTCCCTATTACTTGGGCACATAGGATATTTAAAGAAGATTTGTAAAACTCCATGGAAATCCAAATTTGGGGGAAGGAAATCCACGACATCTCATTGTTTAATATTTCAGAATCTTGGCTGAAAGGGGGGCTCTTCAGTAATGTATGCATGATGTTCTCCAGAGTGTACTGGGATGGTCAATTGACTACATTTTTGGCAGGGGGTTGAACAAAGAATCTTATAACACAAGTGGACATTACCTAATTTATTCAGATGCAACTGAAGGGAGCCAATATCAATGAACGCTTAAGACAAATACAATTTTTGGTTTTCAAGGTTCCACGAGAATCTCTGTTGTTTTTATAGCAGTAACTGATCCAGTGACCCTTCTGAAAATATTGAAACTTATATTTCCTTATATTTTCTGGTCATCTAGTGAATCCTTCCATAGCAATGTATTTAGTACAGTTGTGCCTCAGGACTTGGGTCAACCTGCATTCAAATCTTTGCCTGACATGAAATGCATTCACACACACACACACACACACACACACACACACACACACACATACACACTGTCAACCTGCTCTACACCAGAGAACCGCTGAAAGTATAAAGTAAGGTGGAAGAAAGCCACAAATATTGTGTTGAGCTCAAGAAAGAAAAGGTGGGAAGGAAGGCGGTACAGAAATATAAAAATAAAAAGAAATATTTCTTATCCTACCTGATAAGAAAATGATCTGCTTTGCTGGAGCTTCTTGCAGATTTAATAGTATAGTTTCTTGAACTAGCAAACCTAGATGGCCAGGTCACATCTGTGGCCAGGAGTGCATTTGCAAAATTAAAACTAGTACGTCAGTTATGCCTGTTTCTTGAGAAACCTGCTCTGGCCAGTATAACACATGGCCTAATGACGTTCCAGCAGGACTACTGTAATGTGCTCTATGTGGGGATGCTGATGGAAAGTCTCAGGAAACTTCAACGGATCCAAAATGCAGCGGCTAGATGGCTGACTGGGGCAAGGTGCGCACCTACTAAAGCAGCTCCACTGGCTGCCAAACAGCTATCAGGCACAATCCAAGGTGCTGACCTTAATCTACAAAGTACAAAATGGCCTGGGTCCAAGCCACCTCAAGATCGAATCTCACAGTATGAACCAGCTTGGGTGCTATGGTCATCAGAAGAGGCTTTTCTCTCCATCCTGCTACCTTCACAGGTGTGTCTCAGAAGAACATATGATAGGGCCTTCTCTGTTGCTGCTCCCAGACTCTGGGACTCCCTCCCGCTGGAGGCCAGGAGCGGCCCATCTCTGCTGTCTTTCCAGAAGCAGGCAAAGACCTTCCTCTTCAGGCAAGCTTTCCCTGAATGAGGGACTACCTACTATGTGACTTTTACCATACAGTACATGATCGCATTGATTGATTTCATAAAAACACCAGTGTTTTCCATGTTAGTTTCAATCACTCATAATGGATTTTTTGCACGATCTTTGTAGCTTTAATGTTACCGTTCAATGTTCTAAGATGCCTCTTCTAATTCCCTGTTCTTAACTTGAATATGTCTTAAATGTTCTGGGCTGTATATTGTCCCTCATTATTGTAAGCCACCTTGGGTCCTTTTCCAAGGAGAAAGATGGGGTAAAAATATTCAAAAATAAATAAATAAATAAACACAAATAAATAAATATGGGAAAGGCTACGATTGCTGTGAGACCAGGAATCGTCAAGGGGTACGGCAATAATATCAAGATTTTAAATGGAAA
>JAHTLZ010000016.1:22658836-22676336 GCA_023846285.1 Phrynocephalus versicolor | reverse complement strand
GTACCCCAAACCTCTCCAAATTGGGGGTGAATCAAGGGGAAATCTTGAGGAACCTCCATGCTGCTAGCTGCCTGGGATCATTATTTTCAAGCACATAACATTGCAATTAGAAATATTTTTTGCTGGGGGCACCCTTCCCCTTTTTTTAATTTATTAATTTTTCCCGGAAAGGGACATTATAAGAAACAAATTAGGAAAGAAATATGGTTGGAGTAAGGTTAGAAAGGGAGCGTAGGGATAAAGGGTAATTAGGGAGATGCAGGATTGGCAAGGCACATTACAATTCTTCACTTTCATATTTCATATATATACATATCAGTTAGAACTTATATAGATACTATATGTTACACAATAGTTTCTGGCTGTTGTTATATTTCAAACGTAAACTCTTGATTTATCTGTTTTTTGTATAAATATCTTTTTTTAAAACCACAAATAAAACTTTTGCCAACTTTCCTGATGCCTCTGTTTCTGTGGTGTCTCTAGCCATTCTGACAGTTTGTCCATCTCTGATGTTTCAAGGATTTTTGCTATCAACTCCTGTTCTGGAATTACTGGTTCTTTCCAATGTTTTGCAAAGACCACTCTTGCTGCTGTTACAATATGTGTGGCTAAATACACTTTCTGTTGATCCATTATGCCTGGCATTATATTTAACAAGAAAAATTCTGGATTTAATTCTATAGAATTTTCAAGAAATGTTTCTTCTGGAGGCACCCTTTTGAAGTTGAATTACATGGCCCCCTGAACCCAAATCTCTCCAAATTTGGAGAGCTTAAAGGGGAGCGTCCAAGGAAGATTCAACCAAATTTGGTACCCCTAGGACCCAAGGGAGCTGTTTTAAAGAGAAATGAATTGGTTAGTTTTAAATAAAAAAAAAATCACTGGCTCGTTTCATTACTAACGAAACACTGCTTCCCAGGTTCAGCTTGGTTTGTTGCGTTATGTAACGAACTGACAAATCAGCAATTTGTTTTTTATTTGGTGCCCATCTCTACTTACTACCTTTTTGACTGCAGCCCAACAACTCTGTTTTCTGGAGCCCTTTTAACATCCCGTAAGACTTCTATTAATTATTGTCTTTCTCTCTTAGCATGAGTGATTCTGAGATAAGAAAATAAGAACATAAGAACAGCCTTGCTGGAACAGGCCACAGCCCACACGGTTCAGCATTGTGTCTCACACAGCGGCTCCCCATTTGCTTCAGTGAATTCCCAAACAGATGTCTTCACCTGCTTACGATTCCCTGCAAATGGCATTGAGAGACATCCTGCCTATATCTCCAACCCAGAGGATGTCCTTAGGCATCCATCAAGCCACTGATACCCTTGTTCTCCATGAACTTGTCTAATCCTTTCTTAAAGCTGTCAAGGTTTCTTCTGGCAGGGAATTCCATACACCAGTAATCCTCTGGGTGAAAAAGTACTTCCTCTTAGTTCTCCTAGTTCTAGTGTTGTGCAATAAGAAAAACAGTTTTTCTTTATCCACTTTGTACATACTGTGTATGATTTTATAAATTTCAATCAGGTCACCTCTTAGGAGCCGTTGTTCAAGAGTGAAGAGGCCCAGCCGTTGCAGCCTCAGATGGTAAGGAAAGTGTTCTAGTCCCTTAATCAATCTGGTTGCCCTCCTCTGCACTTTTTCCACTTCCATAATATCCTTCTGGAGGTATGGTGACCAGAACTGTACACAATACTCCAGATGGGGCCTCTCCATAGATGTATAAAAAGGCAAAATGACATTTGCTGACTTATTTTCTATACCCTTCCTAATAATCCCTAGCACTGAGTTTGCTTTTTTCAGTGTTGCAGCACACTGGGTTGACACCTTCGTTGAGCTGTCCCCCAGGACACCAAGGTCCCTTTCCTGGTTTGTTGCAGAGAGTTCAGACCCCCCATCAGGTTATAAATGTAATTGGGTTTTTTCTTTTTCTTTTTTTTTCTTTTGCCCCAAAGTGCATCACTCTGCACTTACTAATGTTGAAGCTCATTTGCCACTCGTTTGCCCACTCCCCTGTGTCAAGAGATCCCTCTGGAGCTCCTCACAATCTCTCTCAGTTTTTACTACCCCGTATAATTTTGTGTTGTCAGCAAATCTGGCTACCTAACTATTTGCTCCTACTTCCAGATCATTTATGAAGAAATTGAAAAGCAGGGGTTCCAGTAATGAACCTTGGGAGACCACACTCTTTACCTCACACCACTTGAAGAAGTGTCTATTTAGTCCTACCCTCTGTTTCCTGTTCCATAGCCAGTTGCTGATCCAGGACAAGACCTATCCCTTGATTCTATGACTGGCAAGTTTATTCAAGAGCCTTTGGTGTGGGACCTTGTCAAAAGCCTTCTGAAAGTCTAGATAAACAATGTCAACTGGATCTGCCTTATTTCCATGCTTGCTGATACTCTCAAAGAATTCCAACAGATTAGTGAGTCATGATTTGCCCTTGCAAAAGCCATGTTGGGTCTCCTTTAGCAGCACCTTCTCTTCTATGTGCCTATTAATTTTATCTTTTAGGATGGTTTCCATCACTCTCCCTGGGATACATGTCAAATTGACCAGTCGGTAATTTCCTGGATCACCTCTGGATCCTTTTTTTGAAGATTGGTGTTACATTCGCTGCCTTCCAGTCATCAGGCACAACACCTGATTTGAGAGAAAGATTATATATTTTGGCTAGGACCTCAGCAATTTCATCTTTAAATTCCTTGAGAATTCGTGGATGGATGCCATCCGGCCCTGGTGATTTATTAAAATTTACTTTAACATGCAAGAACCTCCTCCCTGGTTATTTCTATCTGCGTCAAGTTATTTTTTTTTTTTTAAAAAGGCTTGTGGCACCATAAAGACTGTTGTATTTTAATATGAGTTTATGTGGACAAACATAGAATCATAGACAGAGTTGGAAGAGAGCTCAAGGGCCATCAAATTTAACCCCCTGCCATGCAGGAACCCCCATCACAGTATTTCTGACAACTGGCCACCCAGCCTCTGCTTAAAAACCTCCAAAGAAAGAGACTCCACCATCCTCCGTGGCAGGATATTCCATTGCCGAACAGCTCTAAGCATCATGAAGTTCTTCTGAATGTTCAAGTGGAATCTCTTTTCCTGTAGTTTGAAACCATTGCCCTGAGTCCTAGTCTCTGAAGCCATGGAAAACAAGCCTGTTCCCTCTTCAATATGACATCCTTTCAAATATTTAAACATAGCTATCATATCCCCTCAGCCTTCTTTTTGAAAGGCTAAACATTCCCAGTTCCATAAACCGTTCCTCGTAAGACATTTCTTCCAGTCATTCAACCATCCTGGTCACCCTCCTCTGTAGCTGCTCGAGGTTGTCAACATCCTTTTTAAATTGAGGTACACAGAACTAGAGACAGTCCTCCAGGTGGGGTCTGACCAGAGCAGAATACAGTGGTACCATCACTTCCCTTGGGCTAGACATTATGCTTCTGTTGATGCAACCAAGAATCACATTGGCTTTCCTGGCCGCCGTGACACACTGCTGACTCATGTTCAATTTGTGGTCCACCAAGACTCCCAGATCCCTTTCACAGGTACTATTTTCCAGCCAGGTATCTCCCATCCTATATCTGTGCAATTCATTCTTTATACCTAGATGCAGCACCCTACATTTTCCTCTGTTGAAACCCATTCCGTTAGCTTTGGCCCAGCACTCTAATCTGTCAAGGTCCTTTGGATTTTTATCCTATCCTCTAGGGCAGTGTTGGCAAACCTATGGCACGGGTGCCAAAGGTGGTACTTGGAGCCCTTTCTGTGGCCACCCGACATCCCTCCTCCACAGGCACCTGTAGTTAAATTACTGCATTGGCACTTTGTGACAAAATTAGTTGGTTATGAATTGCAGTTTGGGCACTCGGTCTCTAAAAGGTTCGCCATCACTGCTCTAGGGAATTAGCAACCCCTCCCAATTTGGTATCATCTGCAAATTTGATCAGCATACTCTCTATTCCTTCCTCCAAGTAATTAGTAAAGATATTGAATAGCACTGGACCCAGAACAGAACCCTGGGGCACCCCACTGGTCACGTCTCTCCAAGCTGAAGAGAGGCCATTTATGATCACCCTTTGGGTGTGATCAGTCAACCAATTACAAATCCATCTAACAGTAGCACTATCTATCCCACTTTCTACTAGCTTCTTTGCAAGAATACCACGGGGAACCTTATTAAAGGCCTTACTGAAGTCCCACTTCCTCAGAAATAGAGTAAAATAACTAATTTACAAGTAAAATATTTATGCTGGTTTTAAGAGTCAGTAGTGTATGGTTGCATCTCATGTGTACAATAATTTATGATGTATGTTTAATGTTCAGCTTTTCTGAAGTATGAGATTGCAAACAGAGATGATCTTCACTCTCACAGGGCCAGATCCAACCGAATCCTCCCATGGATGAAAGAGTTACTTCTGTTTGCTGCCAAGGGTTAGCAGGATGACAAGGGGAAGGAAGAGGCAATCATTTCTAATTTCTCTCTCCTCACACATCCTGGTATCCCACCCAAAATCTTAAGTCTTGAATACAGTGATACCTTGTATAAAGGAATTAATTCGTTCCAAATGAAATTATTTTAAGCAAATTTTCCTTTATACAAATTCCCATAGGAATGCATTGAAAATGGAGTAATCCCATTTTTATGTTGTACGGATTTTCCCCATAGGCAATTATGTTAAGCAAATTTCCCCTATCTCCGGAACTTTTTATGTTGTACAAGGAGATGCCCACCCACCCAGCCAGAACAGGTGAATCAACTATGGTGACTGATGGGTGGAACATGTCACAGAGAGACTGAAATCACAGCCATTATTGACAGCAATCTAGCATAATATTGTTGACTCTGACTGGCAGCAATTTTCAAGGCTTTGAGGCACCACCTTTCTAGTGTTACATGGGGATGCAGGAAACTGCTGTTAATTTGTGGGACTATATCAATTGGATTTATTTATTTATTTATTTATTTATTTATTTATTTATTTATTTATTTATTTTAAAGTATTTTAGAGTATTTTTACCCTGCCTTTCTCCTTGGAAAAGGACCCAAGGTGGCATAGAGACTGTACCCTCAGTGGCTGTAAAGTTGATTCTTATTCTCAATATCATTATATGTTATTCTCTATTGCCATTTTGAAGTTGATTAGGATATTTTGTGTTACATGTCTTTAAAAAGCTGTTTGCTTTTTTATTTTCTGAGAATTTTCTGTACATTCCCCAGAAATATATGTTGTGGTCATAATGCTTCAAAACTGCTGGGTTGCTCAGTGGTTTAGGTATCTACCTTCAGAGCCAAAGTATGGGAGTTCAATTTCCCACTTGACAGGAGCTGGACTCAATGGTCCATAGGGTCCTTTGCAGCTCTGATTATAAAAGTTTATAAACATAAAACAGAATAACCAGACTGAATTGCATCCAGAAAAGTTGGTGCAGAAGGAAAAACAAGGAACTCACACACTTATAGAAGAAACTTGGTTAATGGATATGAGTTAGCTTTTGAAACTTCTTCATTTGTACTACCTACCACACAGAGAAAATAAATGGGATTTTGGCGAGAGACAAGAAAGACATCAATGAGAGTATAATGTTGAGCCAAGCTGTACCGAGGTTCACCTGGAAGAGGTGAGGCAACAATATATAATTTTACACGTTTCTAGAGTTTCTCCACAACTAACTACAGATAGTAAAGGTAAAGAATGTTTAGGTATATCTTCTGATTCCTAGCACTTACGTATTTGCAATTCATGGTGGTTAGAACCCAGACATGACAGGGTGCTCCTGTTCAGTCGAAAGGGAGAACAAGGGATAAGGATGCAATCTGTACTGGATGGGGTTACTCTCCAATTGAAAAAAGAGGTGCACAGCTTGGGGGTGCTCTTGGACTCATCCTTGAGCTTGGATGCCCAGGTCATGGCTGTGGCCAGGAGCACATTTGCACAATTAAGGCTAGTACAAGTTACGCATGTTTCTTGAGAAACCAGCTCTGGCCACGGTGACACATGCCCTAGTGATGTCCTGGTTAGACTACTGTAATGGGATCTATGTGAGACTACCGATGAAGAGTCTCAGGAAACTGCAATGGATCCAAAATGCAGCAGCCAGATTGCTGACTGGGGCGGGATACAGAGATCACATTACACCTCTATTAAAGCAGCTCCACTGGCTCCCAATCAGCTATTGGGCACAATTCAAGGTGCTGACCTTGACCTACAAAAGTACTGTACGACCTAGCTACCTCAAATATCGAATCCCACAGTATGAATTGACTTGGGTGTTACAGTCATCAGGAGAGGACCTACTCTCTATCCCGCCAACCTCACAGGTATGTTTCATGGGAACACATGAAAGGGCCTTCTTGGCTGCTGCACCCAGACTCTGGAACTCCCTCCCACTAGAGGCCAGGTCTGCCCCATATCTTATGTCTTTCCAGAATCAGGCAAAGACCTTTCTCTTCACGCAAGCTTTCCCTGAATGATGGAATACTTATGAGACTTTTATATGAATCTATCATATATGAACACACAGAATTTGTGTTTATAGACTTTGTGATGGCATTGACACAATGTTCTGAATGTTAGTTTCCCTTACTCATAACTTTACATGGAATTTTACTCTCTTTTTAACTGCTCACGTTCTTTGGTAACTTAATGTAATGTTATCTTTTAATGCAGTAGGATGCTGTAGTTCTCAATACTTAAATATGTCTTAATTCTACTGGACTGTATATTATCCCTCATTACTGTAAGCCTCCTTGGATCCTTTTCAAGGAGAAAGGCGGGGTAAAAATACCCTTAAATAAATAATATGTTTGGAGGTGTGTCCCAAATATGCCTGAAGTATTACTGATGGGATAGGGTGCAAACTGCTAAACTGAATTCCTGCTTACTAACTTAATGCAGTATCAGTGCACTATACAGTAAAGTCATCCCTATTTAGTTTAACAGGTAGCCTAGCTGCAGTTTTGCAACCATGAATTAAGCAGTAAGTCTGTTTCAGGTAAAGTGGCCTTACCTCTGGGTGAGTTTGAGTGTATTAGGATTTAGCAGAAGAAACAATTTGAAGCACATTAAAGAGTAATGATTTCATTTCAGTGTGAGGCTTTGTGGATCAAACTGCATTTCCTTGGACGACAGAGTACAAATACATGATTGTTTTATTTACGCATATTCCCACAACAAAGTAAGGACACAAATTATCAAACAAGTGGGAACATATTTATTTATTGAATTTTTATCCTATCTGGCCAAGAGACCAGTTTTGCTTCTCCTTGATCAGTCACTAAAATCCATCCGCCACTATACAATTCCACAAGGGATATATCAATACTTTGTTATATATGAAGCTTAATGACTGTTAACCATACTCACATGCCCCAGCTTACAACCAGAAAGCATCACCAAATCTATTGTCTTCAGCCTAAGTTTCAGATTTAACTAGGTTTGATCAGAACCACTAGACACAGACACATGGAACAAGAGGAGGAATTTCTTAATCTACAACATCCATCAAGCATGGTGAAAAAGCAAACTGACTACAAGAACAACCTGCTGCAAGACACATCCAATAGAGAGAATGACAACCACCTACAGTTCCCAACTGAAACTCTCAGACATATCATCAATGACATGCAGTCCCCAACAACAACAATCTCCAGTTTTGGGGAGCTGCCTTCAGACACTCCCAAGACAGCAGGCAACACATATGGAGATGGAAAGAAGAAGACCTTGTCACATCAAGATTGCAATTATGCCCCATGAAAGGTTCCAGTAACGTCAGTCACAACAACAGGGGTTTCTTTACTTTGTTTAAAGTAAACCAAGTTTATTTAAACAGACACAAATCTTGCATCAGGAATGGCAAAAGAACATCTTAATCTTGGAGTTGCATATTAGGGGTTTGTTCCTGGTAAAGAATTATGATTTGTAATGCAAGCACAAAGTCCTAATCTCACAACTTGGATGCAAAGGAAATTAAATGAAATATGGTTGGGAGCAGGAGGTGGAATATTCCTTTAGTTTCAAATCGTAGTCACCTATAATCCAGACTACTGCCAAAGAAAAGGATCATCCCCACAAATATAATCAAATGGATTTGGGACTATTCTTCAACTAAATTCTTAACAAAATCAAAAAGCTTTTAAAATAAATTCATATCATATATCTCCTTGAATTTGTATGGAATTTAGTCTAAACAGATATAGAGCAGAAACCTTGATGAGCCCTAAGCAGAAATTGGTCTCTTGAATTCTGTCGAAAACAGCAGGATATAAATGTTTTAAAAAGAGATACATGTTGTGTCTAACTCAATGGCACATCACCTAAGCTTCTTTGTGGATTGTAAGTGGGAAGCAGGTTCATATATTAAAAAATAGCAATAAGACTCCACTCCAAGAACTAGTTATACAGTCACCGCCCGCCATTTCACGGTTCAGGTACTGTGGTCCCATTATATCGTGGGATCACAGTATCTGCGCCTTGGGGCCATGCAGGGGGGCGGGGGGCGATCACATTGCCCCAGGCCGCCCCCGGGGCCGTCCGAGAAGTCTCAGAGCTACAGGGGGTAGCGGGGAGATATCGCATCGCCCCGCCCCGCCCCCGGACCCCTCCGAGAAGCCTCAGAGCCACGTGGGGGGGCAGCGGGGAGTGATCGCATCGCCCCGCGCCGCCCCCGGGCCCCTCCGAGAAGCCTCGGAGCCACACCGGGGTGGTGGTGGCGGGGAGCGATCGCATCACCCTGCACAGCCGCACCGCAATCTCCATTGAAATGCATTGAGCCAATGCATTTCAATGGAGACGCCCTGGATGGCAGGAAGTCAGATTCCCCTGCCGCCGCCGGCGTGCACCACCCCAAGAATTCTTGGACCGGCGCGCACCGGTGGCGGCATGGGGATCTGCTCACCCCCCGCCCCCCAGGCCCCACCCGACCCGCTTCCGCATATTGTAGATTTTCAAGCATCGCGGGTCGGGTGGGTCCCTAACCCCCACAATAGGCGGGGGGTTACTGTACAGGCTTCCATGGGAGTGGAACCCCAATTAGCAGGACTCCAGTTTTGTAGAGAATCTGAATTTGTTGCTGTACAGCATCAGGTCCACATCCATGGCCCAGTCCTCAAATATAATAGACAAAGAGTGCTATGCTAGTAGGTAAGTGTGGCTCCCTCCTCCATTTTAGAGTACTGATACTCTTTCCACTTCTTAATGTCATCACATTAAGAAATGTGACATTTTGAAGTTATTTAGTGCTTTATCGCCTATATTTCTAAATGCATCCTAATTGATCAGACATGAAATTAACTTTGCGGGTAAAAAATGAGCCATGCCAATTTAAAAGTGGCCCCTAAATAAAAGCAATCTCTAAATAATTTCATAAGAAGGAGAAGGTTTGTTTCCCAACATCCACACCAGCAACAGTGTCCTCAAGCAGCTTTGGTGATTCAGTGCTATACCAGGAATCCCATTTCTAGCACCTGCCTTGAGGCATCCAACCCTAGCTAGATAACTGGGGAGCCTCCATTTAATTTTCTAACAATGTTCCAACATGTAAAATCACAGCATCAACTAATGTTCCAGGGCATAAAAACAGAAACAGGGTAAATTTTCACAAGGGGTAATAATTCAATGTTAGAATAAAACTACAGCTTTATTCAGGCATTCACCTGAATTTGTGGGGGACTGAATGGTCCTAAATGAAGAGGAAAGGACTGACTTGGCAGATCTAACTGAAATCTGGATGGGAGAGGAAGGGGGAGTAGCCCTTTCTCAGGTGTGCCTTCTGGATTATTTGATTCAGCATCATGGCAGGTCAGAGAGGAGGAAAAGTGTAGTTGCTGTTGTCCATAGATATTCTATCAATATCAACAGGTTCTCTGATGTATTGTGCTTGGGCTGGGAGTGTCCTTACCTCATGCTGGACCATAGCAACAGAATGGGAGTGATGCTGGTGTATCATTCACCTTGCAACCCAGCTCACTTCCTATCAAAGCAGATGGAATGTGTAACTGTGGCAGTGTTGAGTCCCCCCAGATGTTTACTATTAGGGGGCTCCAATACACATGCCAATAGGCTCAAGTTCATGGAAGCGATGGCCATGGTCCTATCCCAACCTTCTACTGGGCTCAAACCTGTTGCTGGTCACACTCTAGAGTTGGTTTTTACATTTGGGCAAGGACAGTATGATTTGAAGGTGAATTCTGAGTCCACCTCCCAGTCAGGGTCAGATCACCTCCTGCTGAGATATGGATTGTGAACAACTATACCAATCTGAAAGGAGGAAGGAACTAGTATTATAACCCGCCCCCAAAGACTGTTGAGTTTGATTGGTTTACAAAAAGAACTGGATTTTTCCTCAGCTTATACAGTTGACATTCCTATCTCTGTTCTGGTCCCTCAATGGCATTCAGAGCCAAGATGTTAAAAAGATAGCTCTTCACTGAAGAACCTGGGCTTCAGCTCTTAAGGATGAAGCAACTGTGAAGAAGGCAAAAAAGCAGATGAAAGAAAGCTCCTACAGAACTCAACCTGGTATCTGTCAAGGAAGAGTATGGAATCTATGGTAATAAACATAAGGTCACTAAAATAAGCCATAATTCACTCAAAAAATCAGGTGATAATGAATCAGGCAGAGCTTTCCTGTATATTAGTCCATGGCCTTATTTCTCCCAGACAAAAACAATCCTTACCTCCAAATGTAGAAAACTAATAGATTGAAAGTGCATTTTAGAGCTAAGGGAGTTGAAGCATCCATTGGAAACCTCACTGCTTGTTGATAACAGAAGAGCTGAAGGATATGTCCAATGCATTGTCTGGTCACATTAAACTGGATCAGTTTCAGCTAATATAGCCTGAGGATGTGGACAAGGCACATGCTCACCGCAAAGCCATCACGTCTTCTTCAGATCCTTGCCCATCATGACTCCAAAAATCATCTGAGTGAACTACAGAATGGACTACATATGTTCCCTCTTAAAGAAGACCATTACAAGGTCCATCATCTCAACAGTCCAGGATGTTAAAAACAAGGGAGGCCAAAAAAAGAGAACATTGGGAACCAGGCTTTTTTATTTTTGGTCTCATATGTCTGGAATGCCTTTAGCAGTAAAAGAGGAAAACATTTTAGAGAAGCCTTTGATTTGAAGACTTCATAGGGAATCCTCTCCTTCATAATCTTGGAACTGTACAGCTGGAAGGGAGCATATGGGTCATTCGAGTCCTTCCCCTGTCAAAGAAATACAGTAGGGAATAAACTATTTGTGATCTGAAATGGGAAAGAGGGGAAAGAACGGGTTTTCCTGGGCCACAAGTAAAAGTTAATTACTACTATTATCTGAACAAATTCAAGAATCTTTTCGAAGTTCATGTTCTTCTTCATTTCAACAATATTGGTAAATTACCTTTGTTGAATTTGTATGAGACTTTTCTCTTCTGGTTTTTCTCCTGTTTCTCTATACACTACTCCAGAAGTCTCCCACAAGGCTCCATCCTTACCACTTGTTGTTGATTAATTCTTCCTGTGTTATTTCACTTTTCCTTTGGTATTGTGTTGATGATTACTTAATCTGTTCAGTTACTTCAGACTTCTACCATCTAATTCCACATCTCTTCTTCTTTGGCACTCTGACCTCAGCATCCTGAATTAAATGCCACAGGCTGATCTCCAGCCCTTGGAATTATTCTTCTTATACTTCTCAGGTATTGTAGGAAATACTGTAATTATCAACACTTGCATTTCACATTTTTGATTTCTCAGGGTTATCTTGGGAAGAAATCACATACTTCTACCTCCTCTCAAAGCCAATCTCTTTTCATATTCTGTCCCTTTTTTCCACACCTCATTTAATATTGCAGTGATCCTAATTATTTTGGCGAGGTCACAAAGCAAAGGTTCCTTTGTTTTCTGATGGCAATAAAAAAATCAGGGCAATGGCTTCCATTGCCCTGAAGAACAATTTGAATCAAAGCTGACTTTAAAGAATTAGAGATCATTTAGGACCTTTTCTGTAGCAAAGCGGGCAGCAAGAAAATCTTCCTTTTAGGCCCTTGTTTCGTCCCATTGAGTTGTTTTGGCCCGTAAAGTGGCAATCATACTTTCACTTTCAGAACACTGAGGAAGAATCCTCCAAAGACTCTGGCACAGCATCCTTTAGGTGGTCATGAAGGTTGGTATAAAGAGAGATGTTTCCAAGCTATGTAATGTGTAGCTTTGTGTGCTAATGCTCACACTTCAAAGCTAATTTCTAGCACACAGCCAGCTGGTGTAAATAATTCAGCACACATATATCTTCAGGATAAGGCATACCAGTTAAAAATCTAATGGCCGCACTATACATTACCTGTAGTTTCCCTAGTTCCCAGACCAAGGACACTTTTATCCACAGTAACAATATTTCATCAGGATTTTCTTTCAATTTACTGGTGCTCTACTACGCTACTAATACTTTCAAACAAAATTTGAGGTCACACACAACTTTTAGGATTCACACACAATGGAAACGTAAGGTTTGTTCAGGCATAATGCTTTAAATTATGCAAGGAGGCAAATGGATGGTGGAGAATTAGCAATGCCCTTAACTCCTGCCTCCACCCGTCCTTCCAGTTGGAATCTGGAAACCAATCTGATTTTTGCCCAAGGAAAAGTTTGTATATGTGATCAGCTAGATGAGCTTCCATGTTCAGGCACCTGATATGGCATACAGATGCACTAACAACCTCCTCCTCCAATACAGCAATACCTTGGTTTATGAGTGTTTTGCAAGATGAGCAAACATTTCTGAACAATTTTGCCTCGATTAGCAAGCAGTTTCTTGTAATACAAGAACTGGAGCAGGTCACATGATCACAAGTGAGACAATTCTCTCTCTCTCTCTCTCTCTCTCTCTCTCTCTCTCTGCTGGATTGTGGGTGATTGTCTTGAACATTCCCCCTCAGGTAAGCCTCAAAGTCAGAGGGAGAAGAGAGGAACCAAGGTCTTCCTTGCACCAACCATTAACATGCAGATTAGAGTTTTTGGTTTTCTTCATATTTATATTTAATTTGCATTCTCAAAGGCTTTCACAGCCGGGATTCAATAGTTGTGAGTTTTTCGGGCTGTTTTGGCCGTGTTCTGGAAGTCTTTCTTCCTGATGTTTCGCCAGACTCTGTGGCTGGCATCTTCAGAGAGTAAGGAGCTAAGGGAACTAGGAGTCCCGAAAAACTCATAACAACTATATTTAATTTATTTTCAACATTCTTTCCTATTTTTCCAACCATTTATAGTCATGGCACATCTAGTCAAATGTGTATAGGGCTACAAAATGCACTTTATTATGGTCACATTAAAAACACAGAGTAAGATCCAGTTGTTAGTCCCAAACAGAAGATTCTGCAGCCAGGTACCTAAACCATGGTGTGGATGTGGATTTCTAGCCAATTTCTTTTGTGCATTTTGGCATTTTGTGTGTACAGTATATGTATGGCACCTGAAAACAAATAATCTGCATTTCCATTATTTCTTATAGGGAAATTTGCTATGATATGCAAGTGCTTTGGTTTTCAAACATGTTTCCAGAACAAATTATGCTCATAAACCACGGTATTACTGTATCTGTGCTGGTGAAGATCTGAGCAATGTTCATAAACTTTACATTCTGGACACCCACCCACCCCACATCAACTGTTTAGCCATCTACATGCTTTCAGCTATATTGCCTGTATAAGGCTGAAGAGTTGAGTGGCACCAGCATACTTGGCGCCTGATTCCAAATGTCCTGATTCCCACCTCACAGTAAAACCTTCTGGGCCCTGATAGACTTGAACCATGTAATTTGTTTACTCTAATAATACCTGAAGTTGAGCCATCACAGCACATTTTACTGGAGGGATGGTGAATTTGCTAAATGGCAGTAGTTATAAAATTTCAGCAGGAGAAAGGATCTTGGAGAAAGGGTGGTACCACTGTGCATTCAAGGCAAACGAACCACAAGGGGTGCCTACTGAAGGCAGATGTGGTAGTGTTGAACTGTGGGAATGATGATTACTGCCCCTGCACTGTGCACAGGGCAATGGACTGAACATCTCATGTAGACCTATTTCAACTGAGCTGCTACCTCTGTGGGTTGAATCATCCCATTTGCTTGTGTCAGTACTAAGCATCCCTGTGATAGCTATAAAAGCCCTTGGGAAAATGATGAACACAGCATTCACACCACAAAACAGGCAAAACGATGAACTTTAAGGTGTGTCCAGCTGGCCTTATATCACGTATCATAAAACTGATGCTCTAAGCTGTCATTCAACCTGTGACCAGTTCAGGCCACACAGCATCGGACAGAACACTCAGGAATAATCGTGCTGATCATACCATTCCACAGCAAGACTGGGGCCTCCATGGAATTACCAGTTGTAGCTGTTGTAAAATTCCGCAAAGCCCATTCGGGGCTCTGGGGGATTTTACAGAAATCTATCCCGTGGTGGCTCAGCAGACTAAGGCACCGAAACAGTCAGCTGGAAAGTTGGCAGATTGGCAGTTCGAATCCCAGGTACCACACAGCGGAGTGAGCTCCTGCTGTTAACCACAGCTCCTGCCAACCTAACAGTTTGAAAGCATGTAAAAAATGCAAATAAATAGTTACCACCGTAAAAAGCGGGAAGGTAAAAAACAGTGTTTCTGTGCAGCCATGCCAGCCACGTGGCCACAGACTTGCACAACACTGACTCTTTGACTTAGAAACAGAGATGAGCACCGCCCCTAGAGTCGAACACAACTAGCACGCATGTGCAGGGGGAACCTTTAACTTTTTAAAAATACTTGATATATGATTTTTCTCCAAAACTATGAAGCACCGCTCCTGGCAAAGACTGGTGTGGTGTATGCAATTAAATGCCTAGAACTGTGTACTAAAACTGATTAAAAACAGATTGTTTTGGAAATGTTTTATATGCTATGTCTATTCTCTGGAAAGGAGCGGAAAGCTGCTATTCTCCATATACTTACTTGCAGGAAGGTTTTAGTGAACTTAAAATAGTATTTTCAGTATACTTTAAGACATTGCACAAATGGTTATGTCATCCCACTGAAAAATGACCACCCAGTTGAGCAACTGCCCATTGATACTTTTTAGATGTATGTAAATTATATTTAAATTAATAACTACTATGATACACCTTTTCTCTGTATTGTATATCATCGCCTAGAAAGAAAAGCTGATTGTTAGTCTAGTTTAATGATAACAGCATATATCTTTGTCAAAAAAAAAAAAACCAAACAAACCCATACTGCTTCTCTCCCCCCCGACCCCCGACCCCCGCCACACACTTCATATTGAAACCCCCAGTGTGCCAAGAACACCAGCCCATCTAGCATGGCAAGGACAGAAAGCCCTTTCCAAAAACAGGGGCCAGGAAGAATAAATCACAAATCTTACATATAAGTATCCTTATCCACTGGATCATGATCTAGATAAATTATATTTCTAATTTCTGTGCCTAAAGGATCAGTTTTCTTTCCCTACCCCTAATTATCCTTTTTGATCAACAAATTATAATGTATTTTTTGCCTCACAAGTTATGTTTACTTTCAAAGTTTAAAATAGTGTGACTCCACACCCGTCTACACAGAAGTAAGTTCCACTGAGGTCAATGGGGCTTATTCTTAGACATGCATAGGTTGAACTGTATCTGCAATACATCATTATAGACTCTTATAAAATATTTTCCTTTTCCAAGTCTTATGCCAAAGGGCAATTAACCCTTTGCATATGTGCAATAGTTTGTTTGCTTTAAAAAAAAACCCATAAAACACACAACCTATCAATGACATTAAAGTCCAACAGACACTTTCAAAAACACATATTATTGTACTTAGTGCTAATGGTGCCATAAACTGTTTTCATGTGTCCCTCAATGCCACTATTCAAATCTTTTTATAGAACAATTTAAAACCATACATTGATCTAAGTCAAAGTAATAGTACATACACAATACTCACCTGTCCCTATGGGAAAGCTGCCTCTCCATCTAGTTTTAAAGGTAAAAATTAAAAACACAAACCCAGACTCACTGAGACTTGCAGCTCATTAAAGCTGGGGTGATTTCCCCTATATAGCTTTCTATTGATCTCCATAGTCCACGCTAGACAAAAAGTGTGGTCAGGGAGGGGATGATGGATGCCTCTGCCAATAGTACTGAACAAACCTGTTAGCTAATTGCTACCAAAGACAATTATCCCCGCATTGTTTCATAATGGAAACACATTACAAAACTCTAATATACACACAGGGAAATTTGATGATTTGACTGCAGAGCCATGCACACTGGATTTCATTGCCAAAGGCCAGCCAGGTCGCTGCTGTGAAGTGGGAGAGAATATCAGAATAGAAGCCACAGTGTCTTGTAGCCCCCCCCCCCCCAACACACACACACACATACCAAGGTGCCTAGGAATTTATTCCACATTGCCCACTGATCTTAGCCCAGGCTGCTATGAATGTTCAAAGGACGTATTCTCTGCAAAATCATTATTTTAAAAGCTAAAAGATATATTTTTTTTAAAGTTCACATCCAGGCTGTCAAGTAGCCTGCTGACAATAAATGATAGTCACATATTCCTGTGTGTGAGAAACACACACAAGCAAGTGTTGGGAGGAGGGAAGAGAATTCCAGAATGAAATAATGAAACTAGCACTGATAAAATTACTGGTGAAATGTAAGACGTTTGTGTGGTAATAATATGTTTGAATATACAGTACATAGAGATGGTGTAATTTAAACCCATACTATTTTATATACATTTTTTTCTTTTCCCTCTAGAAAGCAAATTCTTGGAGCAGTTCCTTCTAAATATCATTACATTCTCCTTAGCACAGAATGTGACCGGTTGCATAGGTAATATTCAAGTTTAACATTTTCAGCCACAATTCACTTCAAATTTCTATTGTTTGACTGCATAACTATGGTATAAATAAAAGTAAATAAAAGAACATGTGCTGAAGGTGTGCAACCATTATAAAAATAAATTAAATAGCTACAACATTTATGATCAATCTATTAACATTCACAGATCAATGGATTCCATTTTACCAAGTGTTTGATATTGTTCAATATAGGCTCCTCTACCTGGCTGTGCTTGTGCTGACTACTATTTTGACAAGGCCTGGATAGCAGTAGGTCCAAAGCAATCAGAAGGTTGACTTTGACAAATGGTGGTGCTGCGGCGAAGTTGAAAATAACACACATCCACTTTAATCTCTTTCTTGATTAAATCGAAACCATACCATTCTGACATCATGTGATTTGCTCATGAAGCATCACTGCAGGTTACTTTAGAGGCTACATCTATTGAAATGATATTGAATTTTTAGAGGAAGTACTTAATCCATTCAAATGAAACCTTCATGAGGTAACTGGACCACCAGTCAGGGATATCTGTGTAGCTTCGAAAGAAAACCAATGGAAAAATCCCAGCAAAAAGAAAGAAAGAAAGAAAGAAAGAAAGAAAGAAAGAAAGAAAGAAAGAAAGAAAG
>JAHTLZ010000016.1:22645807-22658826 GCA_023846285.1 Phrynocephalus versicolor | reverse complement strand
AAGAAAGAAAGAAAGAAAGAAAGAAAGAAAGAAAGAAAGAAAGAAAGCAGCAAATAATAATCATAAAATTATTTCTGCAGTCTGCTAGTGCATGTTATTTTTAGTAGGTATTAACTTTTGCCTTCAGAAAGAGAAAAATATATGTATAAAGCATATTCCAAAGCCTTTTACCTATTCCCCCATAGTCAAGCTCCAAAGGTAAACATTACAGTAGGTAATAAAAATGCAGAAGATGAAATTGTCTTTTTTACATGAGACTAGGCAAATATTTATGGGGCAGTTGACAAACTCCTGCCTAGTAAAGGAGCCAACACTGAGAGCAATTACCCTGATATTCATGACTCACTTTGAATATCACATTGAATATTACTCATAAATCTTTTACGAGCACATCCCCAGAGCTCACTTAACAGCCGGTTTTAATCATGCAGTTGACACAGAGAAAATAACAAAATGTATTTTTTCAGTGGCAAATTAATTTAGGCTTGAACCTCCTCCTGAAGCTCTATTCTTCTCTCCCGCACCGACCCCCACCCCGCGCACACACACACACAGTAGTGAGCTCAGTTAAATTCACTTTTGCATTTAGCAACTACATTACTCTAAGGCTGCAGAATTTTAAAACAGGACTGGCTTCTTTGCAAGAATTGTTTTTGGAGCAATTATTTATGACATGACCTAGCCAAAGATAAGCAGTGTGGACTCTTGGTGTTTTAAATGCAAGAGAGGAAGGCACATGCTCATTTCTTGCACTGACATCAGAAGGAGATGGCAGAGTAGTTGAATTCTGTTCATGACAATTAGCTTAAAAAGTATAAAACAATAAGGTTTGAGAGATTTTTAAAAAAGTAACAGAAATATTTTTCTTGCATCAAAATCAAGAAACATTTTTAAATTTATTTAATAATTAATTACTAATTATTAGAGACATATTAAAAGTTGTCTTCAGCTAGAAGGATTAATTTATGAAAACAAGTATTGTCTCTAATAATTAGTAAATTATTATTAGATACATTAAGAAATATTTGCATAACATAATAAGGGAGTTAAGGACTTTAAAGGCTGCATTTCTTCAGAAGGAATTATTACTTTATGAAAATAAGTATTTACAAAATTACATACGGACTGATCCTCCTTCTTCTTGCAGAAATCTTTCCAGCACTATTCGGGCCACCAGTGATGGAGCAAAACCCACCTTAAAAGGAAGTTTAAAATGTAACTTCAGTTTTTGTATGAATCACAGTTCACTTTATCTCTTATAACAATTAAGGGATACTGGGGATTCATTCACATTCATCCAGTATTTTTTGGAGAAATGCCATTGCCTGACCCGTCACCAGTAATCATGATGTAATCTGGTTTCTAAGTTTTGCTGAATATAACTTCATTTATATTTGTTACATACTCTCATACCAACATTTGTTTTAATTATTTCTTTTGTCATGTTGAAATATATGCAGTTGCATTTTAGTAACCCAACACTTTCAAAAGAAACACTTAAATTTTCTTACCTTGTGATCACTATACTATTTCCTTGTGATCACTATACTATTTCAATATAGCCATAAACAACAATAAAAATAAAATTATTTTAAATTTATTTTATTTCAGTATATTTATTTATTTTATATATAAACACAAACACTAAGTTGGGAATGGGCAGTCCTTGAAAATGGACAGTGATCCAAGAAAAAATAAACTAACTACCAACACACTTGTAAAAAAATTCAAGTAAAAATACAGTGGCAACTCACCTCTCCTTGCGCCTGATATCTATAGGTCTAAGTGCACCTGACAGGTTTCAAACCTCATTTAACTTGTCCAACTCTGGTTCCATACAAACGTGTTTGAGGAGAGAAGTCACAGAATCACAGAATCATAGAGTTGAAAGAGACCTCAAGGGCCATCTAGTCCAACCCCCTGCCATGCAGGAACCCCCATCACAGGACACCCGACAGATGGCTATCCAGCCTCTGCTTAAAAACCTCCAAAGAAGGAGACTCCACCACCCTCCGTGGCAGCATATCCCACAGCTTTGGAGCCAAGTGCAAAAATGCCTCAGGGAGTCAATTTAATATTAAACTTACTTGGATAGTATAATTGTCACTTCTAACAAAATGTTGCAGTATGGATGGCAATGGAACCAATTAGCTATAGACATGGTGAGTGCTCCAATGCTAGACAGCCACCTGGAAGATATCCTATGATTTGTATCCCTGCACTGAGCTGACAAGGGATGGACTCAGTGACCTTATAGGCGCCTTCCAACTTCCTGATTCTATGATTCTTCTCACCTATTATATGCCTCCATGCTGAAAACCAGCATTGTGTGATACATGGTTTTCACTGGACTTTCGTCCCAAAATTGTTCTACTTCTGGAAATCTTAACGGATCACAGGAGCATGTTAATATTCTCTTCCTGTTTTTTCCAGACATAACTTTTTGGAAACGTGATGAATATCATTACTAGTATATAATATATAGGGAACATGTGCAGTGTCAGAGCAAGACACCTGCATCAGATCCAAAGTTCTCAACTTAATTGGACAAATCAATGGACAATGTGTAAAACTAAAAGTGATCAACAAGTAAAAACCTAGTAAAAAGTCAGAAACTCACTTTTTGTTAAATAAAATCTCATCCTATTAAAGCAAAAATGTTAAACAGAAAATGATGAAATACTCATCTGAGGTGACTATTATCCCTGCACCATTGTTGGCGAACCTATGGCCCAGGTGCCGATGGTGGCACTCAGAGCCCTTTCTGTGGGGTTCCCACGTCGCCCCTTCACAGCCATCTGTATTCAGGTTAAATTGCTGTATTGGTACTTTGTGAAAAATTAGTGGATTTTGAATTGCAGTTTGGGCACTCAGACTCTAAAAGATTTGCCCTAACTGCCCTACACAATAGATATTTTTGAGAAGTAATTTAGAAATATCTGATTTTTTCTCTTTTCTTAAATAAAAATAGACTCAACTTATTATTTTACATATTAATCTAGAAGGTATAGACATATCAATTCTCATATGGCATAAATACAGTTCAGGTTCACTGAACAGATGGGATTTACGGAAATCACCATTGTTCCCTGTTGAAGTAATTGGAAATGTCTATTGTGTTATTCACTTGCGAATGTTCTAACAAGGCTGTTTAAAAATTAATACTATAACTTGAATCCAAAACACATTTGTTGAAATCCATATTGTCCACTTGGAGCCATCCGTTAAAAGACATGGCAATATTATTATTTTTAGCAATGTGTTACTGAAATATATTGTTAACACCCATTCAAGATCCAGCAGTATATGCAGCGATAGAAGAATCTGCAAAATTTGGGGGTAAAATTAATCCAGTTTACTTTAGAGAGGAGAATTTGTCAAGTATATTTTAAAAACAGGGATTCTTTCCACAATAGATACTATTCTAAAGGTGTGTAATTATAATGGTCTACTAAATACACCTTTTACTTTATAATAGATGAGCAAACCTCACTTGCAGAATCACAATGTATTTCATGACATTTTTTTCATTTACATTCAATATTCCATTTCATTTTGATTTAGGAACCAGATAGAAAGAAAGGTTCCCTCCTTACATCCATATTTTCCCAAATATATATGTACTTGGATGCCCTTAAATTCCCCAAGTAGAAAGAAATGCTTTCTACAGAACTCCTTATTTCCAGTAACCCACATCAGAGCTGACACATGAAAAATGGTGAAATTACTGAAGGTAGTCCAGCCTGAATAAGGACTACCTTATTAGTTCAGGTACTTGCATCTCCCTAATTTTCATATTAATCATGTACCCATCTTTCTCTGAAATAGGGCCATCATGCTTCATGTCAGAATTTAGCATGTAAGTAAAATTCATAGTGCTTCAAATCCCACTAGAAAATATTTGCCTGGTGTGAACAGAGGGACTAATTTTATTATTCTGAGCAACATTTGAGTTTCTTAGAGTATGGAGGGTTTTTTTTTTTTTTTAAAAAATCAGCTTCTGTATATAAAAAGTGAACACTTCTGACATTTAAAAATAACTTCAGAGACTCTTTGCAAAAATTCAATAACAATGCCCTGCTCTTATTTAAGAGAGATGTTACACACTGTAATGCATCTCTGTTATATATTTCTCATCAATTTTTACAGTTTCCACTGATTAAATATATATTGACTCATAAAGTATTACCATTACACCAATTGTCAGCAGATGCAGGGGTATGCCATTTAAATATTAACTATCATATAAAAATGGCATCTTGATTGTATGGAAGCAGTAATCTTGTGCTTGTTACTGCCACATTTCCCTAATGCATCAGGCGCAGTCACACAAAAAAACATTACCTTTCATATACCTGCTTCTATGTTACTAACAATAAATAAAGATATTTTAAAACACTGTTGCTTTAACTGTAATTTTATCTGTCTCTAAACTTGAAATTAAACATACACAGCTACCACCATGAATTCCAAAGATGTAAGAGCAATGTATATGAATGTACCTGCACTTTAAATATTAGATATCATGCACATTACCTAAAAGTGAATGGGAACCGCATGAGGGAAAAATGCAAACTAAAGCAGATGTAAACAAGTCAATAAACACAGCACGTATTTGCACCCGTGAGGTGCTTGCCTATGACAATCTCTGTGCAATGCATGCTGTTTTTAGTATCCTTTTTGAACAATATTTCTTTTGTTTAAAATAATGAAAATGGCATAAAGTTAAATCATTTGACAGAAATTGCAAGGAACACTCTTTGGCACTAATACAAAGCACTTCCTTTTGTATGTTAACTCTATAATTACGTTCTATAGGCAATTTATAGACCATTAAATTATCTAGTAACTGATAGGCAACTGCTCATTCTCAAATTATACAGCCACGTAAATCAGATAGAAGCTTATGGAAAGACCTCACTTCTTTTTCCATCTAAGTGCAGAACTCAATGCTCCTGCTCCAAGCACATTCTTTCTAATGAAAAGAATAATTTTGGTCTTCCTATGCTTTTTAGATTTGAAATACAACACTGAACCTTGAGGCTTTCTTATATTCCTCCAAGAATGGCATGACATTTTCAAAATCAAATCCAATGTTTACTTATTTATTTATAGCAGATAATTGCATACCACCCAGTTTAGTGACTACTATTCTGCAGGTGACAAAAAAGAGCAACTGAACATATCAAAGAAGAACAGTACACAATTCAGTTGCAATTAACAAATGATGAAGATCTAGGTGTGGCTAAAAACCTAAAAGATGGCAGAACCAACCCATGTTTTATCTTCCATCATAAGCTGATATTTCTCCACATAAATAACCTATTTTAAAAAAAACCCTACTTAAAACATGGATCAGTTATAATTATACACTTTCTGTGATCATGTTAACAGAACTCCTTCTAGAAACTATCTCTTTAAATGCATTAGAGTTGGGGCTAGAGTAATCTCTACATGATCTGCTTCTATAAGTATTTCTCCTGGTCTGCCCAGGCCCTCATTCACTCTCTTAATGAGCACCACTGGTGGTCACCTGCTTAATAGTTGATCAAGATACAGAAGAAGCTTTATGCCTTTTTCAGCTGCACTAGATCCATGAACTTACTGTTAGTACTGAATGACGCTTTTCTTGTGCCATTAACTACATGTACAAATCTAAATATGAATACAAAGTCAAAGGTAAATGTTATTGCTTTGAACGTTATGAGTATAGGAGAAACAGTCATATCAAGATTAATGTTCATACTAGTCTTTGTGCTCAAAGGAAGGTTAAAATGATTTATTTGATATTTATTATATCTTTTTACATTACATGTATGCCCGTGAAAACAATCCTAACCAGAAAATTAAGTTCCTTAATGGTTAACATATCCAAGTAGATGAAAGTGAATCAATTATTTATAGCAAGTCCATGTCATCTTGATTTTCTTTTAAAAGAAGGAAAAATATTTTTAGAAAAGGAAATGATTTAATCAACTTTATGCACATGTCCTCTGAAGATAAAGGACTAATGCCATTAACTGATCAACTAACAATTGGCATTTTTTTCTAATTACTCTAAGGATTAACAGATACCAGACCAATCTGGAGTGTTTGAAGTGCCTTGGACCCACAATTTCATTCAATTATTTTTAAAGTAAAACTCACTGTATATATGTCCTTTCTATTTAGCTGAATGAGCTTTTCTTAATGATTACCTCATTGGCCAGTTCCAGTAATATAGGAGAAGCTGCATTTGTGGTGACTCCCTTCATATACCTATTGGAAGATAAGAAAATGCTGCTGTAGTTTTAAAAAGAAAAATAGCATTGATGTCCTAACAGTTCTCTCTCTTAATAGAAGTAGAAAGGAAATTATTCAGCAATATATTAAAACTTAAATTAAACACTTGCAAATCAGCTCCTGATCACCAAAGCCTCATGATGCTTCTCCTTCATGATAAAGTTAATAATAGCTATATTATACCATAAAGAGAAAAAGCTGGCATGATATTGCACAATATTAGAGATGGGCACGACTAGGAAATTTTTTCCCCCGAGTTGTCGTTTTTCGGGGCAGGTCCATTTCAGCTCGTTTCCGTTTTTCGCGAAAATTTGCAAAAATTTGTCGTTTCGTTTTTTGTTTTTTCGTTTGTCGTTTCTTCCGCGATTTCGCACAATTTGACGTCCTGGTTCCGAATCCCGACCGAGACTCCCAGTTGTGGCACTTGGTGTTTTTGCGGGGGCGGGGAGGTGCGGGCGTAGGGCGGGCGGCGGTGGCAGGGGTCCATGGGTGGGCGGCGGCAGCGGCAGGGGGGAGGGGCGTGCGGGCGGCGCACGGGCGTGGGTCCCGCAAATGACGCAGAGCAGGCAAAAAAGAGTTTAAAAACTGGCCTGGGTGATGGACTTGCTGCACAACAAGACTAGTGCATCCTATATAAGCAAACAAAGTGGGGCAGAAAGAATGCATTTCTTTTTTTTTTTCTCTTGGTCTGCTGATGCTGAACTGGCCAGCCACCCTACTTGGTCTGGCTGATGTGCCTGTTTGTTATACTTTTTTGTTGTTTGGTTTTGAATCCATCCCATCTCCCCTCCACCTCTCTCAGAGGCAGCAGGAGAAACAGACATTCCGTTCCTCCCCAAATCTGGATGAGGGGTCTACTCTACTCCCCCCATCTCCAAGGTCCTCCCATCTCCAAGGTCCTTCTGGCTTCACACACTTAAGGACAAGCAATTAAGCCAAAGCCAATGCAACCCTGCTGGTCATTTAGCGGTTAGAGTCTGAGGGTTGGGTTTGTTTGAGTGCCTGACTGCAAATAAATGAATGAGGTGTTGACCCACTAAGCTAGTACAGTATTGTGCCAAGCTGGCACAGAGTACACCAGTAAAGGACAAGTGAAAGAGTAAGTAAGTAAAATGTAATTGTAAAGTATTCTATAGAGGTGGGTGCTCTTGGCTTGTTGCCAACAAATGTGTTTGAGAACTTTGAGTGCCCTGGTTGGCGATGGGGAACTCTGTCTACTCAGTCTGTATATTTTTAAAATAATTTAATCCACAGCCTCCAACCTCCCCTTTTAAGCACTAGTATCAAGAAATCCTCAGAAACAGGAGGAGAATAAAAAGGATTAAGGAATAATTAACTGTTATTCCCCCAGTGACAGGGTATGAAAGGACCTTGGCTGTTGCTTGCCACTTGCCACCAAGCAAATGAACTTTAGAAAATAGAAAATAAATGGTAGTATTATATTTTTAGATAAAAGTTATAAACTGCTACTAGGGTAGAGGTTGCTTGCTTGCTATTCCCTTCCCAATCCCCACATCAGCAGAGCTGTAGGCAGGGTAAAAGGACCTCACACGCACGCACACACACACACACACACACACTTGCTATAAAACATACATGCATAGTACTGTAACAATATAACTACACAGCTTGTAGCTCTTTGCGAACATATATCTCGCATTAAAAACAATATGAATGATACACATTATCCATCAAAAATGTGACTGTCTACCTACACAGCAACATATATATCAACACTAATACCAGAAATAGACATTACAATATTTCACAATTTATGAACATAAAATTATTTCTCGAAAGTAACGAACAAATCTCTTTCATAGTATGAAAACATTTATTTATTTATTTGTTTGTTTATAAATATTTTTATTTCACCTTTCTCCTTGGAAAAGGACCCAAGGTGGCTTACAATAATGAGGGACAATATACACTCCAGAACATTTAAGACATATTCAAATTAAGAACAGGGAATTAGAAGAGGCATCTTGGAACATTAAAAAGTAATTTTAGAGCTACAAAGAAGAAAAGAAAAATCCATTATGAGGGGTGAAAAGCAACATGGAAAACTCTAGTATTCTTATGAAATCAGTCAATGCAACCATGTATGGTAATCCATATAAAGTCACATAGTAGGTAGTCCCTCATTCAGGAAAGCTTGACTGAATAGGAAGGTCTTTGCCTGTTTCTGGAAAGACAGCAGATATGGGACATTCCTGCCCTCCTTTGGAAGGGAGTTCCAAAATCTGGGAGCAGCAACAGAGAAGTCTCTTTCATGTGTTCCTATGAGCCACACCTGTAAAGCTGGCGGGATGGAAAGAAATGTCTCTGCTGATGACATTAGTACCCAAGCCGGTTCATAGTGCAACATTTGATTTTTGAGATAATTTGGACCCAGGCCATTTTGTGCTTTGTAGGTCAAGGTCAGCACCTTAAATTGTGCACGATAGCTGATTGGCAGCCAGTAGAGCTGGGTAATCCCATCCAGTACAGGTTGCACCCCTATTCCTTGATCTCCTTTTTGACTGAACTGAAGCACCTCTGTCTTGTCTGGGTTTAGTTTCAGTTTGTTCTTCCTCATCTAGTTCATTACCGAAACTAATCACTGATCTAAAGTCGAAATAGATTCTTTGGAATCTGGAGGTGACAAGAGGTAGTGTTGAGTGTCATCAGCATACTGGTGAAACTTAACCCCAAAACTCCGAATAATTTCCCCCAGTGGTTTCATATAAATATTAAATAACATAGGAGACAGAACAGAACCCTGAAGTACCCCGCAGGTTAGTGGCCGTGGTGTTGAGCATGTGTCCCCTAAAACCACTTTCTGCATTCTCCCCTGAAGCAAGGACTGAAGACACTGTAAGAGATGAGTCAGGAGGATGCTGTGGTCAATAGTGTCAAAAGCAGCTGAGAGATCCAGTAAGGCCAAAAGGGACACAGATCCCCTATCCATTTCCCTGCGTAGGTCATCTACCAAGGCAACCAGTGCCGTCTCAGTCGCATAACCAGGCCTAAAGCCAGAATGAGCTGGATCTAGATAGTTTATTTCATCGAGAAACATCTGGAGCTGTGAAGCCACAACCCGCTCTAGTACTTTACCGAAGAATTGAATGTTAGATACCAATCGGTAATTGTTCAGTACTGTTGGCTCTAAAGAGGGCTTTTTAAACAGTGGTTTTACTGTTGCCTCCTTGAAGGATGCTGGAATCCTGCCCTGTTGCAAGGAGGTATGCCTTACATATATGTTTTATTGATAGGTTGGCAATATTTCTGTAATTTTGTTTATATAGAACAGGCCTGCACAAAGTCCGGCCCGGGGGGGGGGGCAAATCCGGCCCGTCAGGCCATTCTGAGTGGCCCGCGGCTGGCTGGCCTGACCCTCCCTCCCCTTCCTTTGCTTATGGGTCAGTGGGTGGGGCTTGCAGTGGGATGGCAAAGTCGGGGAGCAACCGGCCCCTGACACATTCTCAGCCACCAAATCTGGCCCTCCTTACAAAAAGTTTGGGCACCCCTGATTTAGAAGTAATTAGATACTTTTATGACCAGATTTATGTGGTTTAACTCTACTGTTGCAGCTTTTTGTGTGTGAACAGGTTTAACTTCTGTTTTCCCAGAGAGAGGACTACTTGGAACCAAAAAACTACTTGTTTTTAACAAACATGCTTAATTGGTGTTCCAAACACAATCAGAAGAGGGTACCTACCCCCTGTACCCTCCAACATCTCTTTGTTCCTGGTTTGCAGAAGAGGGTTCCTGCTTGTCTGTTGGCTCTGTCTGTGAGTCAGAAGAACACGGATTTCCTGAGGTTCTTGCTTGCATTTAGAGCTTATAAATGAAAAGCAACTCCCATCTCTACAAACTGAGCTCTGAAACAACGAGCAAATCATGGGCAGAGGAAATTAACCTAGGTGCTCCTGCTTAACCATGTTCAGAATGCCATATAATATAATGCCTAAGCTAGACTTCTATCTCATTGTGTGTGTTTTATAATTTGGGATTTGAATGAGTGCAGATCCTTGTAAAAGCCATTCTTACTTTCCTAAGAACCTGCTTCTGAGAATTATTCCAAATAGTGGAGAACATAAGATTCTCTTTCTTTGTAATTATCAACTGTTACCAGATACCTGAAGAACCAATCTAAGCTGGGCCCCTATCAAACCTTGCCCATCTACAGGATCACATGATACCCATACTTAAAAACACTGTAAAATATTAAAAACATTTACAAGACACAACATTGAAAACCATCATTTGGGTTTTTAATGTAGTGAGTCAGAACACAGATGTTCTGACTAATATTGCCTCCACTGGCCTGCCTTCTTCCGATACTGTTCCCATTTCCCCCCAAGGTTAACAGTGCACACATCTAGAGACATGCATCCGATCAAAAATAAAATACATTTCATCAGACCAGGCAACTTTCTTCCATTGCTTCATGGTCCAGTTCACATCCCCATTGCAGGTGCTTTTGGTGGAGATGGGTCACCGTGGGCACTCTGATTGATCTGGCGCTACACAGGCCGATACTCAGCAAAGGGCAATGCACGATGTGTTCTGAGACCTTTCTATCATGTTACATTTTTCAGCAATGTGAATTACACAGTAGCTCTACTGTGTGATCAGGCTAGGCTTTGCTCCTCACATGCATCAATGACCCTTGGCACCTAGGGTTCCAATATCGGCTCACCGGTTGCCCTTCCTTGCACCACTTTTGTAGGTACTAACTACTGCATACCAGGAACACCCAAAAGAGACTTGCTGTTTGGGATATATTCTGGCCCAGTCATCGACGCATCACTATTTGGCCCTAGTCAAAGTCACTGGGATCATTTTGCTTATCCGTATGTACTGATTCCAGCACATGCTATTTAAAAACTCACTGTTCACTTGCTGCATAATGTATCCCACCCTTTAACAAGTGCTACTGTAGCAATATAACCAATACCATTCGGTTCACCTTTCAGTGGTTTTAGCGTTGTGGCTGATCAGTGTATACGCTGCTAGTGAGATCCTTGTGGCAGGATGGGTAAACTGCGGTACTGCAGAGAAGATTGCTCATGAGCTGTGTTCAATCCTGATGGGCTCAGTTAGCTGCCATAGCCTGATCAGAAATCTCAAGAAATGGGCTTAGCAGGCATATTAGCTTTAAATGTGCAAATGTACTCCTCAGCACCTCTGAAACTTGAACACTGACAGTGGATTCAATTCAGGATCAGATCAAGCTGCAGACCTTACTTTTTAGGGAAATGTAATCCTATTTCCCATCCTCTGATCTAGTTTCTGACTGATCACTACCACTTCTTTCTTGCCTGGATTAAATTTCCCTTTGTCTAACCTCATCCAATAGAAACAACAGGCCCTATTCTAGGATCTGGACAGCTTCCATTAGAAAACTCATGGCATCAAAGCCTAAAACTCTGGGAAATCTCCTTCCGCAGTTCTGTTCAGATATCAAATGTCACAGGGGGCAGAACCCTGGTGGATACTAAGAAGCCAATTGACAGGACTGAAAAAAAGTACAGTGGTACCTTGTATAAAGGAATTAATTCGTTCCAAATAAAATTATGTTAAGCAAATTTTCCTTTATACAAATTCCCATAGGAATGCATTGAAAATGGAGTAATCCCATTTTATATTGTACGGATTCTCCCCATAGGCGATTATGTTAAGCAAATTTCCCCTATCTCCGGAATTTTTTATGTTGTACAGATTTTATGTTATACAAGCTGTTTGTTATACAAGGGTTCACTGTATTTCCTAGAACCACCTTCTAAGCTCCATTATAGAGGGCTGAAATCAGCATAAAACAGTCTACATTTTAGTCCCTAGGCTTTAGAACTCCCTAGCACCGGAGGCCAAGTTGGTCTCATCTTTGTAACCAGGCAAAGACATTTCTCTTAATGCAAGGTTTCCCTTAAATACTGACTAAGTGGGGTCCTTAAATGGATTTGTGTGCTTTACAGCTTTGAATGTGCAGAACCAAGAAGGCACATTCCCTCGTCCAGTTTCTGGCACTAGTTGCTCACAGAGGTGACAAAAGCAGTATTTTCTCATAACCAGACCCGAAGCTGGCTGAAATGAACCTAGATAATCCACTTTTTGTTCAGGAACTCTGGAGCTCAGAAGCCACAACTTGCTCCAGTGCCTTGGCTTAAAAACTGGAATATTGAAAACTAGGCAATAATTGTCCAATACAAGAATACTATTTAAATAATAGTCCTACTACTGCCTCCTTTAGGCACATCAGCACTCAGCCTTCCTGCAAGAAAGCATTCGCCACTCCCCTAACCTAGTCTGCCGATTCCCACTTAGTTGAGTTTCCAGGGCAGGAAATGTTCATCACACAAATGGCAGCTATTGTCTCTCCAAAGACCCTGTCTGCATTTCCAGACTGCGCAAATTTAAACATAACCCGTCTCATAGGACAACAGGGGAGAAGTTAAACCTGCAAGATCTGCAGCAACTGAGTGGACCGGAATGGTTTTGTATGCAAAATGCTGCCCATTGTGCCTCCTTGGAGCCTGCCTGTGTAGTCATGGGCAAGCTGAACATCCCCAGAAAAAGGGAATATGGTAATCCACTTCTGAGTACTCTTTACCTAGAAAACAGTGATAAGGGTCAACGTATGTCCCTCTTGCCTTGATGGCATGCAGTTATTATTATAATATAGGAGTAAACTGAGTTGTGCTGAAACACCAGATGATCTCTCTCTCTCTCTCTCTCTCTCTCTCTCTCTCTCT
>JAHTLZ010000016.1:22622501-22641898 GCA_023846285.1 Phrynocephalus versicolor | reverse complement strand
ATATATATATATATATATATATTGTTAATGCATTGAGTGGAACGTGTTCTGAGTCCACTGCAATACAGCATATACGTAAAAGGCAGTAAGGTCATAGTAATTGAATCTAAATAAGTTTGCTGAGGGTTACAGAGGGCAGAGAAAAACTTGTTCTCTCTTTCAACCTTTATATTAATTTCCCTTCAAATCAATTCTATCCAAGTCCTCTGCACTCTGGTTTTACAATTCAATTGGCATTTTTAACCAGGAAGAACATTGCTTAAAAACAACTTATTTGAAAACTACAAAAAGTAATTCCATTGAGACTTGCCACTTGACTGACACCTGCCATCTCATGATAAATGACTCCATTTTCTGCCTCTCTTGCCTTCTGCCACTCCGGCAATGGTCATTTATCATCATCTCTGTCAGCCGTGGAAAGCGGCACTGACAGTGCAAGTCAGCAAACATTTAGCACATGGAACCACGCAACACAGGGAAATTATTATTGTCAGAATAATAATGGTTTAGCATAATTTATTACAGGTCCACCAAATAAGCAAAGGCTAGATGTTATTAGACAGATGGATGGGTAGGCTTGGCAGCCATCCACTGAGACTCAGGCGGCGCTTGATGTGGAAAGGGGAACATCCTCCAAACCAATCAGAAAGCTGGCAGTTCAATTACAAAGAAATAAAGGGACATTCATCATTCAATTAGGCACCTGTCAACCCTCACAAAGGAGAAAACTTCTAACCTGGTACTCCTGGGAGAAGATGCTCAGCAGAGTGGACTGCGATTGACTGGAACAAATAAAAGAAGGACAAAGTTAATTACTGGAGTGCACTGCAAAGAAACAAAAGAGGAAGGAGCTTCAAAGGTAGGCCTGCTGCCCTGTAATCTAACAGAACATGAAAACAAGTGTGGAAAAGTTGTTCCAGATGAACACTTCAGACAAAGGCTTCCTACCGCTAGGTCAAGGAGAGAGTGAGGAAAAAGAGTTTATGGGGGGGGTGTATCACGGGAAGCCGGCATGCTGCACAGGAGTGATTCCTTCTAGCTTCTGAATCCACCAAGTGAGATATTGGTAGGTTGCTCTGAAGCCGCAACGGAAACCAAGCAGATTTCCATTAACAGTTGACAGAGCTAAATTCCATTAGCTGTTGGAAACACACTGATTGTTCATTGGCAACATATTGAAATTCATTTTGTTAGCAGCAAGGGAACCTCTTCAGTAGCTGTCTCAAATTCAGGGAAGGAACTTAGCTCTGTGTCAGAAGGAGCATATGGGACCACTGTAACATTCCTACTAAAACTGATGTACTTTGAAAACAGAAACTTTCACAGCAGGAAGCTGAGATTCCCTGGAGTCAGTCATTTCCAAACGCTGCCATAAGCCTCATTCATTTAAAGCTCCACTCAGTGTCAAACACCTGGCAATGAAGCAACCTGGAAAACAGTTTTCTCCCAAGAGTGAAAAATAAATTCTTTCCAATATAGTCAACATTTAGAAATGGGACAAGATTCTTTCCTTCCTCAAAAAGGGTAATCAGTATTTCACTGTTACTGCTTCTGATTGTTCTCTGTGGATTTAGGTAGCCAATCTCATCTCAAAAGACGATTAATAACCTCTGGAATATTTTATTTCTAGACACAACTCAAATACATTATAGTTTCAATAGGTTGACCCTGCCATACAGAAAGCATAATGAATAATGTGGTTTCTTGATTTTATTATTCTAATATTATCTATATTATTATTACCCCACCTTTCTCTTTAAAGTATCCAAGATGGCCTACATCACTGAAATTGTTTGTCTGTACTACTGCTAGTACCAGTCTTCTCTTGCTGGATTTTGACTATGTGCTATGTTTATTTTATCTTTACGATTTTTTTACCTTTATGGTATTATTTTTATTACTATTATTTTCTTTATTATTTGTATTTTGTTGGGGTACGTCTGGGGTTTTTAGGTTTGGACAGTTGTTGTTTTCTTTTTGTAACGTGTTATACACCGTCCTGAGTTCCCGTGGGAAAATTGGGTGGTTAATAAGTATAAAAATAAACAAAAAATAAAATGAAAATGAAAATAAAAACAAGAGGTATGCATTACATTATTAAAATACAACATTTCAAGCTAATAACAGTGAGTATAAAGAGGCAGCTTAAATTATTAAAAACAATACAGTAGGATCGCCGTATCCACTGATTCCTTAACCACTGGTTGGCAGAGGAAAAAAATTCAGGAGCCGCAAACAAGCTGCTGTCATAAAACAGTGGCCATAAAGCAAGCAACTGTCACAAACAGCAGACATAAAGCAAGCTACTGTCGCAAAACAGCAGGCTTTGGGGGGGGGCACGTTTGCTCTTATCCATGGTTTTCATTATCTATTATGGGAAGGCCTGGAACCAATTCCCATCAAATACCAGGGTCCTACTGTACAAAAAGAGACCTTTGGGTAGTGGGCGGCATATAAGTTGAATAAATAAATAAATAAATAAATAAATAAATAAATAAATAAATAAATAAATAAATAAAGTGTAGAAATGTTTAAAGGTATCAGACAAATATTACTCTGAAAGTTTGTAAACACAACCGGTACTATAAACACAGAGCATTAATGCATCTCATGGAGCCAGTCACAGGAAAACTTGCCTGAAGAGAAAGGTTGTTGGCTAATTTTAGGGCAGCAAAAATAGGGTCAGTCTGCCTTCCTGTGGGAAGAATCCCAAAGATTGGAAGAACAACCTGTGTCTCCATAAGAAGCACCTGTGGAGGTGATGCGACTGAAAGAAAGGTCTCTCCTGATGATCTTAATACCTAAACTATTTCATAAAGGGAGACACAGTCTCTGAGACATCCAGTTGGGAAAATACTCAGAAACTGTACAAAGTCAATTGTCCTACAACACCCCCCCCCCCAAAAAACCCCCACAAAATATATGGCATGACTTCATGTTGAGTTCAAGTTTCCAAGAATGTTGACCAGAGAAAACCTATCAGTTTTAGTCTAATGCTTTATCTGCCCACTATCGAAAACTTCATAGCATTCAAGAAGAACATTCTTCTTCCATTGGTAGTAAAACCCCAGATTTGAGCCATTTGGGGCTTCATAATCTAAAATAAGTATCCATTCCACAGATACTGTGAGATTTCTCTCCATTCCTCCACCATCCCTCCCTTCTGATCTGCCACTAACCATCCTCCTGGGCATGCAGCATCACAGGCAGGGCACACACTTTAAAAAAGATACAGTGGTACCTCGGATAACAACTTTAATTCATTCTCCGAGGCAAATCGCTATCCAAAACAATTGTTATCCGAAACATGGTTTCCCACTGAAATGAATGGGAAACCATTTTAATCCGTTCCGGAGGTCTGGAAAAAAGCCCCCCCCAAAGCCTTTTCCCCCTGAGACCTCTTTACAAAGTGCACTTTCAAAGCGCACTCCTCCCCCTCCTCGCCCACCCCTGCCAACAGTGCTTCCTCCCCCCTCCCCCCATCCCTTGCCTCTCTTCCGTTCCTGCCGTCACTGGGCGTTCAGGCAGCGGGAGAGCCGGGCACCTCTGGCGCTTCCTCCCCCCAACCCCTGGGCCTCGCCTTTCTTCCTTTGCCGTCGCCGCCGGGCATTCAAGCAGCGGGAGAGCCGGGCGCATGTGGCACTTCCTCCCCGCACCCCCCGGCCCTTGCCTTTCTTCCTTTGCCACCGCTGCTGGGCGTTTGGGTGGCGGGAGAGCCGGGAGCGTGTGGCGCTTCCTACCCCCACCCCCGGCCCCCACCTCTGTATGTTGCCTCCCCCCTCCTCCCCCATGTCCCCCAACCCCCACCTTTGCCGCCTCCACTGCCACTGACCCCTCCACCATCTTACCCGGCCCACACCTCTGCCGCCACCACCGCCAGGAACCAGTAAGAGTAAATGTAGAGGGAGTCTGGGGCTGTGGGCTGTGGGGGTGGGGGTTTGAAAATAACGTGTCGTTATCCGAAAACTTCGTTATCTGGGGCAGTCATTACCCGAGGTACCACTGTATCTGACAAATACCCCCATCTGATTTTCCCCCAAGCCTCTACACGGAATTCTATTCTATTCCCATTTTCTCCTATTCCTGCCTATGTAACAGTATGCATTCAGCTTTGTAGCTCATCTGTATTCATTTTTTACTTCCTCATACTCTGTTTAAATATTTAAACAGCTAAGAAAAGGAAAAAAACTAACCCCTCTGCTTTTTATCCCTTTTTTCACAGGGATAGGTCTTTTGTGGCACCTTGAAGACTAAAGTTGGCTTTGTTTCTTTGGAATATTTTATATGAATCAAATATAGCCATTAGCTGATGGATATTTATACAACTCTATAAATAATGGGGGTTGTGACCCAACATGTCAGGAGAGCACTACAATGAGGAAGGCAAGCTGAACTGTAGCAACTGCAAACTTTTGTCCTGTCCAGTAGCTGCAAAAGAAACAGTTGTTCAGGACAGCAAGCTGCATACCTATAAGCAACCTACTTAGCAGCGGTAAGATAAAGAAGGAACTTCCACATTAGAGTGGATCTTAGATGACTCTACACCAAGAAAAACACAACATAGTAACCCATATAGTTCTTGATGCTAATACAGAGTAAATTCAATTGGTGACAAGAAAGATGATTTTTTATAATGTCATTTCAGCTAATGCAAAGACCCAAGCTGCTCCTTCTGCCCTCCTATTGCCACTTAAAATTCCTATTTTTTCTACTGTACTAAAATATCACTTGCCTTGCAGAGAGCCCTTTTAGTGCTGTGACAGAGACAACCAAGAGCTGACTATGTGCCTCTATAGTTCTTTTTTGCAAGAGTCCCCAAGCCAGCTGAAGGCTATGTGGACTTGGAAAGGGTATTTACGCTAACGGTTTCCTAAAAATAGAAAATAAACTTGGATTCCAACATGTGTGGAAGGCTATTTTGAATGATCAAAGATTGCTCCATATGAAAAAAAAATACACAAGTTAGGAAAATAAGATACTATGGTAAATATTCAGTTGTGGAGTGTGGCCTAATATCAATGGACTGCAGTTTCTATTAATGGTACTGCAGTTTCTATTAATGCAGGCATGTCCAAACTTCGGCCCTCCTGATGTTTTGGACCACAACACCCAGAATTCTAAGTTTATATTGCCAATGACAAATGACTGTGAAAGGGGCAGCAGCATTTTATTCTCCAGCCATGTTGCTCCTGGGAGGCCTGGCTGGAAAGCCTCTGGCCCTTGTAGAGGCCTCCAGACCAGGTGGAGGTCCCAGCCCCAGCTGCATCCCCAGTGGAGGGTCCCCGACTTAGCAGTTAAAAAAAACTCCCTTGCACAATTGATTTTTTTCACTGAATAGAAGAGGGAGAGTAAATGGCCCTACTGGGGATCACAGAGATGAGAAACAGGCTAGAGAGTAACCACCCACCATGCTGGTCATACCACTGCTCTTCAAAATGGGCTGAATATGAATCCAGGGGGCTGAGCTCTCCCATTCAGCCGATTTTGAAGAGCAGCTTTATTGTCGTCATGGTGGGTGGTATAGTCTCTAGTTTCCACAATACCAGTTCCCCTCTATTCAGCACTGGTTAGGCCTAATCTTGAGTATGGAGTCCAGCTGGACACCACACTTCAAGAAGGATGCTGACAAATTGGAACAAGTTCAGAGGAGTGCAACAAGGATGATTAGGGGCCTGGAAACCAAGTCCTATGAGGAAAGACTGAAAGAACTGGCCATGTTTAACAATGAGAAAAGAATACTGAGGGGAGATGTAAGAGCACTTTTCAAATGCTTGAAAGGGAGTCATACAGAGGAGGGGTAGGATCTGCTATTAATCCCCATGATACACAACAATGAGCTC
Source organism: Phrynocephalus versicolor (assembly GCA_023846285.1). Lineage (NCBI taxonomy): Eukaryota > Metazoa > Chordata > Lepidosauria > Squamata > Agamidae > Phrynocephalus > Phrynocephalus versicolor. The sequence goes on along the minus strand of JAHTLZ010000016.1, from coordinate 22,636,058 downwards.
AAGTAACAGGAAGCCAGATTTCAGTTGAATATCAAGAAAGCAACTCCTATTAGAGTGGTAGAGCAGTGGAACCAATTACCTTGAGAAGTGGGGTGTAGGGATGGTACCTTATGAAAAACGGCACACTATTTTGTCATTTTGCAAGCTTACAAAACCTTACAAAACAAAACAGCAAACAGCATGTTGTCAAGAAATGAAACAAAACACAATTTTTCATTTGGAAAATGAAACTATTCATCCTAGCCTCTTGATCCAGCAGTCTTGAGAACAGGTTTATTTTTAAAAACTCATTGATTTGTTTTCCTTTCTTCTCGTGCCTCAGCTATTGAGACAACTTATCACCGATCTTGATCTGCCTGAAGCTAGCCAGTGTAGGAGCTGACAGCTGAGCTGTTCCCTTCAATGGCTGTGTCTGCAAGTTGATTTAAACTGATTGTTTTCCTTTCCTTTTTAAGTAGGACTGTGGAGGTTAATTTTTAAAAACATTTTCTCTTCTTCCCTCAACGTGCTGATCATCTATTGAGTTTAATCTCCCCGATCTCCCTGTGCAACAGCTTGCTATTAGGTATCTAGCTTGTTTTCAGAGGGTTTTTGCTTGAAATCAAATTGATTGGAAGAATTGGCAGTAGGCTCCCTGTTAAATAAAAAAAGGAAAGCTCCCCATTATCTATAGCCATACAAAGCTTCATTACGTTTCATGGCGAAAATTCTTTCAAAAATCCTTTATTAATGAAACAAAATGAAATTAAGGCTGAAACAAAATAAAATGAAACACTGAATTTCCATTTCGTCCCCATCTCTAGTTGTCCACTTCTGGCAAATACTATTTTATTTGTGTTCCTTCATCAAGCAAGGAAATGGACTTTGTGGCCTTATAGACCCATCTCAACTTCATTCTTTAAATCTATAGATGATACCAAATTGGGAAGGGTGGCTAATTCCCTAGAGGATAGGATAAAAATCCAAAATGACCTTGACAGATTAGAGTGCTGGGCCAAAGCAAATGGAATGAGTTTCAACAGAGAGAAATGGAGGCAAAAAATGAATTGCATAAATATAGGAATCGGATGGGAGACACCTGGCTGGAGAATAGTACCTGTGAAAGGGATATGGGGGTCTTGGTGGACCACAAATTGAAAACGAGTCAGCACAGCAGTGTGACACAGTGGCCAAGAATGTCAATGCAGTTCTTGGTTGCATCAACAGAAGCATAGTTTCTAGAGCAAAGGCGGTGATAGTACCACTCTATTCTGCTCTGGTTGGTCCCTAGCTGGAGTACTGTGTACAGTTCTGCACTGCTCAATTTAAAAAGGATGTTCACAACCTTTAGCAGGTCCAGAGGAGGGCGACCAGGATAGTTAAAGGAAGAAATGTTTAGTCATACAAAAAGAAGGTTGAGAGTAGATATGATAGCTATGTTTAAATATCTGAAAGGATGTCATATTGAAGCTGGCTTGTTTTCCATGGCTTTAGAGACTAGGACTCAGAACAATGGTTTTAAATTACACGAAAAGAGATTCCATCTGAACATTAGGAAGAACTTCCTGATGGTTAGAGCTCTTCAGCAGTAGAATATGCTGCTACAGAGGGTGGTGGCATCTCCTTCTTTGGAGGTTTTTAAGCAGAGGCTAGTTGGCTATTTGTCAGGGATACTTTGGTGGAGGTTCCTACATGGAAGGGGGTTGCATTGGATGGTCCTTGAGGTCTTTTCCAACTCTATGATTCTATGGTACTACAGTATTACTATGTTTTCTCCAAATAGTTTTAGCCAAATACTAAATGCTATAAAATAAATTGTATATAATCATGTCCTTAGAAACTTTGGCACAGTCTGATTTGTGCTCCAAATGTAGCCATTGAGCATCATCTGCACTTAATATGTGATGCATATAAATACTGTACTAAATACAGTAACTACATGAGGACAGTGTCATTAACAGTAATTAACATAATTAAAGCTACCTGGCTCATATTCATAATTAACTACTTATAAATAACACACTTAATTTACAGTTTTCCAGATTTCATTATGATATATATTACCTGTCATCATGTGCAAGTGAGCTTTTCCAGCTTTTTAAAAAATAAGATATAATGGGGAAATATTCAGATTTGACTGAAAGCACTTGATGTCGGAGCAGGGATTTTTACCCATAGTTCATAGTCAAGTAAAATGGCATCTTTTAAAAAGAAATCAACAAGGCTCATTTTTGCCTTAAAAGGTATAGGAAAAAATGATAACATTGTGTTCTTCAGTTGAGAAAGTTGAGGGAAACGTACCCAGTCTGTGAAGTCTATTGTGACAACAATGTCATTTCTTTTCTTGGTGGTAAGTAAAAGCAATCAAAAGATTTTATTAACATAGCTGTCTGCAAGAAGAGTACAATGCCATGGTTATTTACCGTATTCTTCAGCAAACCCCTCTAACAGCTTGGCCATCAGCGATTATTTTGGTCAGTGTGTTCTGAAAACTAGACCCCCAAAAAAGGGTAACTTTCCCCATCTCTCTTGATGATGCTTGAGTACAGTGGCCTTCACTGTAGCCATCTTGACATGCCAAAATTCTCCTTACACATTCATATTATAATTTCTCTCTTGAGCAAGGCAGGTGTTCCCAACTCCAGACTCTGAACATTAGGAGCTCAACCTAATAATAAGCATTTTTATTAAAACTGTAATAAATTATTTCATAGTGGCACAAGTGAGAAATGACTTGACAGCACCTAAGAACAACAATGCCTTTCTTGATATACAGACTGAATGCTAGTTGCAGTAATTTCATGTGAATCAAAATACAGTGAATATGAAAAAAAAACCTTTTCTTAAATGCTGGCTTACAAGCTTTCTAATTCTGGCATTGAATTTAATGTTCATTTTTCAAACTGATGTAAAAAAAAACACCCATTCAGTTATTCAGAAAAGAGCCTGTGAAAAATGAAGAACTTTCTGAAAGGGAGACCTCAGTTTTAAAGTACCTGGCTGAATGTTTTACAGTGAAAAATCATTTGAGCACTGTGTTCAACTGGCTATTTTCCTCTTCGTACTGTTAGTAAGTATTGGCCAACTAGGTCAGACATTATTAAATTTCAACTGGCCCTTTGGGAAAAGTAATGGCCTTGTGCTACTATGAATTTTAAATGTTGCCATTTCTGTGTATTGCACTATCATCTGTTCTCACACATCACTAAATTGTATGGAAGTTGTTAGACTAACTTGAGTGTCAAGGTCACAGGAATGATGACTATTCCAAAGTAGCCCTTTCCCCCAGAGTTCTGTCATAAAACTGTCCTTGTACTGCATGAGACAAGCATCAGGTTGTTGCACTTTTTTTTTTTAGTTCTATTGAATCTAACATAGGAGGATGTGTTAAGAATTTTGTTTTGTAAAATGAACCTCATTCTTTTTTGCTTATGTCAAGAACAGAAATTATAAGTGTAGTTGAAGAGATCTACTACTATCATGTCAGCAGGAATCATATTGGCTGTCGTAGAAGGCTGACATAACTACTGTGGCCGTTTCGTATGGTTGCTCAACTGAGTGCATGGTGCAGTTGAGTTGTCCCTCTGTACCTCAGCAATTAGCCACAATTAGCAAGTTGTACAAGATTTATACAAATACTGTAAGGATTTTGGCTAATGATTCCACAGTCTTTTATACTTTTATAGACGATTCTCACAGTCGAGAGAACTAAATATAAAAACTTGGCTTCAGTGCTGGTCAAACAGTAAAAAACATAACAAAAGGGACAAGACTCTGTTTTTAATACACACAAATATTTCTAGATGATGGAAATGTAGACTTCTCTCAGGATCCAATTTGAGCCAACCAGATAAAGATGCTCAAGCCCAGGAGACTGATGGATCCAACTGATTTCGTATTGTCTCCATTGGTTGTGAGTTCCAGAGTTCCCCAGCAGAGTTATTTCAAGTAGACAGGGTCTTAATACAAGCAAACCAAAGGAACAAGATGCTGGCCACTTTGTAAGCTGCTGTGAGGAATTTGCACTACACTTTGCAGTGCAAATTCCTCACAGCAGATGAAGTTGTTAAAATCTGCTCTGACTTCGATGCTGTAGTTGATGCAGGTCCTGTGGATGTAATTTTGGCCCCTGCTTGTCCTGTTAAAATGGATGCATTTCAATTGGTGCAGTCTGAGGGTGTGGACTGGATTCTTGAAGACACAGATGAAAGCCACCATATATGTGCTGAGTGGGTAAATGGAGTGGTGAATGCCTCCTTGCATCAACGTGGGATCCCAGTATGTTCAAAGTAGTGCGAGATTTCATTTTAACATCAAAGGAAGAAAACAGTACTAGATTATTATTTCTAGATTAGTAGCTAGTAACACTGTAAAATCTTCAAGGCCCAGAATACTGTACTCATTAAAATGGAGGCTGAGGGAGCAGCTGTAGTAACCTTTAACACTTGTGCCATGTTTGTCATCTTGACGAAACGTACAGAGAACTACACTTGCTGCAAGTGCAAGCTGGTTGCACTATTAGAAGAGAAGGTCCAGGAGCTAGAGGCCTGCATGTCGAACCAGCAACATATTAAGGAGCTTGAACGGTTCTTGGACAGAGCGGAACAGCCTATCCAGGTCCAAGAAGAAATAGGGCACACTTCTGAGGAGGAAGTCACTTCCCCAACTCAGGAGGTAGATGTGTGGAGGAATGTGACTCAAAGGAGTAGGAGGCCAAGGAATCGCTCAGAGAGTCTCATATTGCACCATCAATTTGAGGCAGTTTCCCTCACAACTCATGAGGCACACACAGAGGAACAACTGGTTCCACCTGAGGATCTCTCCTTCATCACAATTGATGAGATACAGGATCAAATACATGTAAATGAACAGGCTGCAGGAGAGAAGCTCCTTCTGCTAGGGGATTCTATAATTAGAAATACAGAGGGATGGATTTGTGATGAGCATGATAACCGTATGGTCACTTGCCTGCCAGGTGCAAAGTTTGCAGACATCACGAGAAATCTAGATAGCTTATTAGAAAGAACTGGGAAAGAGCCAGTGGTCATGGTACACGTTGGTACCAAGGATGTCGGGAAGGCCAAGCGGTCAGTCTTGGAAGCCAAGTTCAGGTTATTAGGAAGAATATTGAAGTCCCGGACTTCCAAGGTAGCATTTTCAGAAGTGCTACCTGTTCCTCATGCAGGACCCACCAGGCAGGCAGAGCTCAGAAGCCTCAATGCATGGATGAGGTGATGGTGTCGAGAGGAGGGCTTTAGATTTGTCAGGAACCGGAGAACATTTTGGGACAAGCCAAACCTCTTCAGGAGAGATGGGTTGCACTTGAATCATGATGGGACCAGATTGCTGGCACTCAACCTCAAAAAGGCTGCAGAGCAGCTTTTAAACTGACAACTGGTGGAAAGCTGACAGGAGCTGAGTGGCATCCAGTTCAGAACACCTCATCCACGGGGAATGAGGTTGGAAAGGGTAGAGAATCACATAGAGATGACATAGCAGGTATTAGCACTGGGAGAATAATGGAATGTGATAGTTTGTCTACTGAAAATAATAGCTGTGGGGGGGGGAATAGCAGAGCAGCAGCTGTTGTTGCAGGACCCACTGTACAGGTGCTTCTACGCCAATGCTCGAAGCCTTCGACCAAAAATGGAAGAACTTGAACATTTGGCAGCTAGGGATAACATAGATATAATAGCTATAACAGAAACCTGGTGGAATGTGGAGAACCAGTGGGATACAGCAATCCCAGGCTATAAACTCTATAGAAGGGATACAGAGGGGCGGGTTGGAGGGGGAGTGGCCATCTATGTCAAAGAAGGGGTAAAATCCAGCAGAATGGAGATTGACAGAGGGTCTGACTCCACCATAGAATCATTGTGGCCCAAGGAGTGATGTGATAGTTGGGGTATTCTATCATCCACCAGATCAAAAACTTAACAGGGACCTTGAAATGAGGAGAGAAATCATGGAGGTGCCTAAGAGGGATACGATAGTAATCATGGGGGACTTCAATTATCCCCACATTGACTGGGCCAATGCGAGCTCCGGGCAAGAAAGAGAAACTGGGTTTCTCGACTTGCTGAATGACTGTGCCTTAGAGCAACTTGTCATGGAGCCCACCCGAGAACAGGCAACTCTGGATCTAATACTGTGTGATACTCAGGACCTGGTCAGGGATGTGAATGTCACTGAGCCTCTGGGGAACAGTGACCATGCTGCAATTTCCTTTGCCATGCATGTTGGAGGAAGAGTGTCAACCAAATCAGACATAAAAACCTTGATTTTCGAAGGGCAAACTTCCATCAGATGAGGAAACTAGTTAGAAAGACATTGAAGGGGAAGGTTGGAAGAATCCAATCTCTTCAGAGTGCATGGAGCCTGTTTAAAACAACGGTAATAGAGGCCCAGCACAAGTGTATACCACAAAGAAAGAAGAGCTCATTTAAGTCCAAGAGGGCACGGGCATGGTTAATGAGTGGAGTTAGAGAGGCTCTAATGTGCAAGGAGAGGTCTTTCTGTAAATGGAAATCCTCCCCAAATGAGGAAAATAACACAAACTCTGGCAAAAGAAATGGAAGAAGATGATAAGAGAGGCAAAGAAAGATTTTGAGGAATGCATGGCTAGCAATATAAAGGGTAATAATAAAAGTTTCTTTAAATATTTTAGAAGTAAAAAACCTGCCAGAGAACCAGTTGGCCCTCTGGATGGTGAGGGAGGAAAAGTGGAGATTAAGGAGGACTTGTAAATTGCAGAGATATTAAATGAGTTCTTTGCATCTGTCTTCACGACAAAAGACCTGGAGCAGATTCCGCTGCCTGAACGACCCCTCTTGACTAAAGAATTAAATCAAATACAGGTTAAAAGAGAGGATGTTTTAGGACTAATTGATAAGTTGAAGATTAACAAGTCACCAGGCCCAGATGGAATCCACCCAAGGGTTATTAGGGAACTGAGAAATGAAATTGCAGATCTCTTAATGGTAATATGCAACTTGTCTCTTCAAAAGGCCACAGTGCCAGAGGACTGGAGGATAGCGGATATCACACCAATTTTTTAAAAAGGAAAGAGGGGGTACCCGGGAAACTACAGGCCAGTTAGCCTTACATCTGTCCCAGGGAAGATGGTGGAAAGCCTCATCCAAGAGAAAATCTTAAAACACATAGAAGAACAAACCTTGCTGAGAGGAAATCAGCACGGCTTCTGTAAGGGTAAGTCTTGCCTGACAAATCTTTTAAAATTTTTTGAAAAGGTCAACAGGCATGTAGATTTGGGTGAACCAGTGGATATAGTCTATCTAGATTTTCAAAAGGCTTTTGACACAGTCCCTCACCAGAGGCTGCTGAGAAAATTGCACAGTCAGGGGATAAAAGGGCAGGTCCTCTTATGGATTCAGAATTGGTTGAGATCCAGGAAACAAAGAGTAGGTCTCAATGGGAAATTTTCACAATGGAGAGAAGCGAAAAGCGGTGTGCCCCAGGGCTCTGTCCTGGGACCAGTGCTTTTCAATCTGTCCATAAATGACCTGGAGACAGGGATAAACAGTGAGGTGGTCAAGTTTGCAGATGATACAAAACTGTTCCGTGTGGTAAAAACCAGAGAAGATTGTGAAGAGCTCCAGAAGGATCTCTCCAAACTAGGGGAATGGGCTACAAAATGGCAAATGCGTTTTAATATAGCCAAATGTAAAGTAATGCATATTGGGGCAAAAAAATCAAAACTTTATCTATCAACTCACCTGGAGTATTGTGTACAACTCTGGTCACCGCATCTCAAGAAAGACAGGAATATGTGCAGAAGAGAGTGACTAAAATGATTACTGGGCTGGGGCACCTCCCTTATGAGGAAAGGCAAAAACATTTGGGGCTCTTTAGTCTGGAAAAAAGGCACCTGAGGGGGGATATGATTGAGACGTACAAAATAAAGCAGGGCATGAGTAAAGTGGATAGAGGGAAGCTCTTCTCCCTCTCCCAAAATACCAGAACTAGGGGACATCCACTCAAATTGAGGGCTGGGAGAGTAAGAACAGACAAAAGAAAATATTTTTTCACCCAGCGCGATGTTAGTCTATGGAACTCCCTGCCACAGGATGTGGTGATGGCATCTGGCCTGGATGCCTTCAAAGGGGGATTGGACAAATTCCTGGAGGAAAAGTCCATCACAGGTTACAAACCATGATGGAGATGTGTAATCTCCAGGCTTAAAACCAGGGTACGTCAAGGGCCAGATGCAGGGGAGTGGTACTAGGAAAAGGATATCTAGTCTCATGCGCTCCCAAACACATCTGGTGGGGCCACTGTGAGATACAGGAAGTTCGACTAGATGGGCCTTTGGCCTGATCCAGCATGGCTCTTCTTATGTTATGTTCTTATGTACCCCCACTGCCCCATTTTTACAATAACCCCCTCCACAGAGGCTTACCCACTCCTCTGCTCTAGCTGGGATTCCTCCCATCGCCCCATTTTTAAAACAGAGCCCTCCACAGAGGCTTCCCCCCTCCTCTGCACCTGCCACAAAAGTTTTTAAAGGCAGATTATTGTTCTGTGTACTATACTGTATTTTGTACTTTTTACTGTACTGTATTTTGTATTTTAAGAACATAAGAACATAAAAAGAGCCATGCTGGATCAGGCCAAAGGCCCATCTAGTCCAGCTTCCTGTATCTCACAGTAGCCCCACCAAATGAGTCTGGGAGCTCATGAGACTAGATATCTGTCTCCTGATACCATTCCCCTGCATCTGGCCCTTGAAGTATCCTGATTCCAAGCCTGGAGATTACACATCTCCATCATGGTTTGTAACCTGTGATGGACTTTTCCTTCAGGAATCTGTCCAATCCCCTTTTGAAGGTATCCAGGCTAGATGGCATCACCACATCCTGTGGCAGGAAGTTCCAGAGAGTATCAACATACTAGGAAAATATTTTCTTTTGTTTGTTCTCTCTCTCCCCACCCTCACTTTGAGTGGATTTCCCCTAGTTCTGGTATTTTGTGCGAGGGAGACGACAGTCCCTCTATCCACTTGACTCATGCCCTGAATTATTTTTATGTCTCAATCATATCCCCCCCTCAGGTGCCTTTTTTCAAGACTAAAGAGACCAAAATGTTTTAGCCTTTCTTCATAAGGGCTGGGTCTCCCAGCCCACTCATTATTTTAGTTGCTCTCTTCTGCACCTTTTCGAGTTCCACTAAGTCACGGTGACTGGAAATCTACACAATACTCCAGGTGCGGCCTTACTATTGTTTTGCACAATGGAATCATAATGTTGGCTGTATTATTTTCAATCCCCTTTTTAATAATGCCTAGCATGGAACTGGCCTTCTTCACCGCTGCCACACACTGAGTAGACACCTTCATTGAGCTGTCCACCAACATACCAAGATCTCTTTCCTGATCTGTCACAGATAGCTCAGAGCCCATGAGTTGATAGATAAAGTTTTACTTTACATTTTCCTACATTAAAATGCATTTGCCATTTCATAGTGTATTCCCCCCGTTTGGAGAGATCCTTCTGCATCTCTTTAAAATCTTCTCTGGTTTTTACCACACAGAAAAGTTTCATGCCATCCGCAAACTTGGCCACCTCACTGTTTATCCCTGATTCCAGGTCATTTATGAACAGACTGAAAAGCACCTGTCCCAGGACAGATCCCTGGGACACACCCGCTTTTCACCTCTCTTCATTGTGAAAATTGCCCATTGATACCTACTCTTTGTTTCCTGGATCTCAACCAGTTCTCAATCCCTAAGAGGACCAGCCCTCTTATCCCCTGATTGTGCATAGTACATTGTATTTATTTATTTATTTATTATTTATTTGTTATATTTATATCCCACTTATCTACTGGGTACTCTAAGCGGCTAACAAAAAGGCTATAAAGCCAACAAAATACAATAAATAAACAGACAGACATACCTAAAAACACCCTAGATCCTGTTAAAATCAAGTGAAACCTCGAGTAAAACACAAATTACGATGGCGGGGAAAAAAAAAATTAACTGTCGCCAAAGGCCTCGCGAAAAAGGAAGGTTTTCAGCGCCTTTCGGAAGGCCAGCAGGGACTCTGCAGAGCGCACTTCACTGGGGATGGCATTCCAGAGGCTGGGGGCCGCCACCGAGAAAGCCTGGGTCCGAGTACTCGTCCTCCGGGCTTCCCGAGGCGTGGCGACCCGAAGCAAGTGCGCTCGCGCCTGCCGAACAGGACGGGCCGAAGTTGACCGCTGAGCGATACGCTCTGCCAGGTAGTCCGGTCCCAAGCCATGGAGGGTTTTATAAACTAAAACCAAGACCTTGAATCTAATCCGGGCTGCAACGGGCAACCAGTGCAGGCGGGCCAAGACTGGGGTGATGTGGTCATAACGACGCACACCAACCACCAGCCTGGCCGCCGCGTTCTGGACCCGCTGCAAGCGCCGGAGAAGATTCAAGGGCAACCCCATGTAGAGCGCGTTACAGTAGTCCAGCCTCGAGATCACCAGAGCTTGGACCACTGTTCTCAAGGAGTTCGCGTCGAGGTATGGGCGGATCTGGGCGATCCGACGGAGATGGAAATAGGCGGACCTGGTCACCGACGCCACCTGGTACTCCATGGCAAGCGCCGGGTCCAGGAACACACCCAGATTCCGCACCCTCTCCGCAAGCTGGAGGGGGATACCCCCCAGACAGGGAAGAGGGCCACCGTACCCCGACGGCGAGCTCCCGAAGAACATAACCTCCGTCTTCTCGGGGTTGAGCTTAAGCCTGTTCGCCCCGGTCCAGGCCAGTACGGCCTCCAGGCACCCGTCGAGAACTTCCACAGCTTCCACAGCAGAGGTGTTAAAGGAGAGATAGAGCTGCGTGTCATCAGCGTACTGATGACAGCAGACTCCAAAACTCCTGATGACCCCCGCCAACGGCCTTACGTAGATGTTAAACAGCATGGGGGACAGAGACGACCCCTGTGGAACCCCACAAGGGAGGATCCAAGGAGCCGATAACTCCCCCCCATGCTGTACGTACTGTGGCCGGCCCTCCAGGAAGGAACGGAGCCAACTGCGAGCAGTGCCTCCGATTCCGACCTCAGAGAGCCGGTCCAACAGGATACCGTGGTCGACGGTATCAAAGGCCGCTGACAGATCCAGGAGGACCAACAGGGATGAGCAACCCCTGTCGGCCGCCCTGAGAAGGTCATCTTGCAGGGCGACCAAAGCTGTTTCGGTACCCCGGCGGGGCCTGAACCCGGACTGGCAAGGATCGAGGCACTGCCGATCCTCCAGGTATGACTGCAGCCGGACCGCCGCCACCCTCTCGATCACCTTGCCCATAAACGGGACATTGGCGATAGGACGATAGTTTGTCAGATCATCCACCGCCAGGCCAGATTTTTTCAAGATGGGCTTTACCACCGTCTCCTTCAGACGAGAGGGAAAAACCCCCTCGCTGAACGAGGCGGTGGCGATGGCAGACGCCCATTCGGCCATGGTCCCTCTGGCAGCTCTAATTAGCCAGGCAGGGCAAGGGTCGAAAGGAGTGGAGGCAGGCCGGCAATGCGCCATAGCCTTGGAGACCTCGACAGCAGAAACAGGCCCAAGCGCATCCAACCGAGGCGACGAAGGCGGACCAGCAACTGGGGATGGCGGGACAGGACCACTGCAACCGGAGTCAAAGCCAGCACGGATGGCCTCAATCTTAGTTCGAAAAAAGGCTGCGAATTGCTCGCTACTGAACTCAGTAGGAGGAGGCCTAGCCAGACTAGGATTGCTGAGGTCCCGAACTACCCGGAAGAGCTCCGCCTGGCGGTTCGAGGCCTCAGCAATTCTCAGGGAGGTGAAAGATGTTCTAGCCTCCCTTATCGCGGTGATATAGCGACTAGACTGGGCGTCAACAGCAGCCTTACTCAACGCCGTGCGGGATTTCCTCCAGCTGCGCTCTAACCTCCTCCTAACCTGCTTCATTGCCCTAAGCTCCCCCGTGAACCATGGGGAGGGCCGGGCTCGGCAGCGGAGGAGGCGCTTGGGGGCGATCCGGTCAATGGTGTGGGCAGCTGTTTCATGCCAAAGATTCGCCACACCCTCAGCCGGAACGTCAGTCATTCCACCAGGAAGTCCCCCAAAGAGCTCACCGAACCGCTGGGGGTCCATGAGCCTCCGGGGGCGGGCCAAGATGGCAGGCCGATGGTCCCCGCGGGGAGGAGCCGGAATCGCCAGGGAAAATGACAGCAGGTGATGGTCTGTCCATGACACAGGAAGGGAGACAAGGTCCCCCACCTCCAGACGCGAATCCCCCGACATGGAGGTAAACACCAGATCCAGGGTGTGACCAGATCTGTGGGTGGGGCATAAAACGTGCTGGGACAGACCCATGGAAGCCATGGATTCCATGAACTCCAGAGCTGCACCAACAAGCCCACCATCCGCATGCACGTTGAGGTCTCCCGCAACCAAAAGGCGCGGGGATCTCAACAGTGCAGCGGAGATGAACTCTGTGTATTATATTTCAGTATTGTAGTCAAATATTTTGGGTTGTGGAACAAATCATCTGAGTTTCCATTATTTCCTATGGGAAAATTTGCTTTGATATGCAAGCGTTTTGGTTTCAAGTATGCTTCCAGAATGGATTATGCTCTATAGCCAAGGTACTACTGTACACATGTTTTCCCTAATAGGGTTCCCTTCACTGTTTTAGCAATCAGTATTATTTACTTAAATCTTTAGAGAAAAGATTCATTGGTATGTGGCACAACCAGGATTGAACCAGGGACACAGTCATCTCAGTCTGCACCCTTTGAAATTGCACCATCGATGCTTACACAGTACCACTACAAAAGCAACATTTTTCTTTATCCTGATTTCTCTCTATATGTCCCTAACTAAAGATTTTACCAGCCGTTGAAGAGGTTTTAAAAACTGTTCTACACAAGCCTTCATATGATATACTCAGAAGAATTCCTTAGAGCAACAACACAGTTCAAAGACGTATTGATGAAATGAGTCATGATGTTGAAAACTTCTTGTGTATTTAACTGAAAACAAACCATTTCTCTATTCAACTGGATGAGTCAACTTTACCTGGTTATGAAGCACTATTATTGGCATATGTTCGCTTCTTTATGGACCAAGAAATCCATGAAGAACTGCTCTTTGTGAGAACTTTGACAACAGACACTAAATGAAAATCAATATTCAATGTTTTGAAAGATTGTTTCATGGAAAAGCAATCCCTTTATCAAATATAATATCAGCAGCAGAAGATGGAGCACGAGCCATGTTTGGGCACTCTAGTAGTTTTATAAGCCATTTAAAACAAATTGTTTGAATTGCAATTCACTGCTTCATTCATCGACAACATTCATCAACAGCTAAAAATCTGAGTGCCAGATTGCATCAATCTCCTCAATTTGTCATAAACGCAGGAAAAAAGATCCATATAAATGCATTGATTTTCAGGTTATTTACACAGTTGTGTGAAGAAAATGATGAGGACTTTAATCAATTACTCCTTCACACGGAAGTATACTGGCTCTCAAAAAGGCTTATGTTTGACAAGATTTTTTTTCACTTTTTGAGACAGTTTTAGAGTCAGTGGATGCTAAAGATCCCATT
>JAHTLZ010000016.1:22582217-22621001 GCA_023846285.1 Phrynocephalus versicolor | reverse complement strand
CACTTTTTGAGACAGTTTTAGAGTCAGTGGATGCTAAAGATCCCATTTTGAAACAAAATTTAAAGCAAATGGAAACCAGACCTTACTTATTTAACATATTTGTTTACTAAATTTAATGAAGATAACTTGCAGTTACAAGGTGACAGTCTGAATTTAATAAAAACAAAGTCCACAATTGCAGCGCTTTTCTTGCCAGAATTAATCTAATGAAGCAAAACATTGGACGGCATGAATTTTCCCAGTTCCCCAACTTGTCATTGACAATTGTCCAGGATGATGACCTTTTGGTCTACGTTCAACATTTAAGTGTCCTTCACACAGACTTTACAACCAGGTTTGAGGATGTTTTGACTATGGAAACCCCATAGTGGATTATCAATCCATATGGTGACATTGAAGAATCGGATGTCTCATTACAAGAAGAACTGATTGGAATAAACACTAACAAAGAACTTAAGGTGCACTTCAGAATGGAGTAACAGCAGTTCTGGCTTCATAAAGATATACCTGTTGCTTATCCTGCATTATGGACTATCATAAGAAAGTTTTTGATAGCTTTACATTTTCATACCTTGTGGAAAGGTAATTTGAAGCCAAATATTGAACAATTGCTATCAGAGCATCAGGCCCATCCCTCCCATTAACAGCATTATTTATGTATTAATTTTATGTAAGAATTTTACTAGGTAATTTACTTGCATTTTGTCTCTTTTCAATAAAGGTATAAAATTTGTAGATATTTTTCTTTTTTCACAATTGTCCATGCTACAAAAGCGTCTGTCAAAGTGAGTAGCACTGTGTTAGCTGTCAAAAGCACATTTGAAGTTAATAAGTTTAGGAAAATTCAATATTAGGCAGGCAGGGGGGTCTACAGAAAACAAAAAAAAATGGTAAGTGATCTACAGGGTGAAAAGGTTTGGGAACCTCTTGCCCAAAGGTAGAATGTTTCTCAAAGGCTACTAATGAATCAAAGAGTATATACTTTGAGTCTATAAAGTAATTAAATTTCCAGTATCTTTCCTGTTACAGACAACAGGGTAGTTGGTTTATGGTCCTTATAATAACCTTCTTTGAAAACAAAAACTAAAACTGCTCTTTTTCAGGAAGTTAAAATCAAGCCTTTGCTACTCACTGTAGTAAAAAACAAAAGCCATAAGGTAATGAAGTCCACTAATGTTGACTGGGTTCAATGAGCTCAGCAGGAATATAGCCTGCCTTGGACATCTTTCATGCTTTGGATGGTAAATTAGGGAAAGTTTTCATTTATGATTGTGGATACTCATTTTGATAGAAAATGAAATATAGAATCATCAAAATCTAACTTGCATTCATTGGGGTCCAGAAAAATGGTTGCCACTTGGTTACTGCAACAAAATTGGCACTTGAGGTGACTTCATGTTAACACTATCTTTATATAAAAGCTTGGCACTGTTATGGGTCTACTTTTATTTTCTGCTTTGCTTATAATCATTACTGGATTTATGCTGTTTGATTTTAGTATTGTTTTAAAAATGCAGCAACTTTTGAAAAAAGCATGTGCCTTGTGCACTGAAGTAAATTCTGCAGCATCAAGAGGAAAACAATGGAAATAAGGCAGGCAAAGAGCAAATCACTCCTAAGAAAAATAAGCATCTCTTTCATCGTGTTTGGCAAACTTTTTCTTTGACCTTTCAAGTATGTAGACAAATGTCTTTATACAGAATTTCATGGTGGATGAACATGGCTTTATATACATTCTTTATGCGAGTTTTTAAAAAATCCAGATTATCAAACTCTCAAATGGGAAAATTATGACATCACATTTATCACAACAAACAGCACTGTTCCATATATGAGCAACATTCTACCTATGTATGGCTATTCTGGTTACACCAAGATTAAAAATAAAAAATAAAAAAATAAAAGATTTAACACACCTTATTCCATTAAATAGCTATGACTAAGTCCATAACCTGCTACCTGGAGAGAGATGGGGGGAGGGGAAGCAGAAGGTTGCTCTCGCCACCTAATCACCATATGAATGCCACATGCCACAACAGAGAATCACTAGTTTATGTGATTGATCATGGTAGATAAACTCCAAATAACAGAGAAATTAACAAATGCTTGACATTTGCTCAACATCCATTATTCTGACACTGCTTTCAGAATTTCATATCCTGGGAGTATGCTTAATCAACATTCATATTCCCAAGTGAGCTACAGGCACCATATTGAGCCCCGCCTTAGTACTGATGAAAACTGCATATTGGCCACTTCCAAAGTGTTCTGGGACTTTACGCAGGGCCCCTTGCCTCTCTTGTTCCTGTTCTGCAGTTTTCTTTTAAACACTTCCAAGACAAAAGCATCTGCCAGTTTTTTCTCTCTGGGGATGTATGCAAAATGAATTTAACAGTTTTAAGGCCAGAGAAGCCCTCGCGTCTAAATTCATTCATAGGACAGAAAAGGGCCTAAGAGGCCTCTCCAGGGACAAAACCCTGCTGAAATTTTTCCCCCGACAACAGTGGGAGCTTTATAAAATCTAAGTCCAGACAATTTCCAATTCAAATGCCCAGCATAGCATGACCTTTGTCAGATCTAAGAGCCCTAGATGCACCCACTTTTTTTTAAAAAAAAGAAAATCTAACTAGCACAGACATTAGACGGAGCACTCCTGCAAAGCAAGAGGCTCAATATTTGCATGCTCTTCCATTGTGAAAATTTAACAGTGACAGCACTGTGGCGAATTCTTTTCCCTTTAGAACTTTAGCTCCATAGGAGGGGCATAGCTGACAGATGACTCTCCAACATATGTGTTATGTACACTGCACAGCTGAGGAACCTTGAATCAATGTCATAGCATCTCAGAAATGACCTACACCTTTTCTGCCCCATTGTCAAGGGAGGAGGACAATTGAAATGACTCTATTTTTTTTAAAAAAATGTAACAAAAGATTTGCCATTTATAGTCATTAGACTGCATACACAGCAGTTCAATGTAAGTTGTATAAATGTTCTTCACGAAATAATTCATCAGATTTGACGTTCTGCATATCATATTATTTAATATGCTTACTAAAATTTCATGGATCAGGCGTTACTCCTGAAAGTACACAAAGGCACTGGAAAATATTTCTTCATCACCTATGATTTATTTTGATTATCTTTTACAGCTACATGATAAAGTGGAACTTGCAAAATTACAAGGTTATGGTTTACACAGCTACTGCTTCATACACTAAACATAACAAATGACTCCATGCCTGGTGATATTTTACCTGCACTTAGCATTCACCAATACACACTGCTCCTAGGTTGGCACAATATAACAGCACTTAAGAGTAAACATCCTGCCCTGACCTGCTTAAGGAAAGGAAGGTATTCAGTCAGATCTTACATGTGTTTATTTGGAAGTAAATTCCAAGGAAGTCAATGGCTTACGTTCCTTGGTAAATTGCACAGTACAGTACTGTAAATTGAAACGACAGCACGCCTGAAGTCTAGTCTACCAGTTTACCACTTGGGATCAAGACATGTCTTGCATGAGAGGAAAGTGCGCTTGTTCATGGAATAAAATTTCTCCGTATCTCCTTGTCCTACTGCAGCTCACCTGCTCCAACCCATGCAAATTCATCAGATGCTGTTTACAGGACCTAATACAACCAACATCACTTCCTCTTAGTAAATGTTTTGCCATGTAGTCTTTCTAATCTACTCCTATGTCTGAAGAAGTGGACAATGTTCCATGAGAGCTGACATAAGAAGACAGCAGTTAGTTTTTAAAGTGCCACAACTTTGCCCCCACCCTCCACCCACCCACCCACCCCGACATGTGTGTGTTTTTCTTTTTGAAATGCTTGCACAGACTAACACAATAGCAACTCCAATTACTTTCTTCTCTGGGCCTACCACCAAATCTATCCCACTTTAAATATTCTCCTGATCTTTCCAGAATGTGCGGTTCTAATGAAAACTGAGGGGGAAAAGGATAGTTCCCCTAAATTATGTACTGTGCCTAGTGAATTTCAATGTTAAATTCTTCTTATGATGTTATGGGCTGTTTTTTTTTTCATGTCATTTATTTATTTATTTATTTATTTATTTATTTATTTACCACCCATCTTCCCGAAGGAACTCCGGGCGGTTTACAACCAGGATACAAACAAAGGAAACAGTAAAATAAACAACAGTAGTAAATGTTAAGTGAGACATCATAATAAAACATCAATGTAAAAGTTTATAAGTTTTGTTTGTAGCACAAGGCAGTATACTATTTCATTGAAATCTATAAAACTGAAAGGAAGGAAGGAAGGAAGGAAGGAAAAGTACAATGACTAAATAAATAAAGGAAGGAAGGACAGAAGGAAGGGTAAACCACCCCACCTTGAAAAAAAGATGCCACTTATTTTACACAGCAACTATATGCTACTCTATGCAATGAAAACTCCAGTTGTCACCACTCTCATGTATAAATGTAATCACCCTGTGGTTATCTTCAAATCGCTACCTATCCTCCATGTTTTCAGCCTTGCCAGAGATCTCTTTTGCTTTGGGGAAGACTTTGGGAGCACTTGAATGGGAGGGAGGCTTTAATATTAATGCCAGTGGTGGTCGCACCCTTGGATTAGGACTGTCATGGTGGATCCAGCTACAATTTACTTATATTAAAGGGTCCTCTCCCCCTTATGAGGCTGCCAATAATTTTTCCAGGGTAAGAAAGATCTATAGGAAGTCTATGAACCAGAAGAAAGGAGAAATAAGAAGTTTTAAATCAAAATAAAGAATAACATCAACAGGTGATGACATCATCACCATTTATGCATGGCGGAGTTGTGCAACAGGATTTAAGTGTATATATTGTTTGGTTCTAAAGCTTGGGGATTCCCTGCTTGTAATTCCAACTCAACCATGAACACATATAACCTGAAGCAGCATGACTGGTTGAAAAAACTGGTGTCTATGCAAATGAATTAAAAGTATTCTGCTTATATACTGCCCCATACCACTTCAAGTAGTCTCTGGGTGGTTTAAAGTTTTTTTTTAATTATACAGGCTACACATCCCCCCCCCCCCAGCAAGCTGGGTAGTCAATTTACCAACCTTGGAAGGATGGAAGGCTGAGTCAACCATGAGCCGGCTATCGGGGATTGAACCCCAAGTCGTGAGCAGTTTTACCTGCAGTACAGGCATTTAACCACTGCGCCATAACATAAGTTACCCTCACAGTGCCCCATGTAGTACAGCCCATGGGACTATCAGATGTGGCAGGCCTTTTTTGGTGATATTATCTCAACAATGGAACTCAACCAATACTTGATTATCCATCACATTCTAAGCATCCAGATGCCAACCTAACTAAATAGCTAGACTTAACAGAATGTGATTTGTGATTTTACTGTTTTTTAAATATTGGCCTACTCAGGTTAAGAAGATTATATAGAAAGAATATTAGCAACAGGACTATAAGTTTGATGTTACTTCTACAGTGGTGATGGGATGCCATTCTTCAGTGCATTTCTGGCAAAAAGCTAATGCAATTATGTCCTCCAAGAGAGAATAGTAGGGGGCTTCAAAATGGAATAACAGGGCACAGACTACAACACTGTTCCCCAGTATATGCTGTATGAAGCAGCTGCTTCAACTTTGCTGACAAGACTACTGAAATATCCACCAGTTATCACCCTTCATTTCCTTCTGCTTTTGAACAGTATGCCAAGAACGGAGTGTAGAACAACAAAGAATTGAGGATCCCATGCATTGTATGGGACTGCACAGTACTGGCTGTTTTCTTCTTTCTAGTTCTGGATGCTCAAAGTAGAACTGTCTGACTGCACTGTATTAAAGGAATGAAGGCTATTAAGCAAGCCACGTGGTCTCATATGCTACACGTAGCCGCCACTTTCCTCACTACTGCTCCATTCTTAAAAGAGTGTTATCACTTTCATAAACAACTATGTGACTTTACCAGTTTAGCTGCTATCAATACTTCAAACCCTCGTATACCATCTAAAATTATATCCAGCTTCATTAAAATGAAAATCCCCAAGCTTTCCTCTACTTCTGTTTCCTGTCTATTCCCTTAGAGCGGACACAGACCCCTTAGAATGGACGTGTCATTGATCAGCCTTATGCGGCATAGCTTTGTAACAGGATTTCACGCAACACAGCACTGATTACTGTAATGGGTTGAGTTGCTCTTCACACAAAGAGTAAATCTGCTGTTCATTTTAATATGTGGCCTATTTTCTCAACCCCAGGAACTGGTGTAGTGAACATAACAAATAAAGAGTGTAAATGCTTTCTTTTCTCATTGTCATGCACAAGGAGGAGAAGCCACGTGTTTTATCTCACAAGAGGGAGAAATAATTATGTTTTCAATGCATTCCTATGGGAATCTGCATAAAGAAAAAATTGCTTAACATAATTTCATTTGGAACGAATTAATTCCTTTATACAAGGTACCACTATACTTGTACTGGAAATCAAAAGGATCTCACAAGGCCTAATTCCATGTTGAGTTAGTTGTCTCGTGTATACTTTGTTGAGAAAAGGAGATTTTTAACTACTTAATCTAAGTAGCACTAGTTTTAACTACTTAATTTAAATTTTAAAAACAATTATGGCACATTTTCTACTGTGAAAAGTGAAAGAAGAAAATACTGGGGGGGAGTTGCATCTAATGATGTCTTCCCCCCCCCACCTGCCGCCGCCCAGTAGAGGACCTTCTTTTTGGTTCAGCTGAAGTTGTTGAGAACAACAACTTCCAGCTTGGTACCATGTCTTAAAAATTCAGGGTACACAGAAGACAGAACAGGGAAAGGAGAAATAAATAATAATAATCCCTTCCATCCATTAAAGCCTCTACAACATCAAACGGCCTTTCATGACAAGGAGGGCAGGATATGCTACTGTCCAATATTCTTTCTAGTCTTGGCTAAGAAATACTAACTTGTGGTAACTATGATTCATAGTCAAAGGTCATACAGGAGAGCAACATGCATTACTCCTAGTAAGTGCTAGCTGTGGTTTACTGTAATATCTGAATCAGGCTTACCTTAATTATAACAAACCATTCACCTCTGCAGTAACCTCAGTAAAATATATGTGGACCTCTATACTACAGGAACCTCTAGTTGGTGCTAAACAACAAAGTCAAGTGAAAGTTGAAAAGTTGAGCAAGGCAGGTAAAGGATGTTAAGGAGCATTAGCTGCCTGGGGGCCTGGCTAACCCTATGACTCCCAAGTGTCAATCAACCCATAGATTGGCAACTATCTACACAGGAAGCCTTGCCTGATCTAAACACCTCACTTTATAATGTGTTTTTCCCCACTATACATATTTCTGGTAAATTAAAGATTAACAATTGGCTCTAAATATAGAGCTGTTAGTCTCAGAATGGCTACAAGTTTGGATCTAAATACAGAAAAGGTTCCCCCCCCCCCACAAACACACCATTCATATTAATACAGGCATCTTAGTATTATCCTGTCATTAAAAGATGCAGAAGTAACAGCAAAAATAACAAAAATGAAACCCGAATGCCTATTTTTATTTAATATTCATACTATTATCTTAACTTATCAAAATATAAGTTATTCACTTAATAGATCCTTAGGATGCCTTCCCCATTACAAAAACCAAAGCACTACCAAACGCAAGAGCATATATAGATTTCATTTTATTTAGTGATATAATAAGCTTGGGGACATATATCAGGACCAAGAGAGTCATGGTCATTAATTTAGGCAATAAATCATGGAGCTTGCCAACAATGACAGCAAACAGATGCTAACAAGGAAATGTATTATTTAATATTGCCATGTATTATAAAAATGGAAGTCTGTTTAAAAGATCTCTTAAATTTTTATAACAATATGAATTTAGTGTACTACTGTTTGACACACATAAGAATCAAATTTATAGTTTGGTTCTGCAAATGCATGCTGTTTTGGACACACGGAGGGGATCTCAGATTTAAAAAAAAACAAGCAAAAGGAAAAATCTTTAAAATATACTTTTGAAATAATATCTGATTTATCATTTTGCATTTTGTAATCAATGTTGCCAACACTGTAGCTTACTCAAGAAATGTGCACTTAGCTGAACAGCCCATATTCTCATAGCTCCATTCCAGCTTAAATATCCATGTACTGTATATACGAGCACCAAAAGCAAGAAACCTTTCTTGTGGGCTATGCATCTAACTACACTGAGAAGGTTGTTACAGATGTTTTATAGTTAATCAGTAGGAACCAGTTCCTTTATGTTTTCACTTCTATACTTTTATGTTTCCATTAAGTTGCTTACATTAAAACTCTCACTGATTTCAATGAAACTTACAGTACACCCCCACATTTTAATAATGAGTTAATCTATTTTTCCAGACTGGCATCTACTTTTCTCTGCTCTGCATATCACTTCACCAAATGCTCTAAGAGGCAGAGGAGCTTATATTAGGGAGCACACATTCATTTTCAGTTAACTTTGTTTAACAAGGTAACCCTGCGAGTGACATTTTGTGTATATACCATTTTATTTAACTTTACCCTTCAAACAGCTCTTGTATGTCCCAGATCTCTTTCTCGGAACTGCTACAGTCAATGCGTTTAAACACTTGAAGAAGCAGTGATCAGAGTACAGGAAAGGAAATTTTCTTCATTAAATCTACTGAAGCAGATATTAAAAATGCCTTTAATATACTGGGGATGGTTGGTGGGCATCCGAGAGTGTGACAGGCCAGTTACTGATGAGCTGCCATCAGACGGCCTTCTCAGCAGGAATCTGAGTCTAAGGCTGCTGAAGGACAGCAATATCTTCCCTTGTGTGTAAGCTCTATTCATCTCCCAAGTATTTACTAAATCACTGGCCTCTGCACACACACACACCACATTTCAGTGTGTGCTCACAAATGATGGATGGTCCAGTCAATGCGTTATGTCCTGAAAGCGTGATTTCCTGCCATTCCAATCATCAAACCTCTAGAGCTTTCAGAGCTGATCAGTCCTGGAGAATATATTTTGCAGGCTCTATTAGGAGTAGAGGTTGTTACCATTAAAGTCTCTAACTTTTTTCCCGTTGGATGGGAAGAATGAACAAGAGAGGGGGAAGAGAATGAGGCTTGGCCTTATATGTAAGTATTCCATTTAATACCAAGAGTTGTTAAAATAGGAATGTTGAAATGCTAGCCATATTGAAAATAGATTTAGCTAGGAAACAAATCACAAGCACCCCTTTGTTATGCTAAATTCTCAGATAACATTTAATCAAGGATATCTACTGCAAGTCCTTATTGTGAAACCCAGGGATTCTCCCAGGTCTTATCTTTTAAAATCACATTATCTGTTGGAGAAGTGATATCAATTTTATTAAAAATATAAACAAAATAGAAATCTAGCTATTATTTATTAGACACAAAAATCAATACCATTCGTATAAAATTATTCCTGTAAAAAGGGTAGGTACTATGTAAGTATGAAGATGTTCACAATATACAAAAAGTAAGTTTACAAGTTCAGGAAATTTTGTGTGTGTGCGTGCACCTGCTTATTAATTTTTTTTAAAAAGCCCTTTGTCATATGCTTGCTGATATGCTAAACCAACATCTTCCATCTAAACAAGTCTACCTAGTGCTAAAGACATTATACCAATGTCCATTGTGATAAAGTAGCAGAAGATCCTACTCCAGCTACAAATAGTAAACAAACAGGAGCGCATGCACCATTTCTGTTTCTTCACTTATTTACAAGGTAGGTCCCAGCCAGAACTACTAAAATCTTCCCTATTTTGCCCTGCCATTCACCTCAACCTTGACCTGAAAATTAAACTCGCTTTTATAGCACACAAAGGTCATCCATATTAGGTCAACATCCAAAGTCCCTTGTCAAGTAAGGTTGATATATTCCAACTCTTCCTACCCTAATGCATCAAATTTTTCAGGGTGAGGTCATATGCAGCAGACAGTGGATTCAGCAATTTATTGCACCATCGTAATTTAGCACAGAATATGATTGTCCAAAAAGCTGTCACATGAATAAAAAAATTTGCCATGATATGCTGAATCCCGTACACCTGCAAAGTTAACAAACCGGGTTTGTATGTAGTCCCATAAACAGTTGTCCCTGAACTGTAATGTAAAATTACTCAGGTTATATTGAATTCTGTAGGTCAGACAGAGTGGCCAAATAATATTTTAAACAACCCACCTGCTAAAGACTAATAACAGCATATGGATGTATTAAATCTCACAGGCCTCATATCACTGACTTTTCACATCTGAAGGCATCTATCTCTGTTTTCATGCCAAGGTTATTTCAGGTTGAAATATGTGAAATACTAATTAGGTAGATGGGTTATGACCTCGCCAAAAATGTATGGAAATGGAAAAGAAAGTGGGGGGTGGGATATTCAAAGAAAAGCTAAGGGAACAGCATGGTTGCAACGGTGCCAAATATTTTTTGATCAAAAGAAACAAGACTTTATTATAAACTTGTATTACTGATATACTCATAAATACTCATAAATAAAAATAAATATCCATTCTGTAATAGGCCACGAGATGAGTTGTTAGTATGTTGTTCTGGGATAATCTTGTTATTTATTATCTAAGTATGTAAAGGTAATTATCCAACAAATTAGGGTTAACAGTTCTCTGAAAAATGCCCTGCTGTTGTTTTAGCAGGGCCCTGTCAATGGAACAGCTTTTCTCCCTGGTGATATATGTCTTACCCTTTTCATCCAGTCTAGATTCCCAGAGGTTAAATATGACTAAAAGGGATCTGGAATGCACAGATATAATTTGTGAGATGATCAGGGAGAAGATACAAAATAGACAGAATAAAAGGTCTACACAAGAATGAGACACTCCAGGTGTAGATCTTTCTGGAAAACGTGTGTTCAGCTTGTTACATTGATGTGCACTCGTAGATTCGGGTTTTCTAGCAGATGACCAGATAATGGTGACAATACATGTGTCCAAGGAAGTATATTACGATCCATAAATGCTCACCTAGAAACGAATCTCTTTGTCTTTAGGAACATTTGTCCCTTTTCCTTCTCCTCCCCCCATCTCCTATTCCTCATTCTAATTGGATTGCTGTAATTAATGCATTATATGCAGGGCTACCTTTGAATATAAGCCAAAATAACAAATTATGCCAGAATGCCAACAGAAGATATTTCCGTTGCACAACCAGGTTTACGAATTGACTATTGGCTGGCCTCTCAACCCAATTCAAGGTATTTGAGTCTTACGTCCTTGAGAATTAAGTAGTTGAGGCTATACCTTTTCTCTAAAAGAAATCTGCTTAGGTGTCAAGATTTTCTACTGAAGCCCGGCTTCTGCTCTTTTATCAGAAATCATTAGAGAAAAATGGAGAGAGACTTCTCAACAACAGCAACAGTTGTGGAACATTTTCCCCCAAAAAAGTTTTCTGAGCCTTATTTTATACTGGTTTTGGTACAAAGGAAAACATTTTATCTCACTTCCACTTTTGAAACTTAATATCTCAACAATTTTGAAAATGTTCCTGTCATAAGTATTACCGTATTGTGACATTGTTTGTTATATAGAGCCCTGGAATCCTAAATGAACGCTAAAAGTGTTATAAAGAGAAGCCATAAAATTCAGTAGCACGCCAAGGCCTGTATGAGGCTGCAGTAAAGCAGGAAAAATCAGAACCACAGAAACCAACCTTGTTGATCTGGGGGTCTGACTGTAACATATGTAAATTTCTTCCTATGTGCTATATTATCAAAAATTACAAGGATGTACATCAAAATACATATTGCAACCCTTATTCATTCATTCATTCATTTCCTGCCCATCTGATCTAAAAGGTCGCTCTATTGTATATTTCTAGCTATTAGCATGTGGACATAGAAAGCAAATTATAGCTATCCACGTTAAGCCTCATACAAGCTGCCTCTGAATCCTGGGCTGCTCATCCATGTTGAAACCCAACAGGGAATTCAGAAACATCTGCTTGAGGTAATTTCTCTTCACTCCCCTAAGTCAGTGGTGTCCAAACTTCGATCCTCCAGATGTTTTGGACCACAACTCGCACAATTCTAAGCCTGTACTGCCAATGACAAATGATTGTGGGAGTTGTGGTCCAAAACATCTGGAGGGCCGAAGTTTGGACACCACTGCCCTAAGTCTAAGAAACAAATATGTATGCCTGCCTGCCTGTCTTTACACCATCTTTTTCCTTAAAAAGGCCGAAAAGTAGCTTACATCATTAAAAGACAGTACTGAAAGTTAATAACAGGGAGTATACAAATACAAATACAGTGGGCGCTCGTATAACATATAGTTTGTATAACATAAAATTCTGAAGATAGAGGAAATTTGCTTAACAGAATCACCTATGGGGCGAATCCATACAACATAAAAATAGTCATGATTAGGGATTACTCTGATTTCAATGCATTCATAGGAGAAATTTGTACAAAGGAAAATTTAACATAGTTTCATTTGGAACGAATTAATTCCTTTATACAAGGTACCACTGTACTTTTTTTAAAAAAGCCTCCTACAGAAAGTTGTTCTAGTTGCCAGCAACAGAGAAGGTCTGCAGACTACCAGATGTACCTATGAAGGAGTTGGGACTGAGAGAAAGGCCAATGAATTCACCAATTAGTTATCTAGCACTCTCTTTTTTGGAAAATTTTCATGGGAATTAGCACATGAATATCTGCACTACTACGGAATGGCTGGAAGTTAACAGCAATTTCACTTTATCATATTTTAACAAGCTTATTTATTATGTGACATAGTCTACCTCTAATAAATGCAAACTGAGGATAGCATAAAACTGTTCAAACCCAAAGGATCAAAAATGGTCTTCTCAACAATTATCTAATCAATGTCTCTTTCAATTAAACTGCAGACACATAGTTGTGTGGGGAGGAATTAACCACCATGGCATCATAAGAAGCAGAACATCATCCAAACAGTTCCATCTGCAATACATGCCCTGTTGACATGCCTTCCAGCTCCATTCTCTTCCTATTTTCTAGCTGGAATTGACAGCAGCAGCCATAACAAAAAGGAAGATTGCCAGGTACAGTGGACCCTTGTATAACAAACAGTTTGTATAACATAAAATCTGTACAGCATAAAAATTCCAGAGATAGGGGGAAATTGCTTAACAGAATCGCCTATAGGGCAAATCCATACAACATAAATATGGTCGCAATTAGAGATTACTCCGTTTTCAGTGCATTCCTATGGGAAATTTGTATAAAGGAAAATTTGCTTAAGAGAATTTCATTTGAAACGAATTAATTCCTTTATACAAGGTACCACTGTATTACCAACAAGCAAACTGTCAGTAAATGTAATTTTCCTAAGTTACTTGATACTCTGATAAAGGATACTGTTGCACTAAAAAGGAACACAAAAATGCTTAGCTTCCAAACTAAACCAAAGGAAAATGTGCAAAAGGATACTCAAATCATGACACAGTTGAGTACTTTTAAGTTGATAGCCTTATATGTTGACCCACATGGTTATGAATTTTGGCAGCATCGCTATTTTTAATGATAATAAACATGAATGAAATGCGGCATCCTTCCAAATTCTTCAGACTGTGGCCATAAATATCCTGCCTTCTTTTTAAAAATTCCACAACGCATCTTCAGCGCATGTCAACAGCAGCAACTTATTGTTATTCACAAAATTACACAGCTACTAGGAGTATATTGTATACACTCAGAAAAAGAAATGTGTATGTCACATGGTAGTAACTGATCAATACTGACAGACACAATTTCAGTAACTCCTCAAAAAAATTTCAATGGAAAAGAAATTACACTTCTTAGCTGTGAATTCTCAATGATATAATATCAAATAATAAATTATTTAAATCTATTTATATTGACTTCTAGTTATTTATATGTAGCAATTGGTCACCATCTTTCTGCCCATCAAGGCTCCCAAGTTGATTTACTGTACTATAAATTAATCCAGAATAAAAACATTCGGCACAAGTTTCAAAAAATCAGAAATGGATGAAAGTTTTAAACATACTTAAAATGTTTTAAAACCAACCCAGGGATCCTTCAATACGGCTGTGGCTGACTGACAGAAGTTCAGCAGAAATGAATATCTGATGGAGCGTATCACCCAAAGATCAACTTCAACCCGGTCCACCAGAACGTCTCAAGTCCTACTACTCCAACGGAAGCTCATAAGACCTCCACCTGGAACTGTGCTTTCTCAGTTGCCAGTCCTATATGGTTGAATCAGCTCCCTAGTGATATTAGGACCGTGGAGCCCCTCTCGGCCTTCAGGAAACAGTTAAAAACATGGCTTTTCCAGGCAGCTAATGAAGGTAGAACGTCTGTTTGTGTTGTCCTTTTTCTGCCTACCCATTGGATTTACTCACCACGATTTTATATTTTTATTGATTTCTTAATGGGTTTTAATGATTAGGTGTTTGTGTTTATATATATTTACATTATGGATTTATTGTTTGTTCGTGTTCCATGTTGTGTATCGCCCAGAGTTCCTTTGAAAAGTCAGGCGGTCTATAAATATAAATATAAATAAATATAAATAAATAAGCTAGCCTGACAGGGAGACTGCCAAAAGGAAAAGCTCTGACTAATGTACTGACCAATATAGTCTCTCGGGGAAGAATCTCAAAATCTGGGCAGGGAGGAGGCAATCTTTTAGCTGCCCCAGGCAGAAGCCGTTTGAGACTTTTGAGATAAAAAAACAACACCTTGAACTGAAATTAAGATCCAACAAATGGACAGAGCAGTTGTTTCAAGGATGGTGTTCTAGGTCCCTCAAGCACACATTAGACAACAATTCAGTTATCACATTTTTGTATCAGTTGTGCAGCCTCGGAAATTGAAATTTTTTGGAGACCAGCCTCACATAGAATGGATCGTGGTAGTGCAAGCGGGAGATGATTAAGGCATCAATCACTTTTTCTTGAGAGGGCACAGATGCAGCATCGGCCAAAACAGGTTGAAGGCGCCACCGACCACATAGCAGCTACCTGGCTTTCTTGGAGCAATGGTGAGCCTTCAAGCTGCAAGCCAAAACAGCCATTTGAGACACAACTCTAAGAAACCCAGTGACTAGCAACACCTCTCTAAGGAGCCTATCCACATTACTAGGCTGGAAAAAAATGAAACTCGTGAGTTAAAACATGGACAAAAGAATGCTTCATCCACCTTTCCAAAATCTATTTAATTTATGTAACGCAGCCTCAAGACCTGCAGATTCACTCACACATGGTAGATAATATTTTAGCGACAGCAGCCTATTTGGTCCTAGGCAATGGAAAGCCAAAATTTAAGAACTACATCAAAATTTGCTCTCTGATGAACACTTCATCTCCATAAAATATTTTATCTCCCCTTCTTACAACAAACTTCCACTGCACAGCCTGTATAGTGGACAAGAAGCGACTGCTAGGATAGAAAAGGAAGTGATATAATTGTTCTCTATAGGCAAAAGCAAAAGTGTAAGACATTTTATCCCCTTATGTAGAACCTATCATACAGAAATCTGGACTAGGTTCAGATGAAGAAGAAAGTGGACGAAATAAATTAAGATATGCAGATAACACCATTCTAAAGCAACAAGGACTTGAAAAGACTGTTAGGGAAAGGGAATTAAGAAAGTCCAAAGCAGGGTTGCAGTTGAATGTTCAGATGACAAAAAATCATGACAATAGAAGAACTACACAATGTTAGTCTTAAAAATGAAGAAATTGAAATAGAGATTTTGAAAACCGTGGTTCAATTGTCAATCCAAATGGAAACTGCAGCCAAGAAATCAGAAGACTAAGATCAGGAAGCATAATAATGAAGGAATTAGAAAAGACCATTAGTTGACTAATAGGAAATATAGTGCTGGAAAAGCTCTCCAAACACCCTGGACTGCCCAAAAGACAAACAAATGGGTTCTTGATCAAGTCAAGCCTAAAATCTCTGAAGGCAAAAAATACAATCCTACTTTGGGTACATCACAAAAAAGCAGTATTGTCTGTAAAAAGAAAATAATGCTAGAAAAGGCGGAAGGTACCAGGAAAGGAGGAAGAGTAAACATGAGATGTACTGACTCCCTGTGACGACACCTCCCTTTTCAAACATGTAATTGTGATGAAAATGTGAAGTGTAGGGAACCAACTTATTAATCTTCACAGGATCCACTTGGTAATGCTGCCACTTTTTAAATCGTCGCCTTTTGAACTGGGCCAGACTCAGATGTATAATATAAAAATAATGATTATGTTTATTGAGAAAATAAATAAATACAACAATGACTGAAGTTGGTATGCTTTGCCTTAAACATAGAATAGATCAAATCAAATCTTCAAGCCTCCCTGTCTTTAATAAACAGTAAAGCCCTCACACCTAACCTGCCTGACTGAACTCTAACAGAGCTGTGCTCTCTCAGCACTCTCAGCTCTCAACTCTTAACAACTACTCCTTCACAGACCAGGCTCCACCCTTTCATACCATACAATCCCCTGCCCTCCTGGAATTGGCTGATGATTTGCATATGCATCTCTCCTGCTTCCAGGGTGTTGTCACACTCCCTAAAAACAGGCTTGAGTTTATAAGAAGACAGGACATTTTGAAGACTACTCCTCCATCAGGTCACCATAAATCAGAGGTAACTTGAAAGCACATAAGAACAATAAACTCCAGGACATTCTCTCCATTTCCCTCTCATACCTGGAAACTCTTGGTGGCAAAAGTAGAAGTGGTACCAGGGAAGAAAACAGGATGCAGGTGTCCAGTTTTGTTCTTAGCTTCTGACTTATGACAGACAAGGTATCAGTACTTTCAAAAGCTCACCATCTGACATGAGGTTTTACCAAATATACAGTACACAGTCATTGATGTCAGAACTCTCCTTGCACTAAATTCACTTGCAATTTTACTCCTAGGTTACATAACTGTGGACAGAAAGTATGTCTACCATGGGCATAAAATTCTAGATATCCTGCTGAATTCCCAAAGAGACCCACTTTGGCAAAATTAAGGACATGTATCCTGGCCGTTATGGACACGAAAGGGGCATGGGCTCTAATGGTTGTGCAAAGGGAGCCAAAGCCAATGATAGCACAGTGATGTTTAATATGTGAACCATATCACACATCTCTGTGGTGAAACAGTGATCAGGCCATGGCTATCTATGGATTGTGTCAGTGATAATAAATCTGGAGTCCCTGTTACATCATATTCTTGATCTGAATGCGACTGTGAGAGGAAAAAACAGGCTATTAAAGCTCCTAGAAGAGTTTTGTTCCGTTGTTCGTTGTTTTATTGTTATTGTTGTTTTGTCACACTGAAAATACTGGTTATAAAGCAGACACTGCAATGGACGTTTTTAGCATAATCTTAACTTTCTCAAGCTTCTACTGATTGGGAACTTGTTCCACAGTCACAGTCCATTTGCTGGCTTAGTTCAATGTAGCTTGAAGAACAAGTCACATTTTACTTATTAGCTTTCCCTATAAATGTTATTGGCAAAACAAACTATATAATATAGCTTTCATAACTGGTGGCATTCAATATAAAGAAAAGCAAGTAGGGCAGTGGTTTTTTCAAAAGAACTAGCTCTTGGTTAGTTTGTGTGAGCAAGCACATATAATCACAATGTTTCAACTACTGAACTATCACTAAATGGTGT
Source organism: Phrynocephalus versicolor (assembly GCA_023846285.1). NCBI lineage: Eukaryota > Metazoa > Chordata > Lepidosauria > Squamata > Agamidae > Phrynocephalus > Phrynocephalus versicolor. Next base: position 22,603,362 of record JAHTLZ010000016.1, on the reverse strand, counting down.
TTGGTGCTTCAATAAGATTTATAAGAGAATCCAGAGCAATAAGTGCCAAGACTAAGGAATACTCTGAAACTGTAGCAAAAATACCCTGGTTAGTGGTGACATAACTGAAAGGTAATTTTGATCACCATGGATTTCCTGTTGGTGTATTGCCACTTGAGGGGGTGCATGAAAAATTATGCTGCAACTACAATTAATGGGAGTAGGTGAGCTGACTTGAAATCCACTTTTGTAACAAGCAATTTGTTGTGCTACTCTTGGAAATCTGTGTCTCTGAGATTATTGTAATTAATGAAATTGTTTTGGATAAAGTGGGATACCTGCTCTCCAATGCATGGAGGAATGTGGGGTTTTAGAACTAATAACGACTCCCTCCTCATATTCTCTCTCTCTCTCTCTCTCTCTCTCTCTCTCACACACACACACACACACACACACACACACACACACACATACAGACACACAAAACTCGCACTATATGTGTACTATTCACATTTTCTATAAACACAATGTGCCTAATTAAGAAGCTAGATTGCTCTTCTACTTGTCACTTAAAAATTACAGTCCCTCACAATCGGTAACAAGATGTCCAAGCGGCTGTGCACTTCTTCCTCATAAAGGAAAATATGACAAGAGAGCCACATACTGACACAATGACACAGTGAATGTATTGAGAAAAATAAAAATACTTTGCTTAGAACTGAGGCTCCAGATGGTCTATCCCACTGGTATCTGAAGAATATTAGACTCCTCTTCTGAAATTTCTTGACATTTGTACTGCTTTGGATGTGGCAGGCTTGATGTAACATCAGGTTTCGTGTTGGACTTGTTAACTTTTCATATTCTTACAGGCAATCACAATGGCAACAAATATTCTGTCGGGAGGTTCCTAACATAAGATCAAGAACTCCCCACAAGAAAGAATGATCATCATAAAAAAACATAAAAAACAAAATCAAAGTCTGGGGACTTATTTTACTAACATCAACAATTAAAGGACAGAAATCCATGTGTTTCTCTGTTGTTCTAAAATCAGAGTACAGTAATCCCCCACCTACTGCAGGACTTAGTGACCTGACCTGACCTGTAATACAGGAAAATCCGTGATATATGGATGCTGGGTCGGGTCGGGACTGGGGCACCTGTTTGATGCCTCCTGAACTCACCCCAGGCCTGGTGCTGCCCCAAATGGGCCTCCAACAGGCTTTCTGGGCCTGTCAGTGGTTTCTGACAATCCAGAAGGTGGTTCGTTTTTCAGGAATCCTGTCAGAGGCCCGACTGGAGCAACGCCAGGCCTGGGATAAGTGCAGGAGGCCTCAAAGAGGTCCACACAGCTTCCGCCAGGGGCCTTTACCTTCATATACTGCAGTCCTGTGATATACCAGGAGCGCAGTATATGAACCGCAAAATGGCAAAATTTAGACAACCACCTGACAGATATCCTTTGCTGTCAGTCAGTCAGTCAGGTTTTTATTGCGGTATCAAACTATAAAAGTCATAAAAGACAAACATAATTGCAAAATTGTACAGTTACAAAAACAGTGTGGATGTAATAATCCATAATAGAAAGATATTAAAAAGGAAAAAAAGAAACAGGACCAATAAAAAATAGATGATTTTCTAGTTAAAAACTAGCCCATTTTCTTGGTTTGGAATTTAATGAAGTAATTTAGTTACTTGTTTAGTAATAAAAAAAAGTCTTTTCAAACCCACCTTGTTTTCATCTACTGTTAGCCTATCTAAACATGGGTGAATAAATCTCTCTTTATAAGGGTGATGAAGAGGGCAATGAATAAAACATATACACCATCAATCCCACCTTCCTTTGGGAACATGTGCAACGTCTATCTTCATACGGAATTTTCTTATACCATCCTTTTAAAACCCCTGAAGGAATAACTGAACAGCGGGCTAAATTAAAGGCTCTCAAAGAAGCAGGATCTTCAAGCTGCGAGAGATAGTTGGCCATTCTCATAACATATCTAGTCTCCATGTGTGTGTGTGTTGTGTCGTTACAGTTGTGACCGACCCTTCGTGACTCCACGTGCATGAAGTTTTCTTGGCAGGAATACTGGAGTGGTTTGCCAGTTCCTACTCCAGGCGCCTACAGCACCTGGTATTCCCTGGTGGTCTCCCATCCAAGTACTAACCAGGGCCGACCCTGCTTAGCTTCCGAAATCAGGCGAGATCGGATGTGCTTAGGGCATCTAGGCAGCTCTAGTCTCCATAGGTGACCTAAACAAAGGAGATTGTGCTATATCTCGTTGGCACTCAGTGTCTTGAATCTTTTGTTTAATAAGCACTTTGGCCTGTGTAGTACTCTGAACCAAAAGGTCATATATTGAGAGCCCCATACATTCTAAATTTCTTTTTTTGAGTTCGTATTCACCTAGGTTGAAAAGGGTTAGTGAAAGGGCTGGCTGGCAATCCCTGGAGAACTGACACCTAGCTGGCTCCCTCAGCCTGTGTGGTTTCCCATGGCTGGGGAAGAAACAGGCTATCAGATATTTTATTTATTTATTTATTTATTTATTTATTTAATTTATATACCACACTAATTTTCCCTAAGGGAACTCTAAGAGGTTTACAAATAAATCAACATAAACCAATTAAAAACACCACAATTCAAATCAAATTGTAAACAACAGAAAGATGGGGGAAAGAGAAAAGAAACCAGCAAGGGCACAGAACAGGTAGTAACAACAAATCACAAAAAGGATGAGACAAACATTAGCAATCGCCGTAAGCTTGTTTAAACTGCCAGGTTTTCAAATCTTTCTTGAAGGCTGTAAGGCAGGCATGTCCAAACTTCGGCCCTCCTGAAGTTTTGGACCACAACTCCCAGAATTCCAAGCCTGTATTTCCAATGGCAAAGGACCAGGGCTGTGGAGTTGGTAGATAAATGTTCCGACTCCGACTCCGACTCCTAAGTTTTTTTGTAATTCCGACTCCGACTCTGACTCCGACTCCCTGACTCCGACTCCTCTTCAGTCTTGAACTATTGACCCTTCATTCCCTTCACTTATACAAGTGTCTCTAGTCCTGCAAAAAACATATTTACTTAATCCCTTATCAGTGAGAGGCTAGGTTACCCATGGGCGCTGCGTAACAGCAGAACACAACACTATGGAAAGTATAAGTATTGCCGCTCCTAATTGTGCGTTGCGTGCCATATAGTGAAGCACATGAAAAGCATGCTTCTTCACAGTCACTTAACGTGTTCGTTTTGCGGTTACATGAGGTACTGCATGCATTGGTCTTTATTCTTACAGTAGAGAAGTCATTAATTATAACTTTTTGTGAATTGAGACATTTAAACTTGCTTTTTAAAAAAATTCCAATCTAAATTTAGTAGGAGTTGGAGTCGGAGTCGGTGCATTGTTTGCCGACTCTGACTCCGACTCCAGGTACCCAAAATTTCCTCCGACTCCGACTCCGACTCCACAGCCCTGCAAAGAACTGTGGGAGTTATGGTCCAAAATATCTGGAGGGCTGAAGTTTGGACATGCCTGCTATAAGGGATTCAGCCAGGTGGATCTTGCTGGGCAGTTCATTCTATATAGTTGGGCCTTCCTTGGGGTGGCCACTGAAAGCGAGAAGGCCAGTGAGACTCTGGTTGGTCTGGACAGCTCTGACTTTTGGGAGATACACTCTGTCAGATATTCAGGTCCCAAGCTATGGAGGGTTTTGTAAACCAAAACCAACACCTTGAACCTTATTCGGGAGGCAATGTGTAGCCAATATAGGTGGGCCAGTATTGGGGTGATACGCAGATGATACTACTCTGATAGCAGAAAGTCAGGAGGAATTAAAGAACCTCTTAATGAGGGTGAAAGATGAGAGTGGAAAAAATGAACTGAACTTCAACATTAAAAAAAACCCAATATCATGGCCACTGGTCCCATCACCTCCTGGCGAACAGAAGGTGATGGGCCCATGGGGTTACAAAGAGTCAGACACGACTGAACAACAACAACAACAAGAGAGTTGCTGGTAGAATAGAGGATGGGAAGTTTCTGCAGTATAGTGGAAGTTTATTGATACAATGATGGATATTGTGCCTTCCATTTTTTTTTAAGATTACACTAGTGCACCAACCAGAACAACTGGACCAACATGTTACCATTTCAACAAATCATCAATTATGTTTTGTTCACCTACTTCAATCTTGTCTAGTATGACTGGCTCTCTGACAACAGTTCTGCAACATTTTCAGTGAGCATGTCTTCTACCCAACAAGGAAATGCCATAAACTGAATACAAAACTTTTGCATGCAGTGCCACATCTTCTTCTAGCAATCGCCAAGCAACAGCCTTCCCTTGGTGTGTGGCGTAATCAATTACGAAATGATCCTATGCAACTCCTATTCATGTCAATTATGTTATGTAAGAACATTAATCAGTATTCTAACAATAGTCCTACAGAGAGAAGAGTAAAAGGTTATGATTTTTTTTGTGCTTCCTTTTTCTTCACTCTGTTAATTCAAACATATTGCAATACAGCCCAGTGGGGGAAAATACATAAAAAGTAGATTCGCTGCAAATTTTTCCTCTAGAACAAATTGGAACACTCTTCCAATCCACAATACTTCTTTATTTCTTAGTCCAGAAAAACTGTTTCCCAATGTTAGCTTGCTTAATCCAGTTAAAGACATGCATAGTACTGGAGTGCTATTTCTCAAAACTCAACACGGAATTGAAAAATTAACACTTAAGTATCTATTTCATTCTATTACAATCATTTACATTTTCTTTTTTGTCTGGAGAAGACTTTTTCCTTGGCCCCTTGCACAGTTTTGCTATGTATGACAGTTTAAATATCAGTATTAGTTTCATCTCATCGGAAACTACAGACAGAACTATTCTTCTGCCTGTGCTAACTTGTCCCAAGAAGCTTCAAGATATAATTGGATTTAAAAGGCTCCAGAGTTGGTGGTTTCAGCCCATTTCCTAATGGACAGCTGCATCTATTATAAAACCATCAAGATTTCTACCATTGGCAATTTCTCATCCACAAACAGATAACAATATTTTCATTTGAGAGCCTATTCATGAAGAATTGCAGTCAAGGCAGAAGTCAATGCAAAAGTAGAATAGGTGATACCTTTAGGCTACTAGAAAAATAATAAAAAGTTGCTGCTAATATTCCGAGGCCAAACCCTCTTCCTCAGAGCTGTACCAAAAGGTTAAAATATGGCAAAAGATGGAGTTGCCAGGACTTATTTCTTAGATATAAAGTCCTTGACAAGATGGAAAATATGCCAGGTTGTTTCTTAGTTATGACCTGGAGCTTAGATGTTCAGAGGCTGCATCTGAAGCAAAGGGTTTTTATTGTCCCAGTCCTTCAAACTACTGTGTCATGGCTCATGTACACACATTGACACCCCCTAGGCAAATGGACTATCAACGGAGACGACAAGACTGCAACCACTAGGAAATTTCTCTCCTTTTTATTTTATCCAATTGGCTACACCTAGTGGACTTTTCTAAATTTTATCCTAAGCCCCAAATGATATGCATGGGTCGGTAGTCTACAGCAACTCTCTCCCTTCCCTGCACAAGGGGCCATTAGCCTCACATGGAGAGGGGGTGCGAATGTGTGTACGTGAGCCATGACACGAAGGACTGGGACACTAAAAACACCATCCTTTGCTTCAGATGCAGGTCTGAGGAAAAGGGTTTTGCCCTCGGAATATTAGCAGCAAGGTTTTTTTAAAAATTATTTTTCAAGTAGCCTAAAGGTATCACCTATTCTACTTTTGGATTGGGTTTTTGTGTAGGCTACATGGCTCCTCAACTTATTTTGCTACAATTTCAAGACCGAACTGTATATTTACACAATGTTCAAATTCTGTAAATGGATGAGCTCTGTTTACAAAAAACATATTCAGACCTCTTGAATTTGAATACACAAATTTTGAAAACGCAACTTTTCTATCAAATGATGAAGCAACAGATTTGAATATAATGAAATTATTTAGACAAATCTTTAAATCAATGAATTCTCAAAATCTCAATACATACGTTTCTGAGAAACTTACTGTAACATAATATCACTAATGTTTTAGATGATCTACAACTGCTTGTTAAAAAGAAAAGTTTTTAAGAAAGGTCATTGTTAACATTTCCTCCCCTCCTAAGTCTGTAAATCTAGTATAAAATATTCCAATTACAGATAATAGCAAGAAGAAAATGGTTTCATACATGCCATTTCGCTTATGAAGGGTACAGACTAACCAGAGTACATTAAGGTGGGATGGTTACATGACATACTCTTGCCTGTCAACAGGTTGGCACCATGGAGGGACAGCATCAAAATTGTCTGTAGGTTCAGAAAACTTGTCACATAATCATACTACCCATCCCTAATCATACTACCCATCAGTGCACTGAAATCCAAAAAACTCAGGAAACACCTCACAATATTTTCAATGCACATTTCTTTATCCTGGTATATAACAGCTAAACACATATTGACACTGATTCTTGCTGCATGACATCAATTTCATTTGTCTACAATTCCTTTGTTAGTGAGAAAGACACAGTGGTTTCACCTGAAGACATGAAATATCCATTTAGGACATAAACTGGAAAGGCCTATTTAATTTTGATTTTCTTCAAGTTCGAAAGAATTGTGAGAAATGTAGATTGCCCAATATTATGACTATTTGGAAATATTGCTTTGCCTCACAAAGGCTAGCAAATGTTTAGTGGCAGAGGACTTCAGCAAACATTGTGCTAAAGGAGCTTTGGTCACACAAGAGGACTTCCCCTTCAAATCCTCCCCCCACATCTACTATAGAAGGTCCTCTAACCTGCCAGAGCAGTTTACAATGAGTGAGAGAGACCAGAGTGCATTACCCGAACCCTGAACCCTGTCCACTGGCAGACAGACACTGTGGAAACATTCCATGATCTTTGAAGAGAAAGAAACAATGGTCTGAATCCTACTGCATAACATTATGCATAACCATCCACAGGCTTTGGGACGATAGTTATAAATGCTTTCATCACACACACGCAAAGACACAGGTTTCAGTGATCCTTTTAATGCTGGGAAAACATCAGAAGATACAGAATGGGATGGAAACTAGCAGCAACATTTTTCCAACATTAAACACGCACCCATTCTATGCCTTTCAAAGTCTCTGCCAGAATGAAAAGGATCCCTGGAACTGGCAGGAGTGGGGGTGGGTGGGAGAGAGTAAATTTTCTTAAAATTACTGCAAATAATGACATCATCTGAGTTGGGCAGTGGTAGTTGTACAAAGGATACCAGTCTGTTGCACTCATGCATGGTAATCCATATAATAAAGTCACATAGTAGGTAGTCCATCATTCAGGGAAAGCTTGCCTGAAGAGGAAGGTCTTTGCCTGCTTCCAGAAAAACAGCAGAGATGGGGCAGTCCTGGCCTCCAGTGGGAGGGAGTTCCAAAGTCTGGGAGCAGCAACGGAGAAGGCCCTTTCATGTGTTCTGAGACACACCTGTGAAGGTGGTGGGATGGAGAGAAAGGCCTCTCCTGATGAGCTTAGCACCCGAGCCAGTTCGTACTGCGAGATTCAGTCTTTGAGGTAGCTTGGACTCAGGCCATTTTGTACTTTGTAAGTTAAAACCAGTACCCTGGCTTCATCTGCCATATGGCAGACCTTCAAATGTATTTGAAGACAGCCATCATATCACCTCAGTTTTTCCCTTCTGCAGATTAAACTTCCCCCGTTTCCTCAACTGTTCCTCATGGAGGTTGGTTTCCAAACCTTTTACCATCCTTCTCACAGTCACCTAGTCAAGTTCATTAATTCAATCTCACAAAAACTTCATTTTGCCCTTTAATTTGAAAGCAATGACAGGAATTTCTGAATTAACTGAGAGGAAGCATGTTGTTGAAGAAGACAGCATTTAACCCTGTCGCCAATACCGTTTCTCCATTCCATATTGCTCTCCTCTCAGGTTGCTCTAAGTCTAAGATATACCTGGGAAATTGGAGGCTTGACACTGGAAAATGGCAGGAGGCAACAAAGTAGTAAAGTGCAAAGGGAAGAAATGATGGAAAAATTATTTTCAAGGCTAATAGTTTCACATGCAGTTGATTGTGTGTACAAACTAAAAGGTCACACAGACTTCTTAAAAATTCACTTGGGTGGTACTGGCAGTCTGTGGTCCAAGCGATCAGATGCATTCTCTGCCTCCTCCTCCTTGCCCACAGGACATCAGTTTGGCTACACAACCAACTCAAGCCACAATAAGGCACTGGCTAAAAGAGTGAGGAAAGTATTTTGTTCTCAGATAACAGAATAATGGTAGATATCATTTCCCCCTCTCCTAGACACAACTCATTACAAAACAAGACAGCACAAATGTATACCTGCCTAACCATCTGTAGGTCTTAACTGGATGGGCATAGGATTGCACTACTTCACCTGCAATCTAATTTAGATCTCTACTCAGGCCAGTGGGATCTATTCTCAGAACCTGCAAGGCAAACATCCCCCCCCCATAATTAGCACAATGGCCACTAATACTCTTACCCTCCTGCTAACTTTCAGAAGCACAAAGCAACTTCAAGGGCCAGATGCAGGGGAGTGGTATCAGGAGACAGATATCTAGTCTCATGCGCTCCCAAACGCATCTGGTGGGGCCACTGTGAGATACAGGAAGCTGGACTAGATGGGCCTTTGGCCTGATCCAGCATGGCCCTTCTTATGTTATGTTCTAATGACAAATACGAATCTGCCCTGCCATCATGCTTATTTTTATTATTCTTATTATTGTTATTGTTTTCTGTGGTTTTTACATTGTTGCTTTATTTTGTTATTTTGCTTAGTTTTTATTATTGTTGCTTTATTGTCTGTTTTATCTGCCTTTATATTGTAAACCGGGGAAGACGGGCGGTATATAAGCACCAAAATAAATAAATAAATAGATAGATAGATAGATAGATAGATAGATAGATAGATAGATAGATAGATAGATAGATAGATAGATAGATTAGATAGATAGATAGATAGAAAACGGAACTAGGAAAGCAATGCTCCCGGTGGCGCTGTCAAAAAAACACCCTAAAATATATAAGATGGGCACAGCCTGGGGTAACACAGGCCAGGTACCAACAGCCTGGGTGTGGCAACTACTGAAGCACCAAAGCGTGGCCCCTTTTAGGCACCCGAAGAAAGCAGCGGCTACGAGTAAACCAGATGGCCTTTTACAGCCCCCGCCTCGGGCCAGATCGCCCCGGGATTTACGCTATCCCCATCGAGTTAGATTGGACAGCAAAGGGCCCCTGATTTCCCCAATGGTTCCCTCCCCACGGAAGATCCAGCTTGGCCCGCTTTCGTCTTTTTCCGGCCTCCCAACGCCGGGTGTGCCTTGATCGGCGCGACCACCGCGGCGCGCACTCGCCTTCCCGGGCTCCTTTTTTTCAAACACTGCCGGCCGGCCTACCAGCGCCTTGTTCGCAGCTGCTGCTTCCGACAGCTGACTTCCCTCCTCCTCCTCCTCCTCTTCCTTCGGCCGCGCAGGGGCGGGAATGCGCCCGGGCGGAACACACCAGCGGGGCGGAGTAACGGGCAGAAGAAGCCTTCTTACCTGGGGAAGCGATCCTTTAGGGTCTTGAGGGTCTGCCTGGTGGGGGGCAGCTGAGCCACGAAGCGGGCAATCTCCGCGTAGTGGGCTTTCGCCAGCGGCATGGCCGTCTCCCGCGCTCCCCGATGGGGTGGGGGTGGGGAGAAGGGACCGGGGGGGGGGGGTCGGTTATGCACCCGGCAGGCTGCCCAGAGCCGGGAAAGCAATCTTCCCCGCTCTCCGCTCGGCCGAGAAGGGCGATAAAAAGGCGCCCCCAAGGCTCCGCGCCCCTTACACGGACGCCTGCCGGTCGCGCCCGCCACCGGCCCGGGGATGCGAAAGCAACGCTCATGCGCTCCCCCGGCAGCTCCGCCTTCCCCGTTGCTGGCTGCTGCTGCTGGCGCGAAAGGCAGCCTCCGCCCGGCCCACCAGCCGCGGCCGCAGCGTGGCCAGCCCTCACGCTGAGCCTCCGGGAAGGCCCCGACGGCAGAAACGGGTCGCCTCCTGGGCTCTTGCTTGGCTCCTGCAATCCGGCCCTTGTGGACCCTCGAACCGCTGGAGCCCGCCGGGAAGCCTTCCCCGAGTGCAGCCCCATTTTCTGAAGTGTTTCAAGAGAGGAAGCAAAGCAGGCGGTTTGCGCTCTTCCGACATTAGGAGGGAACCTGGGGACGTCCCTGAAAAGATGCCAACACCCATCCCCAGAAAATGTTCAGTCAAGGCTGGGGTGAAGGGAAAACAAGGCAAAATAGAGTACTAATTGGAGAATTAACAGAATTATTTCCGTGTATGACTTTTTCTGGATAAAAATCCACTTCTTCAGGTGCATCTGCAGTAGATTTGTACCCATGAAACGTCATACTGAAATATATCTGTCAGCCTTTGAAATGCTACAGTATTTTGCTCTTTTCCTCCTTTATCCAAAGTGCTGTGACAGATCAGTGTGACTATTTATTTGGAAATCCTCATAAAAGTGTAAGCGCCGGAAGCGCCCGTGTTGGTTTAAGGGATGGAGACCAAAGATACTAATAACAAATGACTTGTCCAGGAGCAATTTCCCTGCATGATGGAAGGAAGTTGTTACACCCTGGCCTCAAAAAAGAGCCCTACTACTGTCAGACCAGGTTAGGCCTACATTGGTCTCAGGTAATTCCCTGGATGTTGCCAGAAAATTGCTGACTCTGGCCTGCGCCACAAGCATGTGGGGATCACACCCGGAGTAGGATTCGGCTGAAATTACAGACCCATTTACTGAATGGCATGACTTGTTACCATAGCCAGGATGGAACACTGAATAATATTAAATTTAACATGAGTTAAGGTAGCTGAACTGGATGGTACATAATTATTTATTAAATGCAAGAACATCATTGTGACAAGGGGTTGTCTCATCTCCAGATCTGGTGGTAAGCCATCCCTCTGTTCAGATCACAAGCCACAGCTATTCCTAAAAACTTGAAAATCTTAACAGTCATTTAAAATAAAGCATCACACACACTTATCTGGAAGTTGAGTCATGGCTACTGGAATTCTTTTTCTTTAGAGAGAGAAACGATTCCCTGCTCATCCAAACAGCTTCATCCGTCTACAGCTAGTGTAAGCCCTCTATCTTATAGTCATTTTTGACCTCTTCTCACCCTTGCCTGAGATAGGCTCTTAAGATCAACAATGGCCTGAATAGGCTTGTTAGGTAGGCAATAGCATCCATAGCCTTCAGGTGAACAATGGCCTAAGGTGCTGAAACCTATAAAGTATGGGTCGTTAGCTATGGCCTTGGTGATGAAGGCTTTTTGATTTGTCTGGGTACTGTTGAAAGTGCACCCTAATAAGTATCAGATAGACTATGCCTGAGGCCGCCACCTCTGTTGATTGGCTTCTCTGACTCCTCTCTCTTCTCTGTCCAGGTCATATCTGTGGCTAGAAGCTTATTTATTTATTTATAAATTTTTATACCGCCTGTCTTTCCAAGGGAACTCTGGGCAGTTAACAACAATAAAAACTAAAGTCAAATACAAAAAGCAACAAGACTGGCAAAAGAGATACAATACTCAGCAAGATGGCGGAACAGAGTAGCCAAAAAAAGAAAAACCCTAAAGGTCGCCAAATGCTTCTCGGAAAAGCAAGGTCTTTAAAACTTTTTTGAAGGCAGGCAGGGATAGTGCAATGCGCAACCCACCCGGCAGATGGTTCCAAAGCGAGAGGCTAGCCATGGAGAAGGCCCGGTTTCGAGTTATCGATTTCCTGGCCTCCCTGGGTGTGGCGACATGAAGTGAGAGCGCCTGCGACATTCTGGTAGGTTGGGCCTCAGTTCACCTCTGAAAGATGCGCTCTGCCAGGTGTTCAGGTCCCATGCCGTGGAGGGTTTTGTAAATCAAAACCATTACCTAGAATCTTATTTGGGATACAACAGGCAACCAATGCAACCGAGTCATAACTGGGGTGATGCGGTCATATCTGTCCGCACCCACCACCAGTCTGGCCACTGCATTTTGTACCCGCTGAGGTTGCCATATAAGGGTCAGGAGCAACCCCACATAGTGAACATTGCAATAATTTGTCCTTGAGATAATGAGTGCCTTCACAACTGTTCTCAGGGAGAGCTCATCCACGGTGACACATGCCCTAGTGACATATTGGCTAGACTACTGTGGTGTGGTCCATGTGGGGCTACCAATGAAAAGTCTCAGGAAACTTCAATGGGTCCAAAATGCAGGAGCCATATTGCTGACTGGGATGGAGTACAGAGATCACATTACACCCCTATTAAAGCAGCTCCACTGGCTGCCAGTCAGCTATCGGGCACAATTCAAGGTGCTGACTTTGACCTACAAAGCACTGTATGACCGGGTCCTAGCTACCTCAAAGATCGAATTTCACAGTATGAACCAGCTCGGGTGTTAAGGTCCTCAGAGGAGGCCCTTCTGTCCATCCTGCCACCCCCCACAGGTATGTCTCGTGGGAACACATGAAAGGGCTTTCTCGGCTGCTGCGCCCAGACTCTGAAACTCTCTCCCATTAGAGGTCAGGACCGCCGTATCTCTTATGTCTTTCCAGAAACAGGCAAAGACCTTTCTCTTCAGGAACACTTTCCCTGAATGATGGACTACCTATTATGTGACTTTTATATGAATCTATCATACATAAACACATAACCTTTTTAATTGCATTGACACTATGTTTTCAATTTTAGTTTCCCTCATTCATAACTTTACATGAAATTTTACTCTCTTTTTAACTGCTTGCGTTCTCTGGTAGCTTTAATGTCTTTTATGCTGTAGGATGTCCCTCAGTTCCCCTTTCTCAGTACTTGAATATGTCTTAATTGTACTGGACTGTATTTTATCCCTCATTACTGTAAGCTGCCTTGGTCCTTTTCGAGGAGGAAGGTGGGGTAAAAATACCCTAAAATAAATAAACAAATAAATAAACAAATATGGACTTTATTGAATTTTTGGAAATATAACTAGTGAACAAATTTGAATCTAAAAAGATTGTGAGGGGGATTGTCACTGATTTTTTCTTTCACTGAACTAAGTTTGCTTTGAGTAACTTATTCATTGTTTTATCAATAGTAGTAACTTAAATTAGATTTTGAAGTACCTGAGTAAAATAAGTAATCTGTAGCAACGTCCTCCCCCGCCCCCAGTAATCAAGGTATAAGTATATATCAGTACAGTATGTTTATCAGTTAACAAGAGGATGCTTCACTCCTGTAGAGATTTTTTCATCTCTGTCATAGAGGAGATGAGTGTTATGTGCTATCAAATCACAACCAACCAATAGTGACCTAGTAGGACTTTCAAAGGAAGTGAGATTTAAGGAGTGGTTTTATCAGTGCCCCTCCCATCAGTTTCCATGGTCAACTCATTTGAACCCAGGTTGCCTGAGTGTTAGTCAGTACTCTCTCAAGTATACCAAGTGAGTAAAAAAAATAATACAAGAAGATAGCTTTACTACATGATGTTTCTCATCTTGCTACCTTATGTACATGATGAGGCAGTGATGAGGTGAAAAGAGGAAACTGTATTATTAAAACAGCAGAGTTGAGTGGAACTCAAGAATAATCTTGTCCAGGTCTTTGCCAACGCTAACATCAAGAGCTAAAGTATCCTACTCTTTAGAAACTTCCAACAAAGGCAAGTACCCACATAGTTTGTTCTTTCCAAATTGTTCCATTGCTTGAAATCCTATTGCACTGATCTGTACATGTTAGGGAGGCAAGATCATCAACAGCAGTAAATTTATTTATTTATTATTTTATGTAATTTTATTTGTATATTGCTCCGTTAGCGAAATGCACTATTCTGGGCAGTTACAGTATACTAAAAAACACCCAATAGTGGTAGGGTTATAAATAAAGCAATATACAATAAAATGTTAAAAACATCAGTGTTAATTAAAGGTAAATTACCTATGATTGAAAGTGAGTTTGGGGTGTTTGTGACTTGTACATTATGAAATGTAGTCTTGTATGCCTCAAAATCCCTAAAGTAAGTCTCTAATCAACAACAACTTGCCTCTGATCATTACATCTTCAGTGCTGCACATGTAAAGGTGCCCCCATTCTCTCTCTCTCTCTCTCTGTGTGTGTGTGTGTGTGTGTGTATGTGTGTGTTGTTTGTTTATTTTGGACCTTGGAACAATTGTCATGGGTTTCAACTTTTGCTGAAAGTGTTTTTCAACCTGCATACTGCAATTAAACTGTAAATCGCCAAGAGACTACTTAAAGTGGTATGGGACAGTATATAAGCAGAACACTTTGCTTTTTTTTCCTTTAAAAAGTTAATGCTGCTCACTTTAAATTGTGAGATTCTATTCATCTCCTTGGCTTGGGTTTCCAAAAAAAATTACCCATACATATTCTATATATAGCTGGGATACAGTAAACTATGTATGTCTAATTGTCAAACAAATATTGAATTTCTGCATAAGTTTTATTTTATACTCCTTCAGATATTTGTTTCGAAGACTTGAGGCTCATAACCCTTTTTGAAAATAGTATCATTATATATTCCTTTCTCTCTTTTCACTTGGGTTATTTTACTCTAGCAAATTGGTCTTGCTTGTTCTGATGAGTAAAACCACAATTCATAATGACATCTTTTCTTTGAGTTTCCTTTTTGTTGCTTGCTGTAATTGTTTTCTGCTTTCACATACATCTTTGTTTAAAAAGAATTATTTTAAGTAGTAAACAACAACAACAGTTATAAATATGAATTGTGTGAAGACATATTGGCCAAAGTTCTATTGCTTAATGTATTAAGTTGCAATAAAGTGAGTTCATTGAATTTATAGGGCTTTAGTTAGTGAGTGAGCTCCTCCTTAGGTTCTGTGGCTTCAAATGGGCCTACTTTAACTACAATTTACTTTAGCATAATAAGTCACAGAGTAGAACCATTTGAATCCATGGAACTAAGGCAGGCATGTCCAAACTTCAGCCCTCCAGATGTTTTGGACTGCAACTCCCACAGTCCTTTGCCACAGGCAATCTTAGCTTAGAATTATGGGAGTTGCGGTCCAAAACATCAGGAGGGCCAAAGTTTGGACATGCCTGAACTAAGGGGTAGCTAGCTCACTAAATCCAAATTGATTTAATATACCCTCTCTAATTCACCAGGATGTTGGCCATTATAGTTTTGGTTTTGGCCAGAGTTCAGTAAATTCATTCTACTAGTGAAATTATGATATTGTGAATGGAACCATGTGCAACAAAGAATCTAAGGAAGTTCTGGCTTATGCAATTTTAAAGCAGTCTCTCTTTTACTGTCTGCTAAGGAAGGTGTTTTTTAAACTAGATTCATGAACAAACTTATGGCCTCCCCAAATTCTTGGTTAAGTAAAAGCAGGTTTTACAACATTCCTTCTATTTACTATACATTTTTCTCAAGTTCAGTTCAATTAATGTATTTTCAAAGGCTTTCATGGCCAGGATGTGATAGCTGTTGTGAGTTTTTCAGGCTGTTTGGCCATGTTCTGGAAGATTTTCTTCCAAACAGCCAAACAGCCCAAAAAACTCACAACAGCTATTAGTTCAATTAGTTTAAGAAATGATTCAGTGGATAGTAGAAGGCTTAATGCTGATTGTTCACAGCCAGAAGATAGAATATTTAAAAATACAGTAAAGGTGTTCACAAGTCTTAGATTACAGAAGAGGTCTCCAGGAGTGAAAGATGATATAGTAATTTGAAAGAAATGGTACATAAATTTCATCCCTAGTCCAATTTCCTCTCTATTCCAAATTCATGTCTCCTGATTAAGCCTAATTAATCTAAAATCAGCTAATGATAAATTCCCATCCTAGTTGCTGTTTTTCAGTAACAGTGTTCCCCATTCTGTAGTCATGTTGTTCTGAATGAGATCTAGGCTGGCTCTTTTTTTCATCTTTCCTGACCTGCATTGCTCTTAAGATGCTGCCTTCTGCTATTTTATAGTTTAAAAATATCACTTAATAGCAGGTTATAACTTGCTTAATCATGATATAATCTCTCAGTGATATAATCTTACCTATTGGTTGCACTGTACTAATTTTATCTATGATTTACAGTGTATGCTATAAACCTAAGTTTTATGCTTAATCTTTTTCTTTGTTTATCCTTAAGCTTTTGCCTTATGCTTTACTATAGGCCACACTTTATCTTGTTGTACATGTCTGTGTGTGTACAATCTGTAGTGCTATAATTGTGTTTATAGGTATTTATGATTTGTAACTTATATTCTCTCTGTATTTATGTGTGCTTATGCGTAAAAGCAAAAAGACTCTTAGAATCTATGCCAGGAAAAGTGGGGCTTCCTGTTCTCCTAGGATAGTTCTGGACTGCCTGAAGTTTAGAATATTACTGTAGAAATTAACATAATCACACATAACATTTCTTTCTGCTCATGGCTTCAAGTGTTCAACAGTTTTTATATTTGTGATTACCATTCCCGTACTTCTCATGGCACTTTTCATATAGATGCATAATCCATCATCAAGATAATCGACGTTTCTATCATAAATAGCATTATCATGAGATGTAAGCCCAGGGTTCAGCTGCAATGGTTTTTTTCCCTCCTAATGTTGATTGCAGCGATACTTCTTTTCTAATAGTCCCTAAATTTGGAATGAGAAGAAATCATGGAAAAACAAGGTAAGTTCTCTGGGTTTCTGCTCCACCACCAATGCCTAAACTCAACATTAACATTTATCTAGATATAGGCAGCTTAACCAATCATGGCAGCCTAGCTCATAAATTTAACCAGGTGTCTTAACCAAGTTTGTTAAAATTGATCCTATCGAGCAGTTACCTAGATCATGCTCAGCTCATACTTCCTCTTTTAGAATCTGTTCCTGTATGAAGATTTGGTCCCCTCTTCTACCTCATGAGAAGGACCAGATTTGCATAAGTCTAAAGAAGAGGCTATGCATAAAAAAGTACAGCAGAATGAATTATTTATGGTTTTTTAACATCTTAAATTGGTCAGGATAAATATACCATAGCTGGCAAAACATAAGTCAGTTTGTATTTAGGAATACTGTATTGTGGCTCAGAGAACCAACAGATATCTTGTGAAAGTTCTAAAATTAACTATTGAAATATGTGGGGGCATTTTCTTTGGAAATGAACCTCGTCTTCTTTTTTTTTAAAGTTATATTTCTTTGTATCCATAACCGTAAAAACACAAAACAAAAACATTTTGTGGTATCATTAAGTTTGATTTAAATTGCTTTAAAAGAACAGTAATATTTCTGGGAATGAAATGAGAAAACAAAATAATCATAGGAACATAAGATTTCAGGGTATCTACAAGGTTCATATAGTCCTTATTGGGTCATTCCATGTCAAATTAACCAATGAAAAATCCATTTTGGAACTTGATGTGATGGATTTTGTTCATTTTTGGTACATCTGTACCTTACCATGAGATGTTTAAAAATTATTTTTTTCAGATTTTCTGGTCCACACGTTTCTGAGATACTGCATTTTCAAAATGCCAAAATTCTGTTGTCACCATAACTTTAAATGTAATTTAATTGTACCTGTGATAGCTACAGCCCCGTGACAGGTGTCATTTTAAAGCTTATAAATAGTGCTTTCATATGGTATACAACATGATGCAATTGTACATTTTCAAAAAAGCCACAAATAAATGTAAAATTTGAAAAACAATTTTAAAAATATTCAAAAAATGCACACTAAAAGATACATATCTTGTAGCCAATCACTCCAAATTTCAGGATGTTATCTCAATGATAACATAGAAAACCTAAATTTTCTTGTTGGCAGTGACAAGGAATTAAATGTGTCCCTTCAAGAGAACCTAAAGGGGAGGAAAAGGAAAAAAGAAGAAAAATCCCCAAGCCATGAAATCCAGGAAGGAGACACAAAGGCACTGTCTCTTCTGCAGTGAGTGCGAGGAAAGCTTTATGCCAGTTTCTGCAGGCGGAGGGGGGGATCCTCTCTGTGCAAAGGTTTGCCCCTACTCTGTATACTGCAATCAGGGCCGGCACTAGGGTTTCTTGCGCCCTAGGCAGTGGGGGGCAGGGGGCGAGCAGCGGCGGGGGCACAGGGGGCGGGGTGGGCAGGCGGCGTTGGCGGCGGTGGGCCTGGGCGGCGGTGACCAGCGGCAGGGGACGGCGGGGGGCAGCAGGCTAGCCAGCGGTGGTGGTGGGGTTGCACCCCCTGTCCATTTTGGCACCCTAGGCAACTGCCTAGTTCGCCTTAATGGACGTGCCGGCCCTGACTGCAATGTCCTGTCCCCTGGCCAACCTTTAAAGTCTTTTGCCATCTCCCCATCTTTAAACTTCTCCAGCCTGTTCTTTCCCAAGATCTGAAGTGGTGGTGGCAGAGTTGGCAGGAAAAACAGTAGGAGGTCACGAAGAAGCAGCATTGCAAGGGCTGTCGTGTCCGTGAATAATGATGATGGCCTTTTAATGCAAATATGGACAGAGGGCAGGTAGCCTATTATAAAAGAGCATCAGAACTCAAAAAAAAGGTTGGGAACAACTAATACAATCCAGCCCCTTGACAATGCAGGAAATCTAATGGATTATTTGAGAACACTGTACCAGTATTTAATCCACTGTAGCTGAAACAAGATGTAATCACAAACAAAATGTATTAAACGCTCAGTATTTAATTATACTTTCTGTTGTCTGCATTTAGTTTTTATCTATAAACTGCTATTTTTGCCTTAAAGTTCTAAACGATTATATTACAGGTTAACAAACTGACTTAACTGGATTTTAATCATAGGAAAAAGGCTTATGAAATCTGTGTTGGACATTCTGTTCTGTTTCCATTTTAAAAGAGTTTATATATTTTTCTCCTTGCCCATGAGCAACAATATTTTTTTCTTATTCCCCCCCCCCGAACTATTTGTGCTCCCATTCTTCTTCTCCAGCACAGATGATCTTTAACAGCCACTTACATTTCTAAGTTATATCCACCTATCAACATGCTGTAGAATCCTATTATGGATTGGAACAATTAATGCATAAGCAGGAAATGTAGAGCACCTTGTTCCATAGTACAGACTGATCTAGCACACCCTACTACTAGTGGGAATGTGAAAGGCAGCCGGACTTTCTTAGACTACTGTTTCTGCCTCCCGGCAGTACGTTACTAGCTGTTCAAGTCCAAATATCTTGCCCTCAGTGATATCTGGATATTTGTAGGCTGGCAACCAGAATTACATTTCAGTTTACTACTGCCAACTTATTTTTTGAACTCTTTGCTACCGAGTTCTTTGCTGAATCACTTCTACATGTGATTGTTTGACATGGTCAGATCACAAGTGATTTGCCTTGTCATTAAGTCAGATAAAAAGTATTTCCTATTCATTCAGCAGTTTTAAATGCTCTGAGATTGATGACAGACAATGTGATGTCTTAAAGTGCAGGACTATGCATGTTAACTGGATGTGTCTCAATAGATTTTAGGAAATGGATTCTAGTCTGTAAAAGCTTATTCCACAATAAATCTGATCATTTTAAGGCTTCACAAAGTTTACAATAGTAAAGTTGACCATTGGATGGATGCAGGTAGTTATTCACAATAAATGCTGGTGTCTGGAAGTTGAGTCATGGCTACTGGACTTCTTTTTTGAGAGATAGAAACGTTTCGCTGTTCATCCAAACAGCTTCATCGGTCTGAATACAGCTAGTGCAAATCCTCCATCTTCTGCCTATAAGAAAATTTTTCATTTCGTTAGCATTCTTTTCAATGCAACGTGTCTGCCGTAACAAAAACGAAAAACACTGCAAAATTTTTCATTTCGTTTCCATTGTCATTTTGCTTCTGAAAAATTTTTCGTTTTCGTTTTTGTTACGAAACGAAACAAAAAACGAAAACGAAAATGAAAATTTCTCTGAGTCGTGCCCATCTCTAGTACTAATTGTATTATTTGACATGCAAGTTGTATTGCATCAGTTTTTTAGAACAAAATCAGAAATCATGCTTTTTAAATCTTTATTCAATCAATCAATTTTTTTATTTTACAGTCAAAGGTCCGATAAAATACAGTATGCATTCAAACAAGTACTCATTCCAATAAATAAAAGAAACTTAAAATTAGTTAAGCGCCAGAATTCTCTTTCGTGTTTTTTGGGCTGAGAGGAGGAATTTGGCCACAAGTTCTGTAATGGAATTATTTCTGTCTTCTAGAAGATATCTTGTATACCAGTCCAAGGATCTGCCTGGTAGACCTCTCATTACAGGGTAAAGAAGCCTGATACGTTCATCTCTGTAACATGCTGCAATGTTTCAATTTCTTTATCATTGCAGGGGCATAATCGATTTTCCACTTTTTTTTAGTGCTGTATGCTTCTTAAAGACCATAATTTTTGTTGTACTAATGTTTATATTCAGTTGATTGGGCTTACAGTATTCCATAAATGCATGCATTAGGCGTTTAAGGCCAATTTCTGATAATGAAAGTAACACAGCATTCTGCGTACAAAAGTAAAGGGCATTTGGTTTTAGCCAAACTTGGTGGATGAAAGTCTGGTGCAAGGCAGCTCTGAATCAAATCGTTTAGATAGAGATTAAATAACATAGGTGTCAGTATATATCCTTGGTGGACTCCCCTCTTGGTGGGGATAGATTTTGTCAATTCCCCTTCTATCCCACATCAAATACAAAGTGTGGTTCCCTGGTAGAAGCATTTGATAAGATACAGAAGTCGCTTATCAATGGAAGTATTACACAACTTGATCCATAGTTTCTCTCTTGGTATAGAGCAGGGCTGTCCAACTTTGAACAGGCCGAGGTCTACTTTTTCTGGTGCAAAGTGTCTGAGGGCTACTACACTAAAACCTCTACTTACAAATTTTATCCGTTCCTAGCACATGCTCATAAGTTTAAAAAAATGTAAGTAGAGCAGCGGTTTCCGAGAGGAATGCATTCAAAAATAATTAATCCATTCTGGAGGGAAGGATTTCAGTGCATTCCTATGTGAAGGCTGACCATGCACACACTTCCCTTGCACCTGCTCAAACTGGTGTGGGTGGGTGCAAGGGGGGCTCACGCATGCTTGCACAGATCGCCACTTCCAAGTGGCAACCCACATGTCCATGCACATGCCTCCCTTGTACCCGGCTTGAGCAGGGGAGTA
>JAHTLZ010000016.1:22565729-22582207 GCA_023846285.1 Phrynocephalus versicolor | reverse complement strand
TTCTTTCTTTCTTTCTTTCTTTCTTTCTTTCTTTCTTTCTTTCTCCCTCCCTCCTGTCTTTCTTTCTTTCTTTCTTTCTTTCTTTCTTTCTTTCTTTCTCCCTCCCTCCCTCCTCCTCCTTTCCTTCCTTCCTTTCTTCCCTTCTTCTTTCCTTCCCTCCTCCTCTCCTTTCTTTCTTTCTTTCTTTCTTTCTTTCTTTCTTTCCTCCCCCTCCTCCCTCTCTCCTCCTCTTTCTCTCTCTCTTTCTTTCTCTCCTTCCATCCCCCCTCCCACTTTGAAGAGCCAGAAAGCGGGCGAGGAAGATGAAAGGGCTCACGTCCTGAGGGTTGGCAGCGGCGGCGGCAGCGGGGTGGGAGCAATTTCGGGGGGGTCGCGGCGGCGGCGGCGGGGTGGGGGGGATTGCAGGGGGGGTCACGGCGGCGGCGGCAGCGATGGCGGGGCGGGGGCGATTGGGGGGGTCGAAGCCAAACGAGCCCAGCAGGCCGGCCTGGGCCCACCGCCGCCACTGGAGCCACCACTGATGCTGGAGAGGGCGAGCAAGTCCAGCGCCAGCTGGGCTCCCAGGCACTTCGGCAGTGTTTGGGGGGGAACCCCCCCAACACAGGGACCTCGCGGGCGAGCTCTGACGGCGCCGCGGTCGACCAGTCGACCGCGGTCGACGCATTGGACAGGCCTGGTATAGAGTCAAAGGCAGATTTTAAATATATGAATGCGGTGAACAGACCATTACCATAAAAGGTCATATATTTCTCAGCTAGGTGATTTAGGAGGATACAGTGATCTATTGTTGATCTAGCCTTTCTGAATCCTGCTTGTTCATTTCCCAGAATATTTTGATCTTCTATCCAAGTTGTTAGTTTTTGATTTAGGCATCTAGCATACAGTTTGCCCACAACCGAGAGTAAGCTGATGGGCCTGTAATTTGATGGATCTCCTGTATCACCTTTCTTGAAAACCGGTATGACAATAGCCTCTAACCAATCAACAGGGAATTTACCTGAGTTGTTAATATATGTGAACAGATAGGCTAGTAAAGGGGCCCACCAGCCTGTGTTGGTTTTTAATATTTCTGGCAGGATGGTGTCAATCCCTGGAGCTTTGTCTGATTTAATACAACTGATAAGATATTTTATTTCAGATTGGGTAACTGGATTCTAAGGTGGAGTATCAGATATATCTATGGTGTAGGAGCTATCTTTTGGGCTGTCTTTGATATCTTCAAATAAAGTGGAGAAATGCTGTTCCCAAGTGTCTGCTGAGATGTTACAGCATGGAGGATTAGAAGATGGACCTAGGGCACCTGTCACAATTGCCCAAATAAGTTTGGAGTTTTTATTTAATGAGGATTCTATCAACGCATCCCATCTTTCCTGAATTGCTTGTCTCTTTTTAACAGCTATCAGTTGTTTGTATTCTTTTTTAATTTTATAGTACCTTTGTGGTAATGTGTTTATATTTCCACTCCTATAATGGTTATATATCCCTCTCAGTTTTTTTTGAGTGCCTAGCACTCCTTATCAAACCACTTGGGGCCACTTGATCTTGGCATAACTTCTGTGGGGTGTTGTTTGGGGGTTAATACTGCTTTTATGGCAGTAATCATGGCTGAAAAGTTATTTACAGCAGAGGTAGCATTTGTAGCTGCCATGATTGAATTTTTAAAGAACTCCCCCTCTGAGGAACCAAAAAATTCTGTCACCTTATTGCTGTTTTTTCCTGTCCAATATAGCCTTTTATGTTTTAGACATAGAGATTTATTCTGGAAGTAGGAATTTGTATTCAGGTGAATAACATTTGATAAAGAGATAGAGACAATTAGAGGAAGATGGTCACTGTCCAATCTGTAATCTACACAGAAAGCAGATACACTACCAGATAATAAGTGTGAGATCAGCACAAAATCCACAACACTGCTACCATGGCCAGATACATACGTGAATTCAGCACTTTTGTCAAAAAGAGAGTTTCCATTTAAAATTATAAGGGCGAGACGACTCACCATTTGGGTCAAACAGATACCTCCATAGTTCACCTTAGCGTCTTTAGAGGTTCTGTCATAGTTGGGAACAAAGATCTGATTTTCAATTAACCCCCACAAGGGTGAAGCAAAAAGGGCATCATTATTTGGCCCTAGCCTTGCATTAAAATCTCCCATTATAAATGGCTGTGCTCTGGGAAATTTAGATTTGAGGTCTATTATATAGTTTTCCAGTTCTTCCGAGGCTTGTTTTGTAGCATTCTTAGAGGAGAAAGGGGGAATGTAGACATTAATCAACAACAGGGACTTGGTACCAAGATCGATAAGCCCAGCCACTGCTATTTTACCACAGGGGGGAGCCCATTTGATGAATACTTGCAGAGCTGTAGATATCAGTATTGCCAGGCCAGCCTTTGGTCTACCCTTTCCTTTAGTGGGCTCAGCTGGCATATCATTTACTATAAACCCATTTAAATGGATTTTCTTGGTGGCCCATGTCTCCTGCAAGAATATCACATCATGGGCTCTTAAGTAATCTAGTATTCCAGCATCATATTGCTTAGAAGTCCACCCTGCTATATTCCAGGAAACAATCTTGAGTTTATTGTGTTTGTCAAGTGAGACCTGGTTTTTTCCTTCTCAGAGTGCTGCAGGACATTGGTGGATGCGGTTTCACTACTGGAGAATCCTGAAGCAGATTTGGTCAATTAATTTTGGTGATTTGGTCCAGCTCCTTGTCCTTGTTGAAAAAAACACACATAGATTGTTTTGTGGGGTCAATATACTCGATTTCGGCTGTTACAATTTGCGAGGGCACTAGTGGAGCACATTGTCCCTCCTCATCAGGATGTAGATATCTTTGTAGCCATTCCTGACATGTCATAGGTGTCTCTGTAGGAGCTGTAAAGATATATTCTTTGGTGGAAGGATTATGTAGGCCATACATGCTATAATTTTTATGAGGTGAACCAGCTGTCTCAGTTTTCTGGTTATGTAGATATTCCTGGTTTCTGTTTATTTTGGTGTCCCATGTCTGAGGTGTTACATTCTTGCCTGCATTCCCATAATAGAGGAGAGCCTCTTGCAGTGATGAGAGACAGTCAATTATTTCCTTTTGTGATTTGGAGGGCAGAGCTATATAGGATTTTAATAGCTTCATTTCTCCTGGATCCAGGTCTCCTCTAAACTCCTGTGTGGAATCTTGATATTGGTCAGTTAAACTCTGGCTAGCCCTTATCTTGTTGGTAAACTTCGTATCCTCCTGGATATTGGGTGAGCCAAGCTCATTCAGGCTTTTGTTGTCGTTTATCCATTCAGGAAGCAGAGGGCTAGGAACATTGTTTTCAAAGAACCTGGATACCATCAGGCCTGCAGTGAGAAACTTGTTTCTATCTTCATATAATTTCTTGGCTTTCAGCCCATTTCCAAATGTAACCACAATGCGAAGAGAGTGGTAGTTGTAGAACAAATATTCTATGTTTAAAATATCAATAATAAGGGGCTGTGGGTCTACTTTACTTAAAAATTCCAAGAAACTGATTTTACGCTGTGCCAGTGAAAGTTTTCTTTTGGGTTTTGGGAAATTTGAAATAACCAGCTTCTGATGATTTAATACTAGATTCCATTTCCATGGAGATTTCTTTTCTATTTTACATTGATGATTTTTAGTCACATGTTTCAGGTGAAGTTTTCCAGTTCCCAACCCATGCCCAAAGTCTGGTGCTGTGATGGTAGGTGGTTCTAGTACAGTTTGGTCAATCAAATAGATAGGTAGATTATCAGCTAGTATTGTATCTTTATCTTTATCTTTATCTTTTCCTGCTGTATGTTCCTTGTCTCTTTGTTTCGGAGTCTGTCTTTTCTGGGAGTTTGATGTCTTCTTAGATGAAGCCTCCAGGAGATTGAACAGTCTTTTGAAGTGAACTCTTTTCTCTTTCATTGAGTTTATACATTTCCTAGATGATTTGATATTTTTGCTCTTTTTCCTCAGGGGTTCCCATTTCTTCTTCCTTTTCTTCAAACTTTTGCTAGATTCTTTACTTTCTCTACAGGTTCTGGGATTGGTGTTTAAGTCTTTGCCCTCTGCTTTTAGGCCTATTTTGCTCCTAGTGTTGTTTTCTTCTGGTAGAGAGAATCTCTCATCTCTTTTGAAGAGCTCTATCATAATGGTTAGCAGGGCATGGCTTTCCTTCAGAAGCTCCTTGATTAAATTCAAGTCTTTGGTTATCGATTCGAGACCAAAAGCTTTTCCACAATGGGCTTTTTTGGAGTCAAATTACTCTGGAGCATAAATGAGTCTCCTGGAGCTGAACTGGGGTGTAATTCAGGGTTAGAAAAACTTTCCTCTAGGGACTTCAGCTCGCTGGATATACTTGAGGCTGTCCTGGGGGCTCCATCTTCAACCTGCAGGACAGGGGAGCTTTCTAAGATTGGTATAGATGCATCAGTTTTGGGAGTAGCACCAGAGCTTCTCTGCCTTCCAGGTATAAAGCCTATTTTTAATTCGGCCTGGGCAATTTCAGCTGCTAGATCTATTGACTGTGATTCAGCTTTGTTTGGTTCCTTCAGGTCATAATCAAGCCCCTTTTTTGTAGTTATAGTTCAGTCAAGAGGGCTAGCATGGCTGCTTACAATATCCTCTTTCCTCCCCTCCTTGTTTACAGATAAGTATGACAGTATTTGGGTTTGTCTGGTTCTTTTTGTTGGCGGAAGCTTTAGCATAGGAGGTGAGAAAGCCGTCTTTTTGCACTCTTGTCTTGTAAGAACCATTTTCAAAAGTTGAGTTTCCTAAAAGCTTTAAACGTCAGGGTTTCCTGAGATCTTCAGGTTGGGAGACGCCCTTAATGAGCCTGAACAGTCCAAACACGCCTGCAAGGCTGATTTAACGCTAATGAATCCCTTAGTTCCCTTTCATAAAACTCATTATAAATCTTGTAAGTCTTTTCTTCTTAAAAGTCTTTAAAACAACAGCAGGGACTTAAAAAAAATTCTTATCCGCTTGTTTCTTAACAGTTAACTTTGCACTGTAGATAAGGTCTGTGGGAGTATCTGCTAACTTCTCCTCCAGCTGTTGTTTTAAAAAAGGAATCTTACAAAGAGCCAGCACATACCTCTTAATGCTCTGCTCGTTCACTCAGTGCAAAATAAAACATTAAAATTAATAGGATCTTGTAAATAGCGGAGACCTCGAGGAAAGCGTCTGCTCCCTCCTAACCGGAAGCCACTCCCCCCCTTAAATCATTGAAAGAACATGCAAACAGAATAATATTACAGTTATTTCAATAGAAATATATAATATGATATAGTACCTTCACACAATATTAATATGCCTCAAAGCAGACGTTGATCCAAGCAAATGGATGATATATTATTATTATTATTATTATTATTATTATTATTATTATTATTATTATTATTATTATTATTATTATTATTATTATTATTATATGCTAACTGTTGGAAATTTATATATTGAAGTAAAAATAGCTCTTCTCAATAGTATGGAATAGAGATGGGCATGAAACAAAAATATAGCATTTCATTTTGTTTCTCCTTTCATTCTGTTTAATTATTAACGATTTTTAACATAATTTTTGGAAGGAAATGAAATGAAACAATTTGTTACTCTATATAATGGCTCCCCTGGGTCCTAGAGGGACCGGATTTGGAGGTAGCTTCTTTGGACTCTTCCCTGTAAACCCCCCCCCCCCCAAATTTGAAGAGGTTTGGGGTTCAGGGTGTAGAGTTATTAAATTCCAAAGGGGGTTCCTCCAGAAAAAAATCATTTGTAACTGAGGAAAACACTTGAGGAAGCTATTAGCAGCTTCCTGACTCTGTTAGAATGATTTTCTCCTAGAGGGACTTTGGAGTTTAATAACTCAGACCCCTGAACCCCAAACCTTAACTAAATCAAATACCTAGGTCTATGTTAAAGGAAAGATTAAATACTGTAGATTTCAATCTACTGATATATTATCACTAAGCTCCATGTAGAATCTTCTCTAATATTAAATATGCCAAATATCTTGGGAAAGAGCAGAACCTTCTCTAACATTAAAATCAACTTAGTCTTGATTTATGTGTTTTGATTTTGGTTACAATTATTCCCCACTAGCCAAAGGTATGTATGGTATTATGCACCTTAGCCTCTTGCATTGGAAGGCCTTGATTGCCATATTTCCTTGAATCAAAAACATAAATAAAATATCTGGTGTTCTGTTTCTATACTGCATGGAATCACTATTTTAATATTATTCGTATTTGTTATTGTCTAAATAAAGTGAAAGCATACATCAGAAAAAATGCACCACAGTACCGACAAAAAAGTAGCAACTGAATGCAGAATTTTTCAAAGAAATATATAGACCAGGTGAGACTGTTTTTCTTCTTGAGAAGATGCATGAGCCTCACTTGGGCATTGTGCATAAAAACAGGAAGTATGCCTGGGAAGAAGTGATACATGTGTGATGCTGCAGAGAGTGAAGGTGATGGAAGTAACTGGAGCTTTATTTCACAGCACACCTATTGTCAAAGGATCAAACACGTGCTAACCAGATATGGCTGGGGAGGGGTGCAGTGGCTGGTACTACTGGCATTATCCTGCAGGGATCCATGGGGCTGCTGCCATGGTCCTAATCTACTCCCGCCACCTCCTTTTAAATGGTGGTGAGGGGTAAAGTGTTTGGGGAGGAAAGGGAGATGTGGAGGGGAGTAAGTGAGTATCCAGAATGGGGGGGGAGAGAAATAGGGTAATTAAGCAACCAAATTGGTGGGAAAGTATGGCATGTGTGTGACAGTCCCACTGAGAATGATGCATAGTCAAGAAAGGACCGAACTTCTTAAAATAATGATATGAAGACACATAGCCATAGATTTTCTGTATGGTAGTAAATACAAGCAAATCATTCTAACTGTACCTTCGCCTGGTAGTTAGATATTCAAGGCAGAATCCATTGACTGAAGCAATACAAATTAAGCCAATTAAAAGCTAATTACATTAAGGTGAGGAATGTCCCAAGCTTGTTTATTTCGTAAGCCATATCATATAGACTTGCAGTGCTATTCTATACATGTTTACCTCTAAGCAAGTCTTATTGTATTCCCATGAATATTGTCCTTAAGTGGGTAATCGGGGATCATACAAGATTATATGATCATAATATAGGGATTTCTTCTCCTGCTTCCTGGGGGTGGGGGGTGGGGTGGGGGGAGGAACTTGTGTCAGATCCTAATCCAACTCCTTTAACATCTGCCAGACTTCCAGGCTTAAGTCTGAAAGCATATTTTATCCCTGTATCAGCAAAATCCTCTTCTGTTCCCTGATCTCAAGAGATTGGTGGACAGAGTGATCTGTTGGCAGAACTGCTTCACTGTCCAGAAATACAAGATAAACCTGAGTTGAATACAGAACCCTCCCAACTTTGGGATACTGGAAATTAGT
This sequence comes from Phrynocephalus versicolor, assembly GCA_023846285.1. Lineage (NCBI taxonomy): Eukaryota > Metazoa > Chordata > Lepidosauria > Squamata > Agamidae > Phrynocephalus > Phrynocephalus versicolor. The sequence goes on along the minus strand of JAHTLZ010000016.1, from coordinate 22,574,789 downwards.
CAGGGTTGCCCTTGTACTGGCTCACTTTGGTGTAGGCATTATGACCTTTTCCCTGGGCTGGAAAAGGTTTGGATTTGGAATAATTCCACCTTTTGGGGCTTTTATGCTGGTAGATATTAGCCTTCAAAGCAGTTCAGTTGTCAGACTGCTGTCCTGGCAGATGTCTGAGGGTTCTCAAAGCATAAAGGGCTTGTAAATTGTGTTAGTAATGAGCCCTTTGGTACAGTGGTTAAACTGCAGTCATACCTGTCAAGTATTGGATTTGAAAATAGTGGACACCCACCGAGAGCCATGGGGGTAGGGTAGGGGAGCTAATTGTTTTCAGGAAATGACAGTATAACCCCCTTATCTGCTGATTTATTATCCACTGATTCACTTATCTGCGGATTGAAGGGGAAAATATATTTTAAAATACTGTAAAAATAATTACAGTAATTACAAATAATCACAATAAGGTGATAAGAATCTGATCAGCCTACCTTTGTTGACATTGGAATGCTGTGAACATTCTTATGTCATAATACAGTCTAAATGAAAACCCAAAAGAGTATATTATGAAGCACATTTATTAATTTTACAGTTTTTACTTCATAAAAGAGAGAGTATGTGATAACTCAGCCTCTGGCCTTTGTGCTTTTACTGTGGACCTTCTATTCCATGGTTTTAATTAGAGATGGGCATGAATTTTAAAAATGACGTTTCATTTCATTTCATTTCATTGAGGGGTTCATTTCGTTTCGTTTTATTTTTCGTGAATTTTCACAAAAAATCATTTCATTGGTTCTTTAATTCGTTATTCATTTTACCCGCTTTGCACGATTTAAAGCATTTCTGCGTGCAGGCGTCCCCCAATGCCCCAGACCAGAGGGGGGAAAAAATCTTTTAAAAAAATGATGCTGGCAGAGACATAGTATAGACTAGGTATGCAGGGAGGCTGCAAGGCAGCGGCGGGCATTGCCCAGGGCACAAGGCAGCTGCAGAGAGACTGCGGGCCAGGGGAGGAGCCTCACCGAGAGGTACGCACGCAGGGAGGCTGCAAGACAGAAGCTAGAGAGAAATCTGCAAGAAAGACAGGGGCTGCCAGAGCTTTTTATGCCCTCTGTGCCTGCCAGACCTGCCCAATCTGCAACCTGGGCATGCTATTGGTTGAAGTTGTCCAAGAACTTACATCATTCCATCACATGGCTTGCCCATGTGACTGTGATCAATGCAGATATATAAAATAAAGATAAATATAACAAAAAATTAAATTCAAGGAAGCTATGAATCCACTCAAAAATACCAAAAAATAAAATAAAATAAAAGTGATCTGAGAAGAGACATAAATGCACATTTTCAGCACCCCTTTCACCCCCTTGCACATTTTAAATATTAACCATGTGGCTGGTATCCATTTTGTGTTATCCTTAAAGGGAAAAATAAATAAATCGCGATGGGAGACAGACAAAAACAAACGTTTTAAGGCCCCCCCCCGGTAGGTATTATCAGGCAGAATAAATATTGCTGCATTTTTACGGATATCCAGGGCATTTTAATACCCAAGTTAGGCATCTGGCAGCCATTTTGGGTCAATGTTCCCTAACTTCCCTTAAAGGAAAAATTTATTTATTTATTTATTTATTTATTTATTTATTATTTATTTTTCAAATTTATATACCGCTCCTTTTTCCCAAGCGGGAACTCGGGGCGGTTAAAAATACAGCAATCTGAGAAAAGACATAAATGCACGTTTTACAGACCCCCCACCTCCCCAGTAGGTATTATCAGGCAGAATAAATAATTATCGCTGGATTTTTACAGATATTCAGGATGTTTTTTTAACATTTAAAACAGCTCATTTCATCGCGCGTCACCATTCATGAAATGAAACATAATGAACCTAACTTTCTTGGTTTGGTTTGGTTCAGTTTATTCCAATTTCATCGCCAGGTTTGTTATTTGTTTTGTTATGTAACAAAACAAATAACGAATAACAGAACAAAAAAATTCATTTCATGCCCATATCTAGTTTTAATAGCTGTTGTTTGCCAGATGTTTGTATCCAAAATAATATCTGACTCTTATGACAGCCAGGAGATTGTGCTTTCAAGCTTTCCCCCTTGCAAGCTCCTTCTAGAAAGCCATATTTAACAAGGGACTCTCAACTTCTATTAGAGAGAAAGGGGGGCTTTAATCCTGCAGCCCTTCTTCATCATCTGCATCACCCCACTGCCCCCCACTTTGCATTCCATTAAGTGCATTATGATCAGCAGTTGAGCCCCCCTCCTCTCCATAGTCTCTGGGTAAGGTTTGACTGTTGTCTGCGGAAGTAGACCTGGTTGGAGAAAGACTGGCTTCCATTTTAAAAATATAATTATTAAATTTTAAACCAAGATGTCTTCAGTTAGTTCTTGATCTTCTGAAATGCAGAGCAAAAACAGTTTTTAACCAGATAAATGCAGGACGCACGGGCAGGCTATACAAAACAGGCTCGGAGGAACGGTTGGCTCGCCTGGGAGCCCTAGAAGGACAAATGCAGGGGATCTCTCGGTCACCGCTTCCCCCCGCCGGGGTCCCTATTCAGAACAAACCTGAGTGTGGACTCTGTGGATCAGCCTGAACCCTCACCTCGCGTGGCTAAAATGGTGTATGAGAGATCTTGCTCTGTGAGGGGATGGGGGAACAAAGGGGTCGCTGGTTCCCTCAATGCCAGAAACGCCCCCCACCAGCATTAGAAGAGCCCTATAGGCTCGCTGGCCACTGGCTAGAGTGACTCACACCTCCCAGCACAGAACCCCCTCAGAATCCAGTAGATTTCCAGGATAATTGTAAATTAGGGAAACATTATTTTTTATGTGAATGTCCTGCCTAAAACTGAATGCTTGACAGATCAGACTGCAGTACTGCAGACAAGCCTCTGCTCATGACCTGAGCCGTAGCATTCAAGTAGCTGCTCAAGGTTTACTTCATCTTCCATCCTTCCTGGGTCAACAAAATGAGTACCCAGCTCATTAGAGGGCAAGTTGATGTTTGCATAATTACATTGTAAACCGCTCAGAGGTGTTCTAGCACTATGGAGCAGTATATAAGTCAAAAAACATGAGCAAAGAGCCAAAGAAATTGAAGGAGAAGGAACAGGATCACAGAAGGAGTTGAATTACCCTAGATGACCCCCCCCCCAAAGCACATGGTATAGCCACAATGCTGGCAGAAATATAACGTGGGGCAGAAAAAAAACCCTAGTAATTTTGAGCATCACTGCTCTGGGAGATGTTTTGATTCAGTACTACTTCTGCTAGTTTACAATCAAGTCAACTGGCTTTAGGTTATCTTAGTTGGTAAGGATTACATTATTTAGTCTAGATATCTTCAAATCATACACAATTCATCTGGAGTTGGTGCTCCTGTTTGAATTCATTTCAGATAATAATTTGAAATCTCTTTAACACACAAACACAGATGCTAGCTATATAAATCTGGAGCTCTGTGTCTATAGAATATCTTGCAACGAGTTCCTGTGCTTCATGTCACTCTAGAAAGGGGGGGGGCAAAACTTGTTTTCATTTGAATGTAAAGAAGCAGACAAATCTCTCTCTCTCTCTCCTTTTAGCTAAGCTTTCGCTTCTTATAGTCCCTTTGACACATGTAAAGCATATTTGACATTTATAATAGTGGAATGATTAGGAATGTTACTGGCATCAAGGTTTAAAGGACTGGGTGACATAAGGAATTTATGTTCTACTTTAATCCATTTGTCAACCTCTGGGACCTGTTTTTAAAATCTAACTCAAGCCATACTGATTGGGGAGGAGGGAAGTGACCTAATCCAGCAGTTTGGAAACTTCCAGTTATATGACTAAAGCATTTAAAGCCTCTATTTTAGAACATGACCTATGTTGCTATGATATGCTCAGGAGAATTGTTTAGCTACCCCTTTCTCAGACAAATAACTAAAATACATTGAAATAGTATGGGAATTAAAAATACATAAAATGCATGCCATTCTTAATATGCATGCCATTCTTAATTGCACATCAGTTCAATACTGGTTTTAGTTACAAAGGGAAAAGGCATCACATGTATCTGGCAATGAATTTACTTTTGGTAGCAAAGCATCACATGATAAAACAAACATAAACACACATGTTGATGTACTGTCCCATAGTGCTATGGCACTCTCTGGATAGTTTAGAATGCAATTATGCAAAACAGTATTACTAGCAGTGTTTCTTTTATTTGGCTGGATGACAGTCTATTGTGTCCCCATGTTGTGGTGGGGTACAGCTACATTGGGGTTCTGCTTGGGCCATAAAAAGTGATCCCAGAACTTGGGCCGGTCTGGAAACTGCTCCTTTCTATATTTTCATCAGCCCTTTTCTATATTGTGATTTATTGTGTAGGAACTCAGGACCAAACCAGAAGATATAGTTAACACTTCTATAGAAACAGGTCTCTCGTAAAAGTTAGCGAATTAGCCTGCTTTTGTTTAGTAATTGGTCAGCTGGGAAATTGTTTGTGTGTTTGATTAGTCAGGGATGTGTTCTAAAGATACATGGCCATAGAAGGAGATGGATGCAAAAGATCAAAATATAAAAGGGGGAAATAGGAATTTGCCTAGACATATGATCTGACTCTCAGTAGAAAGGGAAAGGCATTTCTTGCCTGTTTAGGACTTTAATCCGCCCTTGTTGTAAGTTTGTTCTGGGGTTGAATCTGACAAAGAAAACAGATTATGAGGATGAGTCTGGTACAAATTAAAGCCTGCCCTCCAGTGTGCCATGCAGTCAAGAAATGATTAACATACCAAATTGGTCCTGGTACTTAGTCTGGAGTAGTGGATGGATTATATGGAATAAGGGGACTTGGATTCAATTCTCTAGCTCTGCCATGGAAACTCACTTGGGTGTGGAACTGGTAAAGGTAAAGGTAAAAAGGTAAAGGTCCCCCCCCCGGTGCATGCGTGTTAGTCGTGTCTGACCCTAGGGGCAGCACTCATCTCCATATTCAATACGAAGAGCCAGTGTTGTGCAAGTCCATGGCCACGTGGCCGGCATGGCTGCAAGGAAACACAGTTTTACCTTCCCGTTTTTTACGGTGGTACCTAATTATCTATTTGCATTTACATGCTTTCAAGTTGTTATGTTGGCAGGAACTGGGGTTAACAGTGGGAGCTTGCTCCGCTGCGGGGCACCCAGGATTCAAACCGCTGAGCTGCCGACTTTGCAGCCAATAGTTTTCAGAGCCTTAGTCCACTGAGCCACCATGCCCCACTGGAACTGGTAAAACCACTCCTTAAATGCCTCGCCTTAAAAACCTTACTAAAGTCACTATAAGTCAATTGTGACTCAATGGCACACAGTAACAGCAAATTGGCACTTACCATATTTAGCCCTTTGTATTCCTAAGTAAAGTTAAGACTTGTTCCAAACCAACCTGATAGAACCTTGAAAGTAGGATCAAAATTGCTATAGACTTTGGACCAATGCTTTCAGCTGAAAAAGTAAGGCATGGTTATGGCTGTGTTTTGAGTGGCTTCCTTCAGACTGAACCGAGCAGAAGGCAGAAAGTGGAAACCATGGAACAAGCTGGGTGGCACTCATTTAGTCTTGGAGATGGAGATCTGCCTTTTGGGCCCTATCAACAAATTTTATATCAGCAAGTAATCTATTGGCAGATGAAAACCAAAGGACCCAAAGGCAGGAACGGTGACCAAGTTAGGAACAAAGAACATGTCAAGAAGGATTGGGAACTGTAAATCCTCACCCTTGACTTCTGGACATAGGTTTACATGCATCCTGTTAGTTAACTAGGAGCACAACGGTCAGGAAGGATACTTCCCAAATTCCCTTCCACTGAGTGTCCCGGCTCATAATATTCTCATTCCTGAAAGTTATTCAGAAATCTTCGGGGGGGGGGATGGAAAACCTGAGCAGCACTGAGATCTGCATACGCTAATATCCTAATCAGGTCCAGAAACTGTCTTATATAACGAGATGTTGGAAAATTAGAAAAAACTGACAAAGTGGAGTTTGTTATCTTCACTACATTCTTTTATTGGAGTGCACTGCACTAATGGAGTAGTGTATAAATAAAAGATAAAATACAATTAATTATTAGACTTAGTGCCTATTTAACTGTGATTATAGGGAAAACAGCTTTTGGTACCATCTTAGTAAAAGGGTAGTTTAAAGTATGAAAGCAGCAGACAGGAAATGGTGGTCACCCAAAGCAGGCTTTTATGCTTTAATTAGGGGCAATTATTAAGACCTGGCAACTGGATTTAGGCATCATGAGCTAGAGAATTAAGGGTTCAGCGGCCCTTCATACAATATAGTGTAAGCTGCCTTCTGTTCTGCCAATTGTCATTTTCAGATTTAAATGTAAACTTTGATTCATCTTGTTTTCTCTGGTAACTGAATAGATGGTGCATATAGAAGACGTCTGTGTTATATCTGATAAAAATATAGGAAATGAGGAAAGTACAAATGATTATTTTCACAACTGTATGATTTAATAAACTCCACACCTCAGCAATTTTCTTCAGTTTGCCTTTCAGATTGCTTGCCTTGGGAGCTGGAGATGTGCATCATGGTTCTATCAACAATTCTGCCTGTCAATTAATTAAAATATATATTCCTATTAATACTGAAATGTGAATAATACATCTTTTATTAGGCATATAAAGCTTCTCTATGCAATATGCAATAGCTACTGCGAAGTAGCCCTGCCATGAATCCCAACATAATGCAAACTTTTATCTCCCAGATGTGGGAATTGTTCTGATACAGTATTTGTTTTCCTAAGTAAGATATTCTCCATGTGTCAAGTAACACACTTTGTTTCTGATCTTTGTTTACCTGGCTCTTATCAATTTTGTTTTATTTGTTTTATTTCACATTATTTTATTTGATGAAAAATATTCCAAGACTGAGATAGGGGTAATATAAATTTGAAATTTTAATACATTTATTAATTGTATCAGAGTAATTCTGATACAAACCATGAACTGGTTTGTGAATATTGATTCTGAAGTCCAGGAATAGTCTTAGGTGAGGAGTTTTATTATAAACTGCAATAAAGATGTGATCCTTGTTAAATAATCATCAATCTAACCATCTTATTCTAAACTTCTTGAATTTTATACTGTGTCTGGAGATGCAGGATAGGATTTTAAATACAGTGGTACCTCAGATAACAACTGCCCCGGATAATGAAAAATTCGGATAACAACTGCAAATTTCCAGGTATAGGGCTGCCTCTGTTAACGAATTTTCCCTATGGGCTGCCTCGGATAACGAATCGCAATTCCTAGGTATAGGTCTGCCTTGGAGAATGAATTTTCTCTATGGGCTGCCTTGGATAATGAATCTTCCTATGGGCTGCCTCGGATAACGAATTTTCCCTATGGACTGCCTCAGATAATGAATTTCTAGCATGCATCAGTAAAAAAGTTATCCCAGGTGAAATTGCATCTGTACCTTTAAAGTGCAGAGTTTAAAAAGTTTTGAGCAAAAAAACCAGGTGTCTGTGCCTTTTTCCTAGGCTCCAGAATGGATTAATCGGTTTCCCATTCATTCCTATGGGAAACTGTGTTTCGGATAACGACGTGTTTTGGATAACAACTAACCTTGGAGAACGAATTACCATCGTTATCTGAGGCACCACTGTATTGTATTTTAAAGAAACTTTTGCTTTTAGTGCCTTAAAATTATTAGGCTTTTGTACTACTATTTGTAATCATATTTAATTGTAATATTAAAGTTTTAAAACATTGTGCACTGCTTTAAATGATGCCTGAGAATAGCAGTATATGTAAATAGATATTTCAATAACTAGAGAAAATCTTCTGGGGCTTCTGTGTTGTGAACACACAGTCTTCCATTCAAGTGCAACGAGAGCTTTAAACTTTGCTTATTCAACAGATCAGACTCTTTGCCTGTGAGACTGCAGCTGTAGTTTCCTACCCCACCATGTCCAGCCATTACCTCTAAACCAGGAGTCTTATCTTTCATCACGACTGCCTCTTGGACCCACCACCTTTCCTATATTCTGTTATGGCTTCCACGCTTCACTCAGAGGCATGGAAACGTGCCCAGTGTCTGGGTTTGGTTTGCATGTCCTCACTGCCACTTTGCCTGTAATATGGGCCAGATTTTTAGGTTCAGTTACTTAAGAGGTTGCATTTTGCCTAGAAGGAAACCACCATCATCACAGAACTGCAGAGATGGAAGGGAACTTATGGATGACTGAGTCCAGCCCCAGTTCCACAATGGGGAACTGAGCTCCCAACCTCTCCCTTTTTAGCCAGATGCCTAAGCTACTGAACTATCTAGCACAGACATGTCCAAACTTTGGCCCTCCTGACGTTTTGGACCACAACTCCCAGCATTCCAAGCCTGTATTTATCTACTGCCATGTAGATGAAGGAAAGTATTAAAGTGGAAAACCATATTCTAATACAAGCGGAAATAATAAGGTCATTTTTCTGTTTAAATACTTGTATTTTTATCTATCAGTTAGGAGATTTTAAATTTTAATACGGGACATCTAGCTTCTTCATATGGGATTAAGGTAGGATGTATACGTGTATGCTTACGTATGTATATGTAGAGTATACATGTATATATAGTATTATAGGCATTCTTTGTACATTCAGTACTGGTAATATACATGTTTAAAGGTAGACACATGTATGTATTTCACATCAAACAACTACTGTATGTTTCATAAGGGAGACAAGACCCATGTGTTTTGCAGAAGCTTTTAAAGCTGTTTCATTTATTTTATTAGCCTTTAATGAATGTAATTAGAACCCAAGTAATTAAATGCAATTGTGCTCAGTATGTTCCTGTTGTAAATTGCCCTAAACAATGTGCATGGTGTGAACAAATTTGTGGGATTAATAGAGGATAGATAATGTTTTTGGATAGTATTTCACACTAAACGGCGGCAGAGAGGAACAAAGAAGCTGGCGCAGTGTCATTAATCTTAGTCAACTGGCAGCTTTGGTGTAATTTGCATGACTTAGGCAGTGACACAAGATGGGGATAGCTTAGGATGGGTGTTAGATCATCAGAATAT
>JAHTLZ010000016.1:22533984-22552052 GCA_023846285.1 Phrynocephalus versicolor | reverse complement strand
GATAGATAGATAGATAGATAGATAGATAGATAGATAGATAGATAGATGATCTTCCAAGTCAAACTATTCCCAGCTGAGAAGCCAGACCAGCTGTATCCACCAACCATCAATTATGATGAGAAGAAATAAACAACCATACTGGACTTCACCAGATGCTACAGGCCCTGGACATCTGGTGATAGACAGGGCTCCGCAAACCTTGATGAGGAACCAGGACAGGCTGCTGCAAAGTTACTAGGGACAACACAAATGTAAAACTTGGAATTCTACCAAAAATAAAAAAAAATGAAATGGTATCATGAAGCAAACCAAACAGGCCATGTTTTCTAAAATAATGGAAATCTGGAAAAGGATAGTGATGTAATCAGAGAAGGTTTATCACCCGGAGTAAAGTAGAATAGCAAGAATTAGAAAAGGTGTCAAAAGAAAAATCAACATAGAACAAGGACCATAGTATGGAAGACAAAAAAGATGCAGTAGAGGAAGAAAATATATCAACAGGGGAACAATTATGGAACAATCCCAAAATTATGAGTTAACAGAATGTCAGATATCACTGAGTAAAAAGAAAGACAAAGGCTCCCCATTTTACAAAGTAGACCAGCAAAAGATCTACTGGCAGAAGCAAATGTAGTAATCAGAACAATACCAACCAACATGCTAAAGGAAATAACCAGATAATGAAAAGCACAGCTACCATATTAACCACAGAACTTGGTTATAAGTTATAACCCCCCCCCCCAAAAAAAATCCTCTCAGCACTCCAAAATAGAAAGTTCACCTGGGGGGGGGAATAAACAAAATGCATGCAGACATTAGCAACCTAAAACACTTGAAAGATCTGAAACTTAAAATGGATTAATAAAAGCCAGAGTATGCAAAATATATGGCCTAGAAAGGAAACCTAATGTTGACATTATAGAAGAATTAAAACAATGTGTAACAGAGGAAAGAAAATCCAACAATATAATGAAAACTTGAAACAATATAGAGAAAACACGCAATTTCAAATTAACCAGTGGTTATTCCATAAATCCCTAAGAGAAAATAGAGAGTAAAAAGAAGTTAGGCCTATGTAAATATAATGCTTTACAATTTTGGAAAGAAATTTGGGAAAGACCAAACAGACATAACAAACAGAGCTCATGGATTAAAGACATTTGTAAAGAAACTCAAGGAAAACATGTGGATGATATTATCATAAAAACTGAAGTGATTAAGAGACAATTAAAGGCTGTGAAAAACTGGAGTGGACCTGCTCCAGATGAGCTGCATGGGTTTTGGTTAAGGCATTTAACATGTCTCTATCAACGCATAGCAGTGAAATGTAATCACTTACTCCAAAACTCTACAACTGAAATTTGGATGACACAGGCTAATGAAATATCACCAAAATTACATGCCTTCCAACAGTTTTCAAATTCCACACAGGAGTATTTGCAAGATCAATATATAATTATTTAATTGATTTTTTTAATGGAATTGAATGGAAAGAGAACTTTAAAAAGCCAAGAGGCACTAAGGACATCCAGTACACAAAAATTCAAGAACTGACAAAAAGAAAATACATCAAAAGGCTGCAGAAAATCTTAGAATCCAAACTGAATGGTGGACATACAACCAAAGCCATACACAAATGGGCAGTTTCAGTAATTGGATACCCAGCCGAATTAATAGATAGGAACCAAAATGAATCAGAAGAATTGCATTGGAAAATATGGAAACTAACATGCATCACACACTGCACCCCAAAAGTGATGTGGACAGATTATATTTACCATGAAAAATTAGAGTCTGTGGATTACTGCAAATACGGCAGGAAGTAAAGCAGGAAAAAAGACGCCTAAATGATTATAGTAGTAGAAAGTAGAAAAAAATTACTTAAAGTAGTGAAAATGAAAATACTTTAAAAACAAAGACCCAATATAAGAAACAAGTTAAAATGAATAAACGTGTGAATAACCCACTGTATGAACAACACCTGAAAAATATTGATGGAAAGCATGATAATAATTCAACAGGGGCATGGCTAAAAATGGGGACTGTTAAGATGGGAACCAAAGCCTTGATTTCTGCTGCTCAAGAACTCAAAACCAACATGATGAAAGCTAAGATTCAATAAATTAGTGCCAATGATAGATGTTGACTCAGCCAAGAAAAATATGCAACTGTGTCACACCTCGTCTGTGAAAAATTATCCTATTCTCTCTCTCTCAAGTGATCCCCAATCTTCACCTCCCCCCTCTCTTCCCCATCCCCTGGTCATCCTCACCCAAATTTGGTGTCTGCTTTCTGTCTCCTGAGAATTGTTTTCAGCAGATCCCTGAAGCAACACAAGCCAAATCACTGCATCTAAATGTACCATACATTCAACAGCAATGCATATTTGGTATGAAACTTATATTCCATTGCATATTATGTTGAACATCTCATTCTGCTATTATACGTCTGAAGAAGTGGGCCTGATCCGTGAAAGCTTACATTAAAATATAATAGTCTTTAAGGTGCCACATGTTTTCGTCTTTTGTTTCATTCATTTTTGCCTGGAATTCTTGCACAGTCTGACATGGCTACCTCTTCCAAAGTCAAAAGACACTCTCTTGCTACAATGCAAATTAGTGAGAATTGGTTTGAGTTTAGAAAAAAAGGATAGGGAAGGGGTTGAGTTACTTTAACAAACTTTATTCCTTTTGGGAAATTTGGGGACAACTTTGGTCCTCAGTGGTGGAATTCATTCAAAAGGTCTGGGAAGGAGGAGGATGGATGTAAAAATGCATGGGGAATTTGCTTAGCTTAGCCTAGTTTCTCCGAAGAGAATGCTATGTTTGCCTACTGTCTTGCTGATTGATATATACTCTGTAGTAATGATTTATTCAAAGGTTTTTAGCTAATGGCCATTAGAACATTCAAATCTGTATACAGGACCGAGAGCAAGTCAACAAATCAACATCATCATAGGCCATACATGGTAACTTCTAAAACAGCTGGAGTTTAAAATATACAATATGAAAAATACAGTGACTTATATAAAATGGTTATCTTTCACCCATTGAGAGCATAAAGGGCCTTGGTTACCCTTCTTTTCTTGTATCTGCCCTCTAATACACAGAAGGCAACACGTCCAAACAGATTAATATACAGTAAATGCAGTCAGGACTTTCAAGTTCATTTATATAAGACATTGATGTAGTTCTATTCATAGAAATAATTTATCTTATGTGAGCTTTAACTCTGTTCAAATCTTGCTTCCTTTCAATGTATAGATTCCTGTGTTTGAGCAGGCTTTTGGCTTGATAGCTAGCTGTTCATAGACATTAGATATTGATATGAAAGGCCATGATACCCTAGTTTATTCTTCAACATTTTCAGCCAAGGGGAAACAAAATGATCCTTTAAGATCAAATGGGCAAGCCCAGTAGTAGTGTGATTCAATTTCAACCAGTATGACAAAAGAGTTATCCATAATCCAGCCTCTATGGTTACTAGTCCCATTTCCAGGTGCCCCATTGCATTGGTTGGTAGCTGTAATATAACTTTTAAGAATATGGATTGTAATCTTTCCATTATGGACCTGTTTGCTACAATACTAAAAGGGGCTTCATAAGTCAAATGTGCCAACAATCTGTCTGGAACATTCCATCTCAGGTAAGCTTCAAAAAGCAGGTGGGAGGTCTCCTTTGCACCAACCAGAAATGTTTTCAAAAAGGGAAGGGCATGTTAGAGTTTTGTTTTCTTTATTATTTATATTTATATCTGTTTTCAACACCCTTTCTCATTTTTCAAATCATTTCTAGTCATGGGTCAGCTAGTCAAGAGTGTATATGATTACAATTTGCATTTTATTATTGTCACATTAAAAACACGGAGTAAAATCCAGTTGTTAGTCCCAAACACAGCAGATTCTGCAACCAGGTACCTAAACCATGGTATGTATGTAGATTTCTAGCCAACTTCTTTTGTGAGTTTTGGCATTTTGTGTGTACAGTCTGTAGTCTATGAGACGCCAGAATGAATGATCTGAGTGTCAATTATTTCTTATTAAGGAAATTTGCTTTGATATACAAGTGCTTTAGTTTACAGAGAGAGACAAAGAGAGAGGGGGGATGGGGGGGAATGCCAGTTATTTTTACTGCAGAAATTGAGAATTGTGGGTCTGTGAGTCATGGGCAACAGAGTTTGCTACACATTCCTACAATTACATTTTAGAGGTTTCTTAAGGGCAGCCACTACAGTTTATCTGGTTTAAAACCAATTTAACACTGCAGAGTTTATGTGTCGCTTGTGATTCCATTGTCAGTGAGAGTTTCACTGTATAAGGAATCAGTAGAACATTTAATGCTATATAGACTCTATAACATTTACAGTTATATAATGTCCATTAAACATGTGCCATTCCTATTAAGTGCGTTGGTGCCAATACTCATTGGCAAATCTGATTTTCATGCCCATATAGGAATTTGGTGGATAACACCCAGCTCTCTCTCTCCTTGCCACCTAAACTCAAGGAAGCTGTTTCAGCTTTAGATCAGCGTTTGATGTTAGTATAGGATTGGATGAGGTAAATAAACTGAAACTTTATCCATACAAGACCGTGGTGCTCCTGGTCAGTCAAAAGGCAATTTAAGGAATAGGGAAGCAACTTGTGCTAAATGGCGTTGTACTTCCGTGGAAAACACAGGTACACAGCTTGGGGTTGTGCCTGGATTCTTCTCTAAGCCTGAATACCAAGATTTTCTCAGTGGCCAGGAGTGCTTTTGCAGAATTAAAACACCCAGTGTTCCCTCTAATTATTCTCTCTGCTGTGCATGGACTTCATTTGTCTGTGTGCAAGGGTGTGGGGATGTGAGCAAGGTTTCAGTTGAAACCTGGAAGAAAACAGGCATTGACCCCAATTGCCGCTGTATGGTAGCAATGGAGCTCTGCATTCCCAAGCACCCACACACGTAGAATCATAGAATCATAGAGTTGGAAGAGACCTCAAGGGCCATCTAGTCCAACCCCCTGCCATGCAGGAACCCACATCACAATATTTCCGACAGATGGCCATCCAGCCTCTGCTTAAAAACCTCCAAAGAAGGAGACTCCACCACCCTTTGTGGCAGCATATTCCACTGCCGAACAGCTCTAACTGTCATGAAGTTCTTTCTAATGTTCAAATGGAATCTCTTTTCCTGTAGTTTGAAACCATTGCCCCAAGTCCTAGTCTCTGAAGCCATGGAAAACAAACCCGTTCCCTCTTCAATATGACATTCTTTCCAATATTTAAACCTAACTATCATATCCCCCCTCAACCTCCTTTTTGAAAGGCTAAACATTCCCAGTTCCCTAAGCTGTTCCTCATAGACATTTCCTTCAGACCTTCAACCATCCTGGTCGCCCTCCTGTGCACTTGCTCAAGGTTGTCAACATCCTTTTTAAATTGAGGTGCACAGAACTGGACACAGTACTCTAGGTGGGGTCTGACCAGAGCAGAATAGAGTGGTACTATCACTTCCCTTGATCTAGACACTATGCTTCTGTTGATGCAACCAAGAATTGCATTGGCTTTCCAGGCAGCCATATCACATTGCTGACTCATGTTCAATTTGTGGTCCACCAAGACTCCCAGATCCCTTTCACGGGTACTATTTTCCAGCCAAGTATTCCCCCACCCTATATCTGTGCAATTCATTCTTTTTACCTAGATGTAGCACCCTACATTACCCTCTGTTGAAATCCATTCCGTTAGCTTTGGCTCAGGACTCTAATCTGTCAAGGTCCTTTTGGATTTTCATCCTATCCTCCAGGGAATTAGCAACCCCTCCCAATTTGGTATCATCTGCAAATGTAATTAGCATACTCTCTATTCCTTCCTCCAAGTCATTAATAAAAATATTGAACAGCACTGGACCCACAACAGAACCCTGGGGCACCCCACTGGTCACATCTCTCCAAGCTGAAGAGAGGCCATTTATGATCACTCCTTGGATGCGATCAGTCAACCAATTACAAATCCAACAGTAACACTATCTATCCCACTTTCTACTAACTTCTTAGCAAGAATACCATGGGGAACCTTATCGAAGGCCTTACTAAAGTCCAGATAAGCAATATCCACAGCATTCCCCTCATCCACCAGGCCTGTAATTCTATCAAAGAAAGAGATCAAATTAGTCTGGCATGACTTGTTTTTAAGAAGCCCATGTTGACTTCTTGTAATGACAGCATTGTTTGTTAAATCATTACAGACTGCCTGTTTAATAATCTGGTCTAGGATCTTTCCAGGAATCAAAGTCAAGCTGACTGGGCGGTAATTATTTGGGTCCTCTTCCCCCCCCTTTTTTGAAGATGGGGACAACATTAGCCCTCCTCCAATCGACTTTTCAAAAATTATTGCCAATGGTTACTTCTGCCAGTTCTTTTAATATCCTTGGTTTTAATTCATCTGGCCCAGGAGACTTAAATTCATTTATTGTTTCCAGGTGTTCCTGTACTAGCTCTCTACCTATTCTATGTTGCAATTCCCATCCTACCTCATCTACTCTTTGTCCCAGCAATCTCTTTCTTCCTTTTTGGAGAAAACGGAGGCAAAGAAGATGATGAGTAGTTCTGCCTTTTCCTTGTCTCCTGTTAGTAATTGGTTATCATCGCCATGCAGAGAGCCTATCATTTCCTTATTTTTCCTTTTGCTGTGGACATAACTAAAGAAACCCTTTTTACTATCTTTAATCTCTCTGGTTTGTCTAAGTTCGTTTTGCGCTTAACTTTTTTTACCACCCCCCTGCATATATTAGCTGTTTGCTTATATTCCTCTTTGGTGCATTTCCCATTTTCTCATTCCTTGTATTTGTTTTTCTTTATAGTTAGCTGAGTTGAAAGTTATTTAGTAAACCATTGTGGTTTCTTTAGACCTCTCCCATTTTTTCTTCTTGTTGGAACAGTTTTAAATTGTGCCTTTAATATCTCGCTTTTAAGGAACTCCCATCCATCTTGGACTCCCTTCTCTTTCAGTATTTCGGTCAATGGAATCACAGCCAATAATTCCCTAAGTTTACAAAAAATGGCTTTATTAAAGTCCAGGATTCTTGTCTGATTATGCTTAGCTTCACCTTCCAACTGTATAACAAATTGCAAGAGGGCATAGTCATTTTACCTAATGATCCCACCACTTCGACCCCATTTACAAGGTTCTCCTTATGGGTTAAGACCAGATCTAAAATGGTTTTGCCTCTTGTTGCGAGGGTGAGCAAGTTGCTGCCTTACAAATGTCAGTCTGTTGGATCCCTTTGAGAAATGCTGCAGAAGCAGCAACTATTCTAGTAGAATGTCCTTTCAAAGAGGCAAGGAGCAGCTTTTTTGCCAATGGCAAACGTAAAAAAAAAAGTGTTAACTATCCATTTCAATATATGCTGTGAAGTGATATACTCCCCCCTTTTTTTCTTTGATTCTTGAAGTATAGGACCCTCCAGGCATCTACGGTATATGTACGAAATATTTTCTCTGACTCTGAGGTTGGCAAAGGAAAGAATGCTGGATACACCATGAGTTGATTCACATGGAATTCAGATTCCACTTTGGGAAAAACAGATGTGGGAAGATGGTCACTTGATCCTTATGGAAAGTCTGGAAGGGAATTCCATAAGTGTCTGAGTGCACAAAGGTCACTTTGACTCTACACCAAAGTTCTAGGTACCAGCAAAAAGGTCTTGTATGAAAAAAGTCATAAGTACAAAGTTTCCATTGGCTTAATCCTTTGTTTCATATGGTGACTGAGGACTAGTGTGGGAATCCACTGAAGTAGTGGCGCCTGTACATTGTGATATATGTTTTTTCAAGAACATTTTAAGAGTGCATTCCAAAATAGTTGAGATGTGGCAGAACCTGGGGGTTGGCACTCTGCTACTGCCAGTGTAGCATGAAGAGCAGTACCATGTGCAAATTAGCTGGGAAATAAGATAATTCTAATGGTTTTGCAAAATTGACAAATTTCTTCCATTTACGCTTGTCATTCTATCTATTTTCCATGATTCCTGCATATCAATGTGGAGAACCCTCCTCACTGTCAGTTTAAGCCCTGTGCTCTGTGTGATCAAGTCTGGGCTGATCGGCAACTGACATCTTGTCTATTGTCATTAGTGCTAATGTCACAAGCCAAGCCTGCTATGGCCACCATGTGGCAATCAATATAGCAATGTACTTTTCTCAATGAAGCTTTTCCATGACTCTGTGCAGCAGCAGAATGAGAAGGAAAAAATAAAGTTGGCTCCATGACCACCAAGTCATAAATCTATATCTGAGTCCTTTCTGCGAACCACCCAATAATATTTCTTGCATTTCTGTTGTTTCTGCCCATGACAATGTCCCATGTGGGGCAGATTTCAGGAAATCCCTTTTAACCAGTTCCTCTTCTGGGTCTGAGTTATTTGTCTGCTTAGAAGGCTAGCCATCTGGTTGTCTTCTCCTGCTATATGCATGGCTATTGGCAGAATATGACATCACATACGTTTCCCGTAAATGAATTGATAGGTATGGAAGAGACATAGAATGTGTTCTGCCCTGTATGTTTATAAAGTACATGGTGGTGGTATTGCCCATAGCAACGTGTATTACTTTGCCTCAATCATAGCCTTGGGTGGTTTGAAAGCTTTTATTACAGCTAGCATTTACAGCTTATTTATGTGCCAGAGTCTTTCTTACTCAGACTAGAGGACATGGGTCTGCTGCCTATGACAGTAGGCACGTCAGTCTGTGTGTGTTACTTATGATGGCAGGCACCTCAACGGGAAAATACAGTAATGTGGATTTTTGGTCATGGTTGTTTGAACAACAACTTATTCAACCACTAGGAACATTTGTCCACCATAGGAGTTGATTGCCAGTCCTTTAGTGGTGGCTAATTTTTTTCAGTTGCTCTTAGCTTGAATGTTGAAATACTGTACATCAGGTGCCATGCTTGAAGGAATCTCATCCTTAACTCAGCTTGCAAGATTACAGTGGTCCTTGATGCCACGTGGCCTAGCAGCTTCTGGGCCATGTACTATACACTGTCACAGAAGCTTTAGCTTTTGATCTTTTTGTCCTTTTTTGCGTAGCTTTTTTAAAAATTATGTTTTAGCCCTTGCAGCACTGGAATCTAGAAATGGCTTTGATGTTAATTCTGAGGCCACATTTCTTTCCCACACCAGAGTGGTCTTTTCTACAACCTTTCCTGAAATATCAGGGGCTGTAGGATGTCAAGCACATGGTGTCCCATCCTTTGTCTGTGCTGCTTTGGAACTGAGGAAATGCTCCCTATATGTTCAGAGGTGATCTTAGTTCAAAGTGGCTGATCTTGACATTGAAGGTAACACTGAAACCAAACAATGTTGAACCACTGGTACTGAGGGTATTGGTGTTGCCCTGTCCCCTAACTTCTCCCTTGGTGTTGAGGATCTGGAGCACCAGCTTGCCACTTTTAAAAGATTGTCTAGTGCCCAGGAACTGAAATGTCAAAGCTAATCAAGATAGTGAACACTCAGGATTGACTATCCATCTCTGAAGTCTCTTTGATAGTGGCGATTTGGAGGCTGAGCACCTGAACCTTGGCTCCCATGACCGAGATGTCAAATCCCTGTGCATCTCAAACTGATGAGTGTGATGCTCTGGCATCAGCGACTGCATTGGAAAACCACAGACAGAACCAAAGGACTTTCCTGTCCGCAGCCCCTGATCTTCCGGGAATGGTGGTTTGAAATAACACTCTGGTCTGTGAAGAAAATGTGCCATAGCACTGCAGTAATAAGGTGGTGGATACCTTACTTCCAGTGAGTCCTGGGAATGTTGTAACTTTTGTGGTCTCTTTCAGGGCGGAGAATCCCAAGAGAATTAATGGGGTTAATTCTGCCTTAAATTGTTTTGTTCAGCTTTGTATACCTGTGCCAGGTATTGGTTGACAGTTGGTGATGACTTGCAGCTCCCCCTCTAATGCTGACCCCAAGCAGACTCATTGCTCTGAGGTGAATGTTATTGAGATGTTCTGGTTAATGACTGATGGACCTTTGATTTTTTTGTTTTTTCTTCCAGTTTTGACTACTATGTCCTGCTGCCATTCTCTTGTTTTGTTAGGGAAGCTGATGTTGACCTGAGTGTCAAAGCTGACCTCATGATTGTAATTCTATCCTTGATACTGAGGGAATGGGTTTGTTGAGTGAGTTCCATTGCCTGAGGGGTGGGATTGTCTTGAGACCTAGCAGAAGTGGCCTTTGACTGGATTGCTTCCACTAGTAATGGTTTGGATGGCATTTTGCAAACAGCCATTGTAGAGATCAAAGTTGTTGTTTGCTTTTAAAATAGTGTCTACTGCTTGCAGTGTTTTCCCCCATTGATAAAATTTTAATTGGGATTTATGGAACTTTACAGCAACTTTGTTAAATTTTTGACAAATTTAACTGTTTGGGGTCTGCTGCCCCTCACCCAAACAGTAAAGGCACTTTTGATTGTCTGTCAGTAAGGGCTATCTTAGTGCAAGAGACACACTTCATGAATGGGCCTGCAACTTTTTTTTTTGTTAAAGAAGAGAAAAGTTACAAAAAATCATGAGAAGTCAAGATGGGCTTTTTGTTTCAGAAGTGGTCAGCTTCCAAAATGAACCATGGGAGCCCAGGTTGATGTTAATCAACCAATCCCTTACCTTGTGCTGGACTCACGCGGGATTAAATTCCAGTGATCAAGAAGTCTCCAATGCACCATCTTTCCTTCTCCCAATCAGACAGAGAGGTGGGATGATGCATTTCCCTGCACAACTCCTGATTTATTGTGTTTTATGTCAACGACAATTCTGTTTAGATTGTTCCATCTTACCTAGAAATCAACACTCATAGTTCATCATTTACCTCAGATATACTAGAGATACTATTTACCATGAAAACACAATTTTTAATCATGTCAGCCATTGACGAAAGGCGTTAGATATCAAATTTTGACAATTTTATTTGCTTATTCATTGAATGTATTAAATGCCTCCTATCGATTATTATTACTATACTATTGTACAAAATGCAGATTGCTATGAAATGTAACCTATTGTAAACCACTCCATATTTCAGACTGGTGTTCAAAAGATGAAAGCATGCACATGCAAAAAGTTATAATATTAAAATATAATTCTGTGGAGGTTCCTGTATGGCAGGGGTTTGGATTTGGATAGCCCTCAAGGTCTCTTCCAACTCTATGATTCTATATTGATTCTGACCTATGGTTACCCTTTCTTGATGTTTTCTAGGTACAGTGTACACAAAAATAGCTTACATTTTCCCTTCTTCTGGAGTTCCTGGATGTTTTTGCTTTCCTGAGGTTACACAGAGTCACCGTAAGAGCCTGAACTCCTGGATTCTGGGGAACCAGCCAATTACCCAATTCAAACATTACAATACTGTATGCAGTAATAATAAAAACAGATATTTTACTTATCAGTCAGGAAATGCTTGTCTAAGAGGATTTTTTCCAACAAATACTGAAAAGAGAAGTTTTGATGCATGCCTAATTTCAGACATTACAAGGATGGGAATGGGTGCATGAACAATTCTCTTTATAATGTGAATTTATCAAGACTACCTTTTTCTAAACTCCATTGCTTACTTAATATGAGAAGTGATTTGTTCTTTGTAGGGATGGATAGGAAGCGAAAAATGAAATGCTGTTTTATCATTTTGTTATGCAACAAAATGAAATGAAACAAAACAAAATCAGGAAGCAGCATTTCGTTATAGACCAGTGATGGCTGGCGAACCTTTTAGAGACTGAGTGCCCAAATTGTGATTCAAAACCCAGTAATTTTTCACAAAGTGCCAATACAGCAGGGGTGTCCTCCTGATATATTAGAACACAACTCCAAGAATTCCAAGCCTAGATTGCCAATTACAAAGGATTGTGGGGTGTGGTCCTAAACATCTGCAGGCCTGAAGTTTGGACACCCCTGCAATACAGCAATTTAACCTGAATACAGGTGGCTGTGAAGCGCCAATGTCGGGTGCCAACAGAAAGGGCTCCGAGTGCTTCCTTTGGCACCCATGCCATAGGTTCGCCAACACTGTTATAGACAGTCATTTTGCATTGAAATGAACCATTTTGTTCCATCGTTTTCAGGGGGGCCTCAGAAAATGGTGGAGAGGGCAGTTCCGGTGATCGTGCTACCCTCCCCACCATTTTCTGAGGGATCCTGCGATCTATCAATGGCTGGAGCCCTTTAATGCTGACCCAGTTGGTACCAGGGGATCCTCCTGGTACCAACTGGGACAGGTCTAAAGGGCTCCAGCCATTGACAGAGCAGCAGGAGCCCTCAGAAAATGGTGGGGAAGGCAGTCACGCTGGCCCAGTTGGCACCAGGGGATCCCCCTAGTGCTGAATGGGCCAGCCTTAAAGAGGTGCAGCTGATAATAGCTCAGCAAGAGCCCTTTAAAAATGGCTTCTGGAGCCCCGGGCATCAAATATGGTGCCTCTAGGCCCCAGGGGAGATGTTTTGGTATTATTTTGTTTCATAAGTTTTTTTTTTAAAAAAAATCATACAAACGAAATGAAACAAAATGGGGGGTGAGCAAGAAATGAAACTAAACATTATTTTTCCATTTTGTGCCCATCCCTAACAGCAGTTAAACATTAAGAAGACACCAGAAGAACTAAACAAGTTCAGCAATGATAATGAAAAAATTGAATTAGTGATTTTTAAAAGTTTGTTTGTTTGATTGATTGATTGATTGATTGATTGATTGATATACCACTCATCTAGCTACTAGGCTACTCTGTGCAGTGTACAACAGGACATCAGACATCAGTCTAAATGGAGATTGCAGCCAAGAAATTAGAAGGAGACTGAAACTCAGAAGGGCATCAATGAAGGAACTGGAATAGTCCACCTAACATTAACAGTTTTAAGAAAGGATTGGTGCCTACGGACAACCTCTGGATTGGAGAGATAGGCAGGATATCTCTTAATGCCATTTGCAGGGAATCTTAAGCAGGTGAAGACATGTGCTTGGGAATACCCTGAAGCAAATGGTGAGCCACTGTGTGAGACAGAATGCAAGACTGGATGGGCTGTGGCCTGTTCCAGCAAGGTTGTGCTTATGTTGTAACTGGAGACTGTGTAACTGCAGACTAAGGCCACGATAGTCTACATAATTGTATGCTCAATCACCACATGTGGGCAGGGCCGGGGCTAGGGTTTGTTGCGCCCTAGGTGATGGGCGGGGGGGCGGTGGAGGCAGGGGGCAGGCAGGGGGCGGCCGGTGGGCGGCCGGTGTTGGGGGTGCTGGGCGGCAGCCAGCGGCAGCGGCGGGGGGACAGGGGGACGGGCGGCAGGGGGTCGACGGGGGGATGGGGGGACGGGGGACGGCGACGGGTGGGGGGGACGGATGGCGGTGGCCGGCACCCCCTGTCCATTTTGGTGCCCTAGGCAACTGCCTAGTTCACCTTAATGGACATGCCAGCCCTGCATGTGGGTATGAAAGTTAGACATTTGAGAATCTGACAGGAGAAAAATGATTCATTTGAAATACTGTATGGTGTTGGAGCAGAGCTTTGTTGATACCCTGAGCCATTAGAAAGATGGACAAGTGGGTCCAAGAGCTAGTCCAGCCTGGACTATCTCTGGAAGCAAATATGATGAAACTGAATCTATCTGACTTTGGGCACATCATGAGAAGGGAAGATTTTCTGGGGAAACTATGCTGGGAAAGGTTAGATAGCACAAGAAGAGGAAGGTGGATTGGCTCCCTAAAGAATCCCCCAGGCTTGAGTTTATAAGGACTGAACAGGGCAGTTGATAACATGGCATTTTGGAGATGCCTCACTCATAGGGTCACAGTACATTATTCAGGGATTTTTATTTTATTTTATTTTACTTTGAAGGTCACAAGCATCACCTACTAACAACTAGGTGGCCACTTTCAGTCAACATGTTTGGGAGCTCGCCGTCTGGGTTCGGTGGCCCTTTCCCCCGTCTGGGGGGGATGCCCCTCCAGCTTGCGGAAAGGGTGCGGAATCTGGGTGTGCTCCTGGACCCGGCGCTTACCTTGGAGTCCAAGGTGGCGTCGGTGACCAGGTCCGCCTATTACCATCTCCGTCGGATCGCCCAGATCCGCCCGTACCTGGACGCGAACTCTCTGAGAACAGTGGTCCAAGCGCTGGTGATCTCGAGGCTGGACTACTGTAACGCTCTCTACATGGGGTTGCCCTTGAATATTCTCCGGCGCCTGCAGCGGGTCCAGAATGCAGCGGCCAGGCTGGTGGGAGGCGTGCGTCGTCATGAGCACATCACACCAGTCCTGGCCCGCCTGCACTGGTTGCCCGTTGCGGCCCGGATTAGATTCAAGGCCTTGGTTTTAGTCTATAAAACCCTCCATGGCTTGGGACCGGACTACCTGGCAGAGCGTATCGCTCAGCAATCCACCTCGGCTCGGCCCGTTCGGCAGGCGCGAGCGCACTTGCTTAGGGTCGCCACCCCTCGAGAGGCCCGAAAAACGAGTACTCGAAATCGGGCTTTCTCGGTGGCGGCCCCTAGCCTCTGGAACTCCATCCCCTCTGAAGTGCACTCTGCAGAGTCCCTGCTGGCCTTCCGGAAGGCTTTAAAAACTCATCTATTCCGGGAGGCCTTTGGCGACCCTTATTAATTTATATTATTTTTTTTCTTTCTTCTTCCGCCATCGAAATGTCTATAATGCTAGGTTTTTTTTTTTTTAATGATTGGCTGAGGTGCCTCTAGGTTTTATTCTGTATGTAATGATATATTATTTGTCTGTTAATGCATTTTGTATTTTGTTCCGCTTTTGTAATACATGTGGTCTATTGTTGTAAGCCGCTTAGAGTTCAAAATTGAAGATAAGCGGGATATAAATGCAATAAATAAATAAATAAATAAATAAATATGCTGATATGGAGCAAATACAGCTGGGCAGCCCCATTCTCTGCTAGCTTCTGGGCCATCCTTAAGAAGAGCTCTCCACTGGGAGCAAATTGTCAGAGTCCAGTTGAGAGGTTATCAGTGCTAAGCACCACTGCTAAAAGTGACCAGGAACCAGAAGTGCTGGGGAGAGCCCATCTTCCCCCCCCCCCACACACACATCTGACATCACAGCTGATGTCAGGGAAGCTCTAATTGTACATGCCCCCATAGGAGCTGCACTTGTTCAAGACAAGAGAACAGATGGGGATACCAGATTTGGAAGAATCCAGACTGTGCCCCCCCAGCAGTTTCCAAGCCAAAAAAATGCTCTTCAAATGGAAGGGAAAGAGGAAGTATTGACTGGTGTCTTCCTAGTATCATGTAGAGCTGTTAAACTAATCCATATCAACGGGCAACCTAACTTCCTTTTAAACAGTGGTAGGGGTTGGGCCCTAAATGTGAAGACAAGCATTCCTTTGGGAATTGTGGAACAGGGATCACTATCAAATACTTCTGCTTTGTTGGATGTATGTTGTAAAAGCTGCATATCCAGCCACCCAACTCTTAATTTAGTAAACCGTGCAGCCTCTGTTTCTATGACATTGCTTAAAATTGTATTTGTCTAATAAGAGTATATAATGGAACTACTAATGACAACTCATTGTGTTTCCTTTATCCCCGTTCCTGCTTCTCTGCAAATGCAGGCATTGTATTATTTCTTTATCAGGTTCTTCTAAGCTGACCCTTTGCAATTTATGGGTTCCAAGGAAGAGTACATGCATCCTATTTGTTCCAGTGACATGGGAACTGGAGTTTCTCAGTGAATTCTTGCTTTGATGTCCAATAAATCTATGCAATCCACATATTCCAGGTTGGATCCAGACTCCTGTTTTTAAAGACATGAATGGGTTAGATAAATCTTTTTGTATGACGGATAACTTGGTTTCAGATTGCCTGAAACCAAGCTGTTTTTAGCTGGCAGTTGACCTCAGAGAGTGTTGCAAAAGTAAACAGAATTTACCAGAAGTGACATTTGTAAAGATAAACCATCTTTGAACATCATGTCGCTGATTTTTGCTATGATGAACAGGATCTCACCTATCTCATCCCTACCTCAGAATCAAAATTCTGCATAAGTACGAAGCTTTCCTAAAGACACAGTGTTTGTGACTTATATCAGATTTCCTCCTGAAATCTAGAATAATTTTGCCATTGTTTTGATGATGTGAATAAGTAAAAAACTCTATGTTCTTCTTCACAACAAATCACTCACTTTGCAGGGCTTTATTCTGTTGATGATACTGTTAAAATAGGGAATGAAGAATTCCTATACTGTAAATCTTTTTTTTTAAAATCCTATGATGACAGATATACTTGGATTCATCCTTTGCAAAGACAATAGGTTCATGCATATTTTGTATAATGGTTTGCAAAAAAAAAAAAAAATTCTAAACAGATCCCTGAAAATATTTTACAGATTTGCTTATGTAAAGCTTCTCAGTGGTTGAGAAATCTGATTTAACAATGTATCTTTTCAATTTTATGTTATTATTATTTTTTTCTTCACAAAGAAAGGTCTTTTGTTCTGGTTTCTACAAGAGAATCACATTTTGTGACTTTCTACTGTCCCCTAGTGGCACGTTAATCTTTCTACCTACTGTGTTATTGTCATTTCTAAATTGTTTTTGCGGTTTGGTGTGCGTGTTTTCTTCAAGCTAACAAACATGTAACATTCTATTATATACTCCACCAATTCCACACAGAAGTATGACCAGGGCTCTTTAGTCCAAGCGATCCCTTCATTTGTTCTAAAATAATATAAACAATGCATGAAGCCATATGCTGTCTATATATTGCATGACTTCATTACAGTAAACACTGCATACTTTTGGATGTTAATATGAAACTGATGAAAGTAGAATATTATTAGTTATGGCAGAGTTTGTATATATCACACAGTAGCAAAGATGTAATTTGTGACAGGAAGTAGGGCTGTTGTTGTTTTTATCACTGCACTCGTAAACATCTATTCTATGTGTCCACCCTTTTCATTTTCCTCCACTTTGTGATTTCCCCAGAATGTTGGCAAATTTCTTCTTTAATATTAGTTCTCTCCTAGAGAAGCCTGACACGATTACAAGTTGTAGTTATCTTTATTTTACACAAGCTATTTTAATAGCTGTTCAAAATGTTTCCTTGGTTAGATTTCTCGTAGAATCCAACATTCCGTTCTGAAATTCACCATCAAGCTGATTTCTTATATGTTCTTTCTGCAGGAATCCTTTGTGATAGAGAGGAAAATTTTATTAATGTTAGATGAAGAGGTGGCCGTCTCCACAAGCAATTTTAAAACAGCCTGGTTTTCTGTATAAGTGCACAAGGAAGCTCCAGAGTGAAGGGCTTCAAGTAGACAAACTGAGAAGAAAAATGCAAGCAATTACCTCCATTGATATATGGATTTTTTAAAAAAAAAATAAAGTTGCTTTTAACTTTGGCTTAAATATAGTTAACGGAGAGTCAGAATAACCATTTCCCACAATTGTTTGCCTGTATCTGTGACTGCTAGAAATGAAATAGAAAGATGGGTGGATCTTTCTATATCAAACAGCTAAGTATTGCAGTTACTCATTAGTCTCGAGCAGGTTATTATTGTTTTGGAAATAGTATGTGCAATATGGCCAAAAAACATCTCTATCCTGAACTTGTCACTGAGGGTGTGGAAACCTTTTGTTTTTCTTTGACTACCCATCGCATATGTGATGCCTGAGTTTGGAAATAAATAGTAACATGGTATGAGACCGTATCCCTTTGCTTTATGAAGCAGGGCACGGGCAGTGGGTTTTTGAGGACTTTCATTCTTGAAAGATCACAAGGCAGGCCACTGAAGTCTGGTTACAGGATCTTGTGTTGGGTTAACATCTCACCCAAAACCACCCGTTAGTTTTAAATCACTTTCTACACCAGTTTGCCACCAGTCCCTGCAGCCTTGTTAAATATCGTTGGAAAATGCAAACCGAAGAGTTGTCAGAGCTGTTTTCAGAAGGGATGAGAATAAGCTGAACAGTTTCCTGGTTCCTAAAATGAAATCAATAAAAATGAAGAAGAAGAAGAAGAAGAAGAAGAAGAAGAAGAAGAAGAAGAAGAAGAAGAAGAAGAAGAAGAAGAAGAAGAA
>JAHTLZ010000016.1:22502139-22532429 GCA_023846285.1 Phrynocephalus versicolor | reverse complement strand
TAATATAATATAATATAATATAATATAATATAATATAATATAATATAAATACAGAATTAACACAGTTGTATTGGGTGAGATATGTTTCGTGTAAAAACAGGGACTCACACTACAATAGTATATTGTACAATAGTAGTCAGGCTTTACATCTCTTATATGTGATTAAAGATAGCAGCCTAAAGGCATTCTCCAGCTTGAGGCCCATCCTTATGACTTGCTCTAGGAGTTAGTCTGTGCTTAGAGCAGGCTCCATCTGAGACTGGAATCATTACTCCAGGGCTGCCCCTACTATAATCCACCCAATCATCATGGCCACCTGGATTAAAAAAGTTATAGTCCAGAAAATGAACTCTCTAGGGCCTGTATAAATTAATATCTCAGGACACAGGAATAGGACAGCAGATAAACTTGGTTAAGACCACGTTTATCCAATGTATAAAGCCACTCCTGAATTCAGAGAATTCAATTATGTTGACGGCACTCTGGAAGGGTAAATGTGGCATCACTGCAGAGCAATGTTGCTCCAGCCTTATTATTTCAGGCAGACAAATGTGAACGTTTCTACTGCAGATGTCTTATCACAAAACATTGCTCAGTGTTGCTGTATCTTCAGAGAATACATTTAAACTTAATAGTGATGACCTTGAATCAAGTTCTCTCTGTGGAATGTACCCATTCCTTGGGAAACTGTTAAAATGCCAAAATATGAAACAGGCTGTCTGGACTATTATTTTGTTCTTGTGTGTATAAGATCTTTTACACACTCGCACAATGAAATCACTTAGCTTTGCTATTGCCACAGCTGTTTCAGTCAACATAAACCACTTAAAATATTGAAACAAATTGTGTCTATAAAATATCACTTCACAAATTGCATTCCTGGAAGCTGGTACAGAGTGAGAGAACTTCAGTGACATGGGGAAAGCTAAAAAGGGTAGTATTAATCATCCTTAGAATGTAAATGGAAATTAAGCCAGTTCTGAAACATCTAATCTGAGGTGTACCTTGAGGAAGTTTTTGTTGTAGCTGAGGGCTTGTTAATTGAGCAAAGTGAAAGCTACTCTGGATGAGAACAGCCTATCAACCCTACACAACGTTTGACACTAGATTCTTATTAGCTGAGAAAGGATATGCTAAACAGAGCCATTTGAAATGTACACTATCAGCCAAACTCTCCTTTACAAGTCCAGAAAAAATGTAAAGGACATTTTGAATGACCCTGTGCCACAGTGACTATAAAAAGATATCTCTCTCAGTTTTGGATGACCTGTTTGTATACCTATATACAAAGTACCTTTCAGTTTCAGCGCTTGTATCTATGCCAGTTTGGAGGCATGAATTAGATTGAAATGCCTTTCAAATGTGACACTTTATTATACTAAAATAATAAAAATCATTTATTGCAGTAATGTAGATTTAAAACTGGATTAGTCTGAGTGAAAATATGGCCTCTCTGGGACTCCCCTAGCCTTTTAAATTCCATCATGCCTCAAAATAGCTTTGTGAAGTAGAGAAAGCACAGCACCCACAATGATTAAAATAGCTGTTTTTAATTACTTGGATTAGGAAATTTATTTCACATGATTAACTTAAAGACCAAAATCTATGGTGCCTCTTATTCTTCAATTTTTTTTAAAAAAAGTTGGTGATAAACAACGTGTGATTTATTTTACTATTTAAAATACAGACATGTACCCATTAAAGCTGGCATGTTAATTATTTATGTGAGAGTTCAACCCACACACATTATTTCATCCTTGACACTATTCCTTTAATTTACTTTGTGCCACTAAAAAAAATCAACTCTGCCCTCCCTTGTTTTGGAATTTTTTCTTCAAAAACACATGACACTTTTTATATATTGTCTTTAAAAGCATTAATCAAGGTACTGCAAAATGAAGAAACCGTTAAGCCTCTGCACTATTTATAGAAAGGTGGAACTTCCTACGGTTGCTTTTTAAGAGTAAAACTGATCTGTTGAATGCTTTGATTGAGTTCTATCATCTATGTTTTTAAAAGATGACATTGATTTGGGCACATAGATGTCACTTCAAGCAGATACCAACCTTCTCACCAGAGCTGTAATGGAGTGTTTTAGTTGGATGCTATTTGTCCATGAAACCTCTATGCCTACAACAATATCTCATCCCTTCTAAATAATACAGTAGTTTTTGTTTAAACTTGAAACAGATTTCTTTGAAAAAAATATGAAAGGAAGCTATATGAAAATCATAAAAGGTAGCAAAGGACATTTTAAAATATTATTTTTACCATAATGTTTTTATGTGTTGGTAGATATTTTGAAATAATTAACCTACCTGTTAGGCCATTTTAACCTCTGGTTATTACATGGCAGAAACTATTTCACATACTTGCAATGATTTCTCCTAATACTTGGTGCTGAGAGCAGCTAGTATATTCAAAGATTCTTCTATTAATTTTAATTTATCATCTGTTAATAAGGACAAAAATAATCCTGGCCTGCAAAAGAAATCAAAAACTGAGGAAAACATGGTTTAAAATAACATTCACAGGTTTGATGTGCTTATGTATATTTTGAAATGAAATGATGGTCCATAAGCAAGCAAATCATCGGAGTTCAGCAGAGAAGCAGCTGATCTAAGTCCTGACAACAGCCCATTTATCTTTGTCTTAACAAGACAACAGCAAATGACACTAAGCTGTTGTGTTCTGTGCATTCAAGTTCCCTTCTTAAACAAATGCAGTTCAGGTTGGTTGTTTTCCAACGTCTGTCCAGTGCATGGTGCCAGTGGCCAGAGTTTTGTCCGGCCTTCATCCAAAGGAGGATTAATCTTTGTGATAGAGCAAACAAAATGTATGTCTAAGGTCAGAGTGCGGGTTGCCTTTTGGGATCTGCATTACATTAATGTCATTTTGGGGTTCCTGATGTTAATCAAAACCAACACCATAAAGCGTCACTTAGCTAATTTGTGTATTATTGTCAATGTTACCATTAATTATGCATTTGTGAAGAAAAAGAGGATTAATGAGTTGTCACAGGTAATTTACAATGATCAGACTCCCCAGGACATTAAGAAAACACTAGCTGTGTGAGATTACCAAGCTCAAATGGATAACGTGGAAGCAGGAAAGTCTCTGTTAACCCTCTGAGCCCAGTGTGGCCATCAGTACCAACATACTTTTTAATGGCCTTGACAGTTGTAATAGCAAGATATTTAAAGCACTTGTGATGGATTCCACCCCCCACCCCTTGTTAAATTCAAACCTTTTCATGGAACTGTTGAGCATAGAAAAATGGTATTATCCATTAATTAGAAATGTCCAAAAATAATGCACTTTGTGTTTGACAAATGTTTGGATGTACCGATTTCACTAATTGGCAGAGCATCTCACTAATGAGCAAATTGATGGCTGTGACAGATATCAAAGAACAGCGGCACCAGAGATCCAAACAAAATACCTGCAAGGATGTCTGAGCTGGATATTACTTATCACATGCAAACATCTCAACTCACAGTATCTGGAGGAAAAAACCAAGTGACCTTTTGTCCAGGTAATATTAGTTTCTGCCAGTTTCCAGCAGTTACAGCCATCATCAGGAAAACTCTGGTAACCACTGCTGTCTTGTTAGTACACAGGATCATAAAAAACTGGACACAGAGAGGAATATTGACACATACCACGCTGTAATTGACTTCTGCAATGGCCACTACAAGGGAGTGTCATCTGGGCAGCTTATGTAGCCTCTGCAAAAGTCTTGAAGCAGAAAGTTTGCTCTTGCCCCACCAAAATGACCCATCCTTGTTATATATGGGAAGTAGAAATGGGCACGAAATGGAAAAATAGTGTTTCATTTCGTTTCTTTAGTAGTTTCATTTTGTTTCATTTGTAACAAATTTTAAAAGTAGTTTTGTTACAAAATGGAATGAAACGAAACGAAACACTATGCTCCCCTGGGTCCCAGAGACACCAACATGGCAGGGGAGCTTCCTCAAGCTCTTCCCTATAAGCCCCCCAAATTTCAAAAGGTTTGGGGGGGGGTCAGGGGTTGAGTTATTAAGGTCCAAAGGGGGTGCCCCTAGGAAAAATTATTTCTCATTAGATTCCAAAGCCAAGCCACAGGTGAGTGATTAGCTAACAAAATGACAAAACAGCATTTCATTTGTTCTTTTGTGCCCATCTCGAATGGGAAGTATAAAACAGGTTGCATGCCTCCTTTTTTGTTTGTGTGTTTGATGCAGAAGATGCATGGGGATATGGAAGGTTATGAGCATATAAAATCCACATTGCTAGTTGGATTAATTCAGACAACCTAAAAGCATCTCCTGGGCTATAATCTTAACATTTTTCTGGAGATCGCTGGACTGGGGGCAGCCGTGAGCTTGCAGATTTGCTTCTTTGCAGGAACTGAAGGAGATCTGCAGTTAGAGGAGCATGTTCAAGATCACCGTTGTTTCTTAGTGGTTGATAGTTCAACAGGAGTATGGGGAGAAAGTGTCTGTGCTTGGAAGACTTCATGGGGGGGGGAGTGAATGAAATGGAAAAAGAAAAGAGTGGGGAAAAGTAATCCTATCCACCCATCCAGTTTAAATACCTCAGTCTTACACAATCCTCACCTGATCTTTATAGGATTGCTTCACTCATTTTCTGATTAGAACAAAAAGTTGGGCTAGATAGCAATTTAGGTCTTACAGTTCTGCCTATTTAAAATAGAATAGAAAAAAATAGCAAGTACAGTTTTAAAGGGCAGAAATCATATTGCTGTTCCAACCCAGAAAAATGAGGCAAGACACAGGTAATGAGGGCAACTTAGGTCACATGTTATTAGCACATGAACTAGTAACTGACTTGAATAAAAGAAAGGGGGATGTTGTATTGTGTAATATAATTGGACCCAGAGGTCTCCTGGAATCTCACCATTCATCTTATATAGGTGGATTCCATACCTCAATGTTGTGGATTCCATACCTCACTCACCCTGGCCAGAAAATGAGTAGACCATCCCCTGGACTACCAAGCTCCCACTACTTGGCAGCCTTCAGCCCAAGGTGCATCCCCCTGCAACACTATAATCTCTTCATCCACAGTGCTTTGGGGTTGGATGGGCTAGCTAGAACATCTCTTTTGCTCCACAGGCACTCACCAATCCCGATGCCTTCCACACAGCCCACTAGTGTGAACTATTTAACAGTGAATTTCCCTGCATAGCCCTAATTTGTATAGGACAGGCAAAAAAACAAAAACAAAAAAAACCCTCCACTCATCTGCTTGCCAATTCCAGAAAGCAGAATAACAAGTATCTGGCTCCCAAAGTTAGACTCACACTAGTTCAAAGGGTGGGCCAGTGGGCCAAATATGGGGAGTATCACCCTTATATACAGTACTCCTACCCTCTTTCTCCTGTGTAACATGAGACACAAATAGTGGTTCCTTCCCAGTTGGAAGGGCAAAGGAGCTCTGCATGGTGAAGGCAAGCTCATTATCACAGCTGAACACTGATCATCATGATTCGTATATATTCATGGAATCAAATGCTGGACTTGGGTCAACACTTAAGTGGTTGAATAAGTCTAATCCAGTTCATATTAGCAATTTGCCTTTGTCTGTAGTACGTTTCAAAAGTGAAAAGAAAAAGCCTTGAGGGGCTGATCACAACATCAATTATTTTCTCATAATATCTTAATGTAATAAAATTGCTGTTTTGTGTCCTCACGTTGTTTCCAACCTATGTGCATTTTGTGCCATCAAGTCAGAACTGACAGAATGAGCCTACTGGAGCTTTCTGGATTAAGTCAGATACTTAAGGAGTGGCTTTCCCAATTCCACTCCCGCAGTCACTTTCCATGTCCAAGTGGGGATTCAAACCCTGTTCTCCGGAGTCCTAGTCCATCATTCTTTCCAGTGCACCACATTAGGAATCTACCATGGTAATTCGAACTTATGGCCATTTTATTCAAAGGATTCTATTAGAATCCCGGCTCAGGTGTGGGATACTTGGCTACTATATTGAGTCAATCAATTTCATATTAGATCCACCTATTCCTCTACTAACTCCAGGTTTTCCCAACATTATTGCCAGTTCCAGTGAGCTTCATTTGATGAGGTGTCCAAAGTATGCTAGCCTCCATGTAGCATTTTTTGTTATCTAGAGAGACTGATTTGATCTAGAACTCACTTTGTCTTTGTGGAAGTCGAAGGTGCTGGTAAGCCCCTGTTTCAATACCACAATACAGATGAAAAGATCCCCCCCCCCATCAATTTTCTTCACCATCCTGTTTTCATATCTCTACAAAGTAGATGGGAAAATGACTGAATGGCAGATCTTGGCATTCATTTCTAATAACAGATTCTTTCAGTTGAGGATCTTTTAGTCCATTTATAGCAGCTTTTCCAGATCTCAGTTTTCTGATTTCTTGGTTGCATCTGCATGATTGAATTAAGGCACAGAAAATCTCCAACTTCAACATTGTCACCTGACTTGTCTATTGGTTGTGTTTTATTTCTAACATGTGCATCAATGGTTGTTATCATATCCTCTTTTGATGTCTTGGTGTTTCTTTCCCCTCTAAGATAGTTTATCCTCTAACAAAACTGCAGCAATAAAAAATAAAACACTATTCAGATGCCTTAGAATCAATAGGAATTTTGCCTTTAGTGGCCATGAAACACAGGATACATCTGATAGAAACTTGCCTCTCAATATAGATGTGAATTATAAAGCCCCTTTCCCATCTGTTACAGTACAGCAACGACTACTTCACCGTATCGGTTGAATTCTCCAGGACCCTCATTCATTCATAATGAAAATGAATTCTTCTATCAAAGTAGAGCTATAAAATTGACAGAAGTGCAACTAATTTTGTTTTCATAATGTGGCAGTAATTTTAATTGATGTCATGGCAGACTTTAAGCTAGTCGTTCCCTAGTGTGTGAAGAAAGTCAGTACAGTCAGGGTGCCATGGGAATCTTTTCACAACTCTGCAGTCTCACATCTTAATCTGATATTCATTTCACACCATTCATCACCAACAGTGCCAGAAGCCAACTCAGATTCTTATGGATGAAAAGTCTCTGTGTGTACAGTACGTTTTAATGAATGGTGCTTGCTTTTAATACATTTATACTCGGTGATTTTTTTTTAAAACACATTTGTAATGCTATCACCTGCAACCAGCCATTCAGTATTTAGTTGCGCATGCAGTATTTGGAAGCACAATATCAATTAGTTAATTGCAGCCACCCACATGAACGGTACCAGAAACAATTATAATAGATTTTAGATTTGCAAATACAGAGGGCATCAATGATCTTTTTCTTTATTACTAGATAAAGCTCCGAAGTTACCTGGGGTTCTAACATGCTTAGAGTAATCTCTTTTGGCACTTGTGGGTACACATCCTATTCATGTTTAATCAAAAGTAAGCTCCACCAAGATCTATGTAACTTACTCTCAGGTAAGACGCTAATATTGTTACGCTTTACAAGAACAAAGGTGACAGGAGCGACTGTAACAACTATCGTGGTATCTCACTTCTTAGTGTTGTCGGGAAGCTGTTTGCACGTGTTATACTGAAGAGGCTCCAGATACTTGCAGAGAGAGTCTACCCAGAATCACAGTGTGGCTTTCGAACCAACAGGTCCACTACTGATATGGTATTTTCCCTCAGGCAGTTGCAGGAGAAATGCAGGGAACAAGGACAGCCACTTTTTGTAGCCTTCATAGATCTCACGAAGGCATTTGATATGGTTAGTAGGGACGGACTCTTTAAAATACTCCTCCGGGTTGGATGCCCACCCAAGCTCCTTAACATCATTAGGTCTTTTCATGAGGATATGAAAGGCAATGTAGTTTTTGATGGCCTGGTGTCAGATCCCTTTGACATCCGAAGCAGCGTGAAGCAGGGCTGTGTCCTTGCGCCAACCTTGTTTGGGATCTTCTTTGCTACCATGCTGAAGTATGCTTTTGGAACTTCAACAGAGGGTATCTATCTCCGGACCAGATCAGATGGAAAACTCTTCAACCTCTCTAGACTGAGAGCAAAGTCTAAGGTACAGGTGAAGTGTTTGCGGGATCTCCTCTTTGCTGATGATGCCGCTATTACTGCTCACTCTGCTGAAGATCTCCAACAACTCATGGACCATTTTAGTAAAGCTTGCAAAGATTTTGGGCTAGAAATCAGCCTGAAAAAAACACAAATAATGGGCCAGAATGTGGACTCTCCTCCTCGCATTACAATTTCTGCAAAAGAACTGGAAGTTGTCCATGACTTTGTGTATCTTGGCTCAGCTATCTCAGATACACTCTCACTAGAGTCTGAGCTGAATAAACATATAGGTAAAGCAGCTACTATGTTTTCCAGACTAACAAAGAGAGTATGGCTCAATAAGAAGCTGACAGAACATACAAAGATACAGGTCTATAAAGCTTGCGTACTGAGCACACTTTTGTATTGCAGCGAGTCTTGGACCATCCATGCTCAACAGGAAAGAAAGCTTAATACCTTCCATATGCGCTGTCTTAGGCGAATATTCAACATTACCTGGAACGACAAAGTTCCAAACAGCATAGTCCTGAATCGAGCTGGAATCCCTAGAATGTACACCTTATTGAAACAGCGACGCCTACGCTGGCTTGGACACGTTGTGAGAATGGATGACGGTCGGATCCCAAAAGATCTTCTATATGGAGAACTAATGAAGGGAAAGCGCCCCAGAGGGAGACCACAGCTGCGGTATAAGGATATCTGTAAGAGGGACCTGAACGCCTTTGGAATGGACCTCAACAGCTGGGAAACCCTGACCTCCGATCGCACTGTCTGGAGGCAAGAGATACAGCATGGTCTACATAAATTTGAAGAGGCATTTGTCCAACAGGCAGAGGAAAAGAGGCAGGCACGGAAAGAACAAAACTCGAGGACCAGGCAGGAAACAGAACACATCTGCCCCCAGTGCGGTAGAGACTGCCATTCCCGAATTGGTCTATTTAGTCACACTAGGTGCTGTTTTTAGTATCTCTACTCCAGGCATGATACCATAGTCTTTCGAGACTGAAGGATGCCAATGATGACTCTCAGGTATGTTGGCAAAATCTGATGAAAAGAGAGAAAGGGGGGGAGGCAAAATATTGCTGCACTTTACAGACCAATAAATTTATTTCAATATGAGCTTTTGTGGCTCATATATATTCCACCTCTATCCTGAAATCTCAGAGCAGAGAAAAACAGTGGAAACAATGGCTGAAATTGTGTTGGTTACTGTACTAAGTTGCAACTAGTGTAGGCCCATTTAGTGGGGCATTGGCGAGTCAAGTCCCTTACTACACGCCAGTATTGCCCCCATGCCTGGTAGAAGGCACAAGAGCAATTTTGTCCATACGCAACTCCATTTTTTCAAAGGATTACAGTGAAGACATTACATTTGCAGATGAAGCACTTATTTATTTATGTATTTATTATTGATTTTATTTATTTATTAGATTTATATATGGCACTATCTAGCAACAAGGCCACTCTGGGCGGTTTTTAAAATTTAGGCAAGTACTGTATATGAAACATAATGTCAACCCTAAACAATAAGTAAGCAAATCAGTGTAATAAAAACTAATAGGCATAACTAAGTCAAGTCAAAAAGTATTTCCATATGCAAAGAGATAAAGGTAGTTGAATGAACATAGATTTCACATCACCTTCAGTCTGTAATGAGGAAGAGCCTTCTGGTGCAGTGTTTAAACTGATGTACTGCAGTTATACTCAGTGTACTAAGGCTTCCGAAAACTGTTGGCTGCAAAGTCAGCAGCTCGGTGGTTCGAATCCTGGGTGGCACACAGCGGAGCAAGCTCCCACTGATAACCCCAGCTCCTTTCAACCTAGCAGTTCAAAAACATGTAAATGCAAGTAGATAAACAGGTACTGCCGTGAAAAGCGGGAAGGTAAAACAGTGTTTCCTTGCAACCGTGCCAGCCACATGGCCATGGACTTGCACAACACTGGCTCTTCAGCTTGAATACGGAGATCAGCATGGCCCCTAGAGTCGGACACAACTATCACGCATGTGAGGGGGAAACATTTACTTTAACTGCAGTTATAACTGTGTTCACATCCTTGGATTCAATCCCAGGTAGCTGGCTCAAGGCTCACTCAGCCTTCCATCCTTCTGAGGTTGGTAAAATTAGTAGCCAGCTCACTGGAGGGGAGCAATTTGTAGACTGCATAAAGAAATCTGTGAATAGATTTATCAAGGGGTTATATACTTATGAGAAGGAGTGTAACCATATATTACAATAGTTAGAGTTTGGGTGTTAACCGTGGAAGATCCAGATTAAAAAAGCAGAATGAGAGGTTTTATGGCTCCCAAAGTACCAAACAGTAACTAAACTGTAACTTAAGCTAGAACTGGATTGGAATGTTAGTCATAATGTAGCCTGAATAAAATCTATAACAAACATCATATTGGTTCAGCCCTCAGATCAGCAGAGGAGTTTTTCCCTTTAAAGATGGAAAACCAGAATTGACCAGTTACACCTGCAAAAGGTTTTATCCAGTTCTCATTTAAATAGTTGTGAACTATTCCACTGATTTTAATTGAAAGAAGATCCTGGCCCTTAATGAAGTGGAAATGTAAAACCTCTGCCTAGCTAATGTGAACAGTCTGTGGGTAACAGCTCTAGTCTTCTTAACAGGCAATTGCATAGCAAAGCTGGTGTCCGCCAATCGGAAAGGTCTCATCCTTACTACACACAGAGGCTTGTAGCAGCTGATGTGAAAAGTCTGTGCCAGATGTGTTGAAAAGTTCTCTGCAGCTGATGGAAAGGGTTCAGGCTGGCCAATGTGAGACACATATGGTCATGGCCTCAGGGCTGTAAGGGATATTTACAGGATGAGAGAGAAAAAAAAAGGGGGGGGGGAGTACAAGAATGGGAAAGCGGAGAAAACTTTGGTCTGTTCTAAACAAAACCAGTTTTACAGTAATCTATTGAGGCCACATTGGTTCTCGGGTTGCAATTACGAAAGGTGACCTTCCCCAGTACTCTAGACTCATATTAGGAAAAAAGATCAGTGAATCCAAATTGTTCAGCCTTTCCAGTTTTGCATATGGCCTTTGGCACACCACTCTGTTGGTCCCACCCCAGCTCATATCCCAGTAACAAGAGCCTGATTGGACATCTGTCATCAATCATTATAAGAATACATTGCTCACTGCGCTTGAGAAGCATTCATTTTACAATGGCAGGCCAGCTTCATGTAATTGTTAAGGCTGAATGTCGCACAAAAAGGGAAACAAGCACACACTTTGAGCAACATTGAAAGGAAAGGAATCCTTGAAGATAGTAAAGTAATAAAAATTCATCTTAATGGTAATATTTAGCCAAATAGCAATGGACTTTAAGGAAGGTGACCAAAGTATACAGCATCTGCCTCCTCATAGTTTGCTCAGAACTTCAAAATAGTTAGGAATGTAAGCACTAAGCAACTTTTGCAAAACCAGATACCGTAAGCCCCCCCTGCCTATTGTGAGGGCTAGGGACCTGACCTGTGATAATTGAAAATCCACGATATGCGGATGCTGGCTTAGATTGGCACTGGGGGCCTGTCTGGGCCCACCTACACTTACCTGAGGCCTGGCAGTACCCCAAATGGGCCTCCAATGGCCTACCCATACAGAGCCCTGTGATATTTGTTCTAACAGGAGATGATGATTGGAACAGGAAAAGAATTTATCACATTCAGCCCCAAATCCCACACAGAAGATGAAGGCATTACCATGACTGCCAGATTCATTTACTGTTCCTTTGACTGACATGAAAAGTCACACTTTCAGAAAACATTTATATTCAAAGTTAAGAAGGAGAAATGCTGATTCACAGACATGCATACTGTAATTGTATTTTCTATTAAATAGTATTAATGTATAGTATTATACATATTCCTAGGCACACATTAAATTCTATTTCTTATGGTGGCTGTAAGATAACCTTGTCCTTTTAAATTCAGTTTTGCTTAACTTTTCAGCACTATCTTTGCTGGTTTTTATGGTGATTTTAGTTAAATAGAAGCTAGCAGTGTACCAGCTAAAGGATAATACACTGTTGTAGTGAAACCAAGACTTGCTGCATCAAGTCACTGACCACTTTTGAATTAGCTGAGCTTACGATGTCACCTGCTTAACTAAGTCAAACTTCCTTGCCCCCTCTGAGTGTATTTGTGATTATCACTGTACAAAATGTTTTCCCTTTAAATATCATATTTATTGTTGAAGAACACAGAAGGGGAACATCCTCAGTGATGTTTCGCAGTATCCAAAGAGGTCTTCCATAGACACTCAGTTCACACCATCAATTCTATTTGATTCTACTTTTAACCTGCTGCTAGAAAGTTATTGTTCTAGCAGCAGGTTAAAAGTAGAATCAAATGTAATTTGTTATGTTAGTATATGCTTCTGGTGTAAGTACCAGAGGTGATAGTTTGTTAATGCTTGGAAAATAACCCTGCCTTCTAAAAAATCAATTTCACAAGGAAGGGATGCAAAGATGTAACTGTGTCTACTACTTCAGTTATCATGTTACATTTTTAAATTACACAACTCTGATCCGAATAGTTAGCAGACTCAGCTGAAAAGCAAAAACAAATGTCTCCAACTTTGATGGGTTGTTATTATGCAGCATCATGTTGTAAAGTGACTACTATGTATCTTGCCTAGATGTCCCTCAATTCCTTGTTCTCAATTACTTGAACATGTCTTAATTGTACTAGACTGTATATTATCCCTCATTACTGTAACCCGCCTTGGGTCCTTTTCCAAGGAGAAAGGCGGGATAAAAATACTCTTAAATAAATAAATAAATAAATAAATAAATAAATAAATAAATAAATAAATAAATGAACTCTTTTGCATGTTTATATGAGGCCGCTGGAGGAGTCATCAGGAGATATGGACTTTGCTGTCATCAGTACGCTGATGACACGCAGCTCTATATCTCCTTTTCTTCATCTGCAGCGGAGGCGGTTTGCTCCCTTGATCTGTGCCTGGAGGCCGTATTGGAATGGACCAGAGATAACCGGCTCAAGCTTAATCTGGAGAAGACGGAGGTTCTGTTCTTCGGGGTGCCCTCGTCTCGGTACAATGGCCCCCTCCCTAGTCTGGGGGGTATCTCCCTCCAGCCTACAGACAGGGCCAGGAATCTGGGCATGGTCCTGGACTCGGCCCTCTCCCTGGAAGCCCAGGTGATGGCCGTCTCCAGGGCCACTTTTTTCCATCTCCGCAGGATTGCCCAGATCCGCCAGTACCTTGATGAGTCCTCCCTGAGGACAGTCGTGCAGGCCCTGGTGATCTCAAGGATCGACTATTGCAATGCCCTCTACGTGGGGTTGCCCTTGACCCTGGTCCGGAGGCTACAGCGGGTGCAAAATGCAGCGGCCAGGCTGCTGGTGGGTGCCCGTAGATATGAACACATCACCCCAGTCCTGGTCCGCTTGCATTGGCTCCCCGTTGTCTTCCGGATCAGGTTCAAGGTCTTGGTTTTGATTTTCAAAGCCCTCCACGGCTTGGGACCAGAGTACCTGGCGGAGCGTATCTCCCAGAGAGCATCCAGATCCAGACCCACGAGATCGTCGCAGGCGCGCTCACTGAGAGTGGCCACACGCAGAGAGGTGCGGAAAGCACACACGCGGAACCGCGCCTTCTCTGTGGTGGGGCCTTCTCTCTGGAATCATCTCCCCAGTGAGCTGCGCCTGCTGGAGTCCCTGCCTGCCTTTAAGAAGGCCTTGAAGACCTTCCTCTTTAAAGAGGCCTTTGGTGACCTCATTAGTTAGTTCCCCCCTCCCTTTTCTATTCTATTTGCCGCCGTCTCGCCCTCTGCCACTTTACTGCTCGGAGGTTTTCTCTTACTTATTTTATGTGTTTTTAACATTGTTAGCCGCCCAGAGTTCCCGCCAGGGAAGATGGGCGGGATATAAGCCTACAAATAAATAAATAAATAAATAAATAAATAAATAAATAAATAAATAAATGTTATTTATTAAGTTATGCCAATGTGATGATGCTTAGAAAAAGACCTTAAAGGATGTATTTTTAACATTTTAATTTGGGCATTGGTTAAAACACAAGTTGTTGCCCACATTTGTGTGTTTGTTTTTACACAATGGGCATACTCATACAGACATATGTACAAATGTATCTGAGGAAGCACTACTTGTTGTAAAAACAGATTTCCCCTGGCATTCTAGACTATTTAAACGCATTGCCACCCTCTGTCCCCATTTTGTTTCATCAGATTATAGTCAGCCCAGCTCACAATGGATAAAAGTTTTGTAGTCTGAAACAGCATTTTAAAAAATGAATAATCTCCATTGGAAGCATATTGCATTCTTTCCAAATGCATTTTTGCATTTGCAAAGAAATGAATACATGAAGAGCGGA
The DNA here is from genome assembly GCA_023846285.1 of Phrynocephalus versicolor. Lineage (NCBI taxonomy): Eukaryota > Metazoa > Chordata > Lepidosauria > Squamata > Agamidae > Phrynocephalus > Phrynocephalus versicolor. The sequence continues at coordinate 22,518,032 of JAHTLZ010000016.1, read as the reverse complement.
GAAAAGAAAGGAACTTGAAACAAGATGAGAATAGTGTGCCATCCAAAGAAAAACTCTAGTGAAGAAAGAAAAAAGAAACCACAAAGCCAAAAACAAAACCAGCCATTTGTCCTCTTAAAAGCCACACAGCAAGGTGCTGTTAATGGACTATCTGTAATGATTATGTCACCATTGGTTGCTCATGTCTCTGAGGCTGTCATTTACTTTCTGCTGTTTTGGAGCCATAAAGTCCTGTAATTCAGTGTCGATTATATGAAAAAGGAGTATGCAAGAGTGCATACTCGGGCATCAAACTCCTCATTCTCCTGATTTCAATAATCTGTTCCATCTCCCCACCCACCACAAATTGTCGTTGGTACTGATTGTGAAAATAAAGAGTAGTTACTTTGGTGAAACGATCATAAAGTCAATCATGTGTATAAAATTACTTGGTAATTCTGCCAGCTGGCCTCTATTTGGATTCAGTTTAGTTCATTAGTTTATATGGAGAATTCCCTTCACATTTACATGTGGAGGGAGTACATAGAAACCAGCTGATAATTAATTGCAGGTTTTTAAAGAAAAGAGAAAGAGAGCGCACACACAAGTCAATTCTGCTTTCCATACACCTTTTGCATCCATCTAAAATAAAAACTGGTTTTCAGTTTAGGTTTCTGATTGTATATTGACTATATGCACAGACTTTTCACACATTTCTTATTCATTCTTGCAGAATCTTAAAACATACCAGTGACCTGTGAGGAAGTTGAAAAGCAAGCTGAAAAGACTGTTGACAGCCTATGACTGTTTTCTTGCCAATAAGTAGAGGAAAGTTTCTAGATTTAAGCAGGCATATAGTGGCTCACATTTATAGAAATATCTAATAAATATCTAATTAATATATCTAAATATATTAATTAAAGTATTATTTAGTTGAGTCATGATAACAAATTCATATTCTCATTTGGAGTCCTTTAATCAAAAAGTACATAAAAGCAGTGAAGCAACAAGAGAGTTTATAGGTTTCTAATCCCTTGAAATCATATCCATACTGAGTATAAATAACTGCTAGTGCAGTTCCACTCAACTGGAGAAACTTATCTGACTCTTCAAATGAGGTGACAAATGAAGCACAGATCTCCGTTTGACTAATTAGTCTGACCCATGCACATTTATTCAGAAACCAGTTCCACTGCAGTACAAGTAGTTGTTTATTTAAAGCATTTCCTGTTCACCAGGCTTCCTAAGGTAGTTTAAAACAAACACAGGTTCAAAATAATTTACAAATATTCACAAACTATATCACTAATATTTAACAGTATGTGGCTGAAATTATAATGTACCTAAAGGCAGTCACACAAGTGATGAGATGTAGAGAGGTCCAGTTGTATACCTTGTCACGTGGTGAGACCTCTCTGCAATCACTCTCTCAACTGCCCATGCCTGCTAAAATGTGGTGGTTGGAGAGCTGAGTTAGGACTCAAGAGTCAGAAGGCTTAGAGTCAAATCCCCAGTTGTCAGTGAAGCTCACTGGGGAGATTTGGATCAGTCACACTCTCTCAGAAGCAGTTCCCTCAAATGATTGATGTGAGACTCAGGAGGAGGAGGAGAGCTGTATACATTGTCTTGACCTGTACAGATGACTACTTTTCAAATTGTACCTCCTCAGGTATGATACATTCCTGTTGATTCAAAGATTCCTCCCAAACAAAAGTGATTTTCTAGTGGCATTGGTGATCCATGGAGGGAAGCACAAAGAACTAAGCATGCAAGTAATCTGCATTGCAATTCACAGCCCAAAATCATAAAAGCACAACTTATTGGGGGCCTGCGGCAGTTGAGCAGAGGAGGTCCCCCCTTATCTTTTGTGGCATCTCTCATGGTACCTGTTCTGACACAGCTGAAATTCAAGGAATCAAGAAGTAGAGTCTGTAGATTCCATCAACCTACTTAAACTTTTACAATTTGATTACTACTAAAATATTCTCTTGGTTTCCCCCTAGATGCATATATAATATTTTCATAGGGATCTAGCAATAAGTGTGCATGCAAAAAATATCGGTAACATAATTGATAAAACGCATCTATCTAACCTACTTGAAAAGAGTTGGAAATAATCCATAGTTTGTGGGTGGGGAAAAACCCTATGGGCTATTGCTTTAAAAAGAAATCAAAAGTTGATCTTTATCCTACTTATGGCTCAGTCACAGAATCAATTAAAGTTCTTCTCATTCACAGGAAAGCTGATCTTCTAGGTATAGGTCAGGTCAGGTCTAAGATCAATAATGGGTTAATGTGGTAAAGAGATTGCTATGGATAAGGAGCTGCTCCAGGCATGCAGAGGCATTTCTTAAGTAGGGGAAGTTTGTCTCAAGTGTGTTTAACCTTTACAAAAGACATAACCCTACAGCCCCAGCCTCCAAAGTGCCTAGACTGAAGATCTGAAACATAAGTATTGTGACAAACGCACATCTTTTAGCAAATCTTCATCATCTTACCTGTAGTTTTGGAAAAGGTTGCCATGTTAATCTATGCAAGCATATGAGGTGAAATCGAAAGAAACACAATAAAGCAAATAGACAAACAAGACAAAAATATGTGGCACCTTAAATACTAACCATTGTATTTTATTGTAAGCTTTCATGGATCAATTCCACTTCTTCAGATAAATGGCAACAGAATAAAATGTTGTAGTGCTGTAATATGTTGCCATTTAAACAAATCCTATGACTGTCCTATAACTATAAAAATGTTGCACTGTTCTGTTTGTTTCTAATTTATTTGTTAACACCCAAGAAAGCAGATATTTAATAAAACCATGAGATTTGGATTCTTCACAAGCTGCTATTTATTTATTAATATAACAAAGGGAGGTTTAATTAATCTGAATAGTTGTGTAGGTTTGTATGAGTTGTATTCACCATCACAGCTGGTCAAAACAAATATCACCACTAGAGAAATGTACACTTCGTTGCTTGTATGTGTTTGTTTTAAATTAAATGAGATGATTTGAAAATCTTATATTTCTCACCCATTACTTCAGTACATCATCAGAAGCAGAAATAATCAGTTATAAGGGTCCCTGCTGTGTAATTCAAATACACATCATTCCCAGGCCCAGGCTGTTATTCAAGGCCAATTGGAAACATGCACCCTCCCTCACAGGGACAACTAACCTCTCATCTGACCCGTGCAAATATTACACTGAGTAACTTGTCCTTGACTTAAAGGAGCTATGATCCTCATTAGTGACTTAAGTATAAACATAGAATTATCACTGAAATGTCCCATAATCAGAAACATGCCCTATTATAATTAAAAAGAACACTAAGGAGTTTCACTAAAAGGAGAGATGTGCTCCCTGTGAGTAGAAGGCTCCAAGGACTGCACAAATGTTATTGAAACAGAGGAGGATTTTGTAAAGACTGTATCCGAGAAGAGTAAGAGGTGATGAAATTTGAAAGGACATGAAGTAGGTCTGTACCATGAGAGATACTGGGGTGGAATGCCTCAGATATATTGGCGGAAGAGTCTGTCAGCACATCTATTCTGCTGATAAAGATGTGCTGGCAGAACAGATACCAGTGGGTGTGCGTTGCGAGTCAAATGGGAACAGCAATGCTTGCATCATCTGCATGTCTAAGAGAAACTGTTCGTGGCTTGAGCCACAACTCCATCAATCTGAAGACAGCACAAATATAGGTAGAGTGGTACCTTGTATAAAGGAATTCATTCATTCCAAATGAAATTCTGTTAAGCAACTTTTCCTTTATACAAATTTCCCATAGGAATGCATTGAAAATGGAGTAATCCTTAATCACAACCATGAACAGATTTTATGTTATACAAATCATTTGTTATATGAGGGTCCACTGTATATGAATTTTTAAAAAGTCCTTGCTGTAACCATGTAAGTAGAATGAATCATAAGTTTTACACTACTCTTATAGGAAAGACAAATCATTTCTGAGTAAAATCCCTGAATGACTTTATAGTATATTATGTGATACTAGACATTGTCTTTACATTTTGCCAAGTTACCTGTGAGTGATTTATGTTACTATAGCCTGGTTATCCTTAGCAATTACCTGGTAAGAGAAGTTTTATTTATTTGTTTGTGTACACCATTTCCTAACATGCAGGAAGGGTATTCTAGGTAGCAGCCCACAAGTTCTGTAACTCTCTGCCAAGCAAGTCCAGAAGTTGAGTCATGGCAATTGGACTTGTTTTCTTGTTAGAATGAAATGTTTTGCTATTTATCCAAGTAGCTTCTTCAGTCTCATCAAAGTTGGTAGGGAGGTTTTGGCTGCTTTCACACAGCCACTAAAATCCGCTGCAAGGTGCTCACAGATGCAGAGCATAGAATCACCAAAAAGGCAAACCAAGAGAACAATGCAGTCAACGAAAAATGAGCAGGAGAGAATATGGGTCAAGAACAAGGGGAAAGCACGATTTAACTTTGCCTCAGTGCGGACTGGATGGCGTAGCTGAGCCAGCTTTTCTAACGATGCCTTACAATATTTACTTGGCTCTTTGTTCCCTACAGCGAGCCTCCTCAAGTGGCTGCCATCAGTGAAAGGTTCACAATGATTTCAACAAGCACTCCAGATGAGCTTAATAGCTTGCATGGGAGTGATCCAATTGTCTTTGAATTAACACTTCACTCCCCAGAGGTGTTTGAATGGCCTTAGCACAATCAAAATAAATAAATAAATAAATAAATAATAGTGGCACTTGTTTAGAAACTAGCACCAAGAGAACTAGCAAAAGTGCTTCTGGTTCACTTTTGTTTTAAATTCTATTATAAATGTGATAGCCTAATTTGGAATTCCAGTTTGCATTCACACTTTCACAGACAGGTGATTCAGAATTTCACCTTTCAATGAGAAGAAATTTTACCTAGTGCAATTAATATAAATGTGATCTCTTCTTGCATTGTCTGAATCTACCTAAACAACCCATCTTGCAGTTAGTAGAGATGGGCACGACTAGGGAAAATGACGTTTTCGAGTTGTCGTGTGTCGGAGGCAGCCCGTATCGGCTCGTTTCCGTTTTTCGTGCAACTTCGCAAAAATTAGTCGGTTCGTTTTTTCATTTTTTCGTTGTCGTTATACTGGTTTTTTTGGGGGGGTAGCGGGCTCCTGGAGGCACCTCTGTGGGGTGGGTGCCTCCTCTGGCCCGCTATAAAGGGAAAGTGGGCTCCTGGAGGCACCCGTGGGTGCCTCCTATCCTCACCCACTAGGAAGGGGCAGCAGCAGGCTCCAAGAGACCCCTCAACATGGGGGTCTCCCCTCCTCACCTGCTGCTGCAAAATGGTATGCATAACCATATGGATATGCATACCATTTGCAGACAGTGAGACCACCTGGTCCATTGGTACGACCCTCCGAGGAGTGGGTCGCACCTGCCATGTCCCACAAAGAAGGGAATCATACTTGCGTGTAGTGCAATGCAAGTAGATCTGGCTATGGGTTAAGGTGGGTTAGTGCAAGGGCTAGGATTAGGCTACTGACGGGTAAGGTTACGGTGGGCTATTGGGTTGCACCTCTGGGTGCCTCTCTGACCCACTAAGAAGACAGTCTGTGACATATGGGTAAGGAGTCAAGGATTAGGGTTAGGGGGTTAGGGGGCTAGGGCAGGTTTAGGGGGCTTTTTGGCACATCCCAGAAGTCTCAGTGGCCAAGTGGCCATGCGATTGGTGGGATGGCTCCAAAAATTTGCATGGTCGTCCACTCCCACATGGCCACTCAGCCAGCCCATCATTGCACAGGTGTAAAACAAATAAAATGAAATAAAATCAATGGAGGACAGACGAGGAGAGGAGAGACATTTTGTTGCAACTTGCAAGAAAAAACCCACTGCTACTGTGAAAAATCTGGCAGTTTATATAAATTTCTGCGTGTTTCTGTTGTGCTTGTGTGTTTTTGGACCACGATTTCAAAAACAATATTGCGTTCGCCGCCCCATTTTGGATCCCCCGCCCGCACCGCATGGCATGGCGAGTCCGGCTGCCCAGGACGGGGGGGAGGCAGGACCCCCCCCTCCAGACCAGAAACCCCCCCTCCGGTAGGTGCCCTGCGCCCTTAGTCAAGCAGACATTTTCCGCCTGCTTTTTGGCCCAGGAATGGGTGGGGGGAGAGTTTAAAAGTTTTTTCCTGTGCCGTCCGTCCGTGCCGCTTGAGCCGGCGGCGAGACTCATGCCGTGTGGCTTGTTGCTGCTGCGAGCCTGCGGCGAGTCCCACCAGAGCAGCCCAGGACGGAGGAGGGGGGGAGGCCGGGGACCTCCAGAAACCACCCCTCTGGTAGGTGCCCTGAGGCACGGCAGGCATTTTTCCGCCTGCTTTTTGGCCGGGAACCGGGTTTTTTAACTTTTAAAAACTTTTTTTCTGTGCTGCGTGGCATCGCGCGATCGCGCAATGCAAGTAACGAGCACGACAAATCAGACCAAAATTGTTCGTTCGTCGGTTCGAGCTCGAAGTCTGGCGGAGTAATTCCCGTTACCGTTTCCCTAGAGTAACGGAACCGAGTAACGGAAACGGAAACGGGAATACCGCTAAGTCGTGCCCATCTCTAACAGTTAGCAATTATTTGCTGTACAGAGTTTTCTGTCCCATGCTGGTACTAAATGCGTCCATTTTATGGCAATTATATTTCAAGATCTATTAACATTCACAGGGCTGTTTTGAAACTTCATCCAATATATGACCCTCAAAGGCCATATATTGGGTCAAAACCCAAATCATCAGTTTGGTTATTTTGATTTCTTGCATATATGATGTTTCATTTCAAAATAGGAATAATTTTTAGGGTTTTCAGCCTTTCACATATGTATACTTTTTGTGTTTGAAAAAAATGATGTTTACTATTATATCAGCTAAGTAGTAAGGGAACATATCTGGCCATCTTTTACTTATTTAACAGATTTCGCTGCAGTGCAAAACAAACGCAGGGCAACACGTGTGATTATTTGCTGAAATATAAATATCTCAAAACAATCCAGGAGAATTGGTTAGCAGTACAAAGAGCAATTTCATTTCAAATACAAGATAGAAATAATTCAGCAAACAACTCAGTGAGATAAAAGGGTAGTGACACTAAGAAAAATGGAACATTCTGCAAATTTATCAAAATGATATAAGATGTGCCCTTAAACAGATGAATGCCTGTTTGGTATTAATTATAGCAATAATTGCATGATGCAGGCTCTTAAACAGAGGTTTAAATGCCATCTATGCTTTTGCTGTGGATTCCTGGCTTCTCAGGAAACTGGACGAGATGACCCCATAAGTCCCATTTCAATACTGTAATTCAATGAAGATATGATTTATTTTGAATCTCACTAATAAAAATAAATCTGCTATATTTTGCACTTTTCTGAGAGATGTGCAAATGTGGGAGGAAAGTTTTATTTGTTCGTTACGACATCAATTTCATGACATAGCAGAAGAGATTTAAGTCAAAGCATCTGACTGCAGAAGAGATTATTGAAGAGATTATTTTTCCCTCATTTGATATAGGTTCTATATTGTGAATTTCAGATTTTTTAAGTAACTCCATTAGTAGTTCATGGTTGCCTGATGTCTGCCTAACAAAATCTTTTTCACTCGTAGAAATAACAGTGCATCTGGTTGGAAAGTCTTCAGAATTCTGTACGAATACCAAACAAGCAAAAATGGGATACAAGGGTGCTTACAAGGGTATTTTTGTTGGTTTCAGCACAGCCCAAATTAAACAACTCTTGTTCATTTAGCATATTTGAAAGGAGCGGAACTTTTGAGATTCTCCTGTGCTAGCCCCCATCATTTCAGCTGACAGCTGACCATTGTAAAGTGAGATACGCATAAACCATGCTAACAAAGTGAAATGCTGCTAATAAATACCATTGGTCTTTCCAGCGACCAATAAAACCTGAAGGAACCTTTTCTCGAAAGTAGTTTATCTCTAAGAAGAGTCCTTTTGCATTGTCATTGTTTAGTTTTTGAGGAGAAGATACATGGGGGGGGGGCAGAGTCAGAGAGAACATAAGAACAACTATATAAAATATTATTTGTAATATTAATATTTTTCTTGTTGCTATAGCTCTTTTATATTGCAACAGTTGAGTGCATGTCACTCCAGAGAACAAATGAGAGACTTTGCAATTTGAACTCCAATCTGAAGTTAAAGTGAGATGAGAGCAACTGAAGGCTGCCCGATCTCTTTGCCATTTCCAAATGAAATAGCCTTTTACAAGCTTGTAAATTTCTGTCCTTTTGAATGCACCCTATTTTCCCCCAGTTATGTGCATATAGATTGCAACAAAGACCATGATCCAGCATATGCCCCTTTGGAATCAAATCCGATCAAACTGAGTGGTGCTACTCTGGGTAAATATGTACAGGATTGCAGCCCTTGTTTGATCTTTGTGAGATCAGCTCCTTGAGGATGCTGATTCGTGGAAGGAGTTTCTGCCACACTGGATATGTTTTTCCTCACCTTCACATCCTGCCTTTTGTTACTGCTTCTTCATCACTGAATTCAAACACATTTCTCCACTTTCATCCCTGAGCTTTCCTTTCTTTTGAACCCGGTACTAGCTACTTCTGTGCTTTCTTCTCCTTCCGTATTCCCCATTTCTGCTCTACATATAACTCTAGAACATATTTTTATGCCAAGGCATGGTGTGTGTGTGCGTGCGTGTGTGTGTGTGTGTGTGTGTGTGTGTGTGTTGTGTCATTACAGTCATGACCGACTCATTGTGACTCCATGTCCATGGAGCTTTTCTTGGCAGGAATACTGGAGTGGTTTGCCAGTTCCTACTCCAGGCGCCTACAGCACCTGGTATTCCCTGGTGGTCTCCCATCCAAGTACTAACCCGTGCCGACCCTGCTTAGCTTCCGAAATCAGGCGAGATCAGATGTGCTTAGGGCATCGAGGCAGCTAAGGCATGGTAATGTAGTGCTACTCTGTATTCTTTATACTGGAGTTCAATTTTCAGCCTCTTGTGCTGTCTGTCCTTTCAGTGATTGAGAGGAACTTTTCTGGGGTAAGGCAATTGTCTATCCAGCAGTAAACATTCACTCTGTCTACCCTTTGAATTCCAAAAGAGACTCTCCTCTCTGCTGGGTGCTCTTTCTCTCTCTCATTTGGGTTGGTCTCAATTGTTTGTTTGCTATTGATCTTTTCAGTTGGTTGTCAGGATATGTGCAGTAATAAAGCAGCATGCACACGCCTGCTATTTCAAGCAAATGTGCATAAATAAATGTTTTTTTTTATTCTCCCTCCTACAAATGTCTCTGAGTAAGTTGTTGGGACTTTAAGTGCCAACTAATGAAAATGTGTTTTCCCGTTCCTATGTATTTTAAAAGTCTTTTGTGAAAAATCTAATCTGATTGTTATAAATATAGAACCTGAAAGCTTTTAACAGGGATATTTTTGTTACGGGAGCAAAGTTTTGGTTCCATTTGGTCTCTCCTATCTGAGAAAGTGATAGGCAAGCTATAAAGATACAGATTACACATGCATTTGCCACATATGTTTAAATAATATTTGGATACAGTTATTACCAGAAGCAGCTGTGTTTTGTTTTGTTTTGTTTTATTAACTTAGTATTTAATTGAGATGTTTAATTGGATGTTTATTGTGTACCTTAAGAATGCAGAATGTGAGTTACGCACAGTTGTTTTTTTGAAGGAGTGCTCGATTACTGAACTGAGCAAGTGTGACAACACCCTGGATTCAGGAGAAATACATATGTAAATTATCAGCCAATCCCAGCAGGAGGGTGGGGGATTGTATGGTATAAAAAGGGTGGAGCCTGGTCTGTGAGAGGGAGTTGAGTTAAGAGTTGTTGTTGAGAGTGAGTGCTGAGAGAGAGCACAGCTCTGTTAGAGTTCAGTCAGGCAGTGAGGGCTTTACTGTTTACTAGTTATTAAAGACAGGGAGGCCTGAAGAGTTGAATTAATATATTTTATGTTTAAGGCAACACATAGTGTATCAATGTCAGTCATTATTGTATTTATTTATTTTCTCAATAAACTTCATTATTATTTTTATGTTAGTGGTTCTCAGTGTTGTCCTTCTGAATCTGCTCTTAAAGTTGGAAGGGAAGGCAAACGTTTCTGATATGTATTCAGTTTTCGGGTCACACAGCAAAGGCCTGTAGGAGACACCAGAAGTTCTGCCTTGCTGGCTTTAGCCGGAGGAAAAGCTCCAATCAAGTGCAATGCCCATTGAACCAAGTAATATACAGGGTGGATGGTCATGGGTTGCCTACACTTAAACATGTTATTTAGTGCATGTACGTACTTGTAAACATGCTGCTGATAGCCTAATTTGTGGAGCCCCAGAGTGACTGATATAAATCCTGCCTATTAAAAACATTCTCGTCAATTACCTTGTCAGTTTCAATCTAAAGAGGCATTGAAAGGAGTTACTTTTATGTGTTCCCCCTTAGGGCTATCACTGCTTGTTTATAATGTAACAACCACACCCCTAAAGGAACCGCAAAGTAATAAAAATTATTCTTATAATACACACATTATAAGAATTCCCCGTAGTGCTGATTGCTTTAATGATGTAACTAAACACTACTCAAGCCTGCCAGAACTAAATGCCTTTTAAAGTAACAATGCCAAGAAAAGTATAGGCCAGGGTGGAAAGGTGATAATTACCTAACTGGGCACAGAAAAACTGTACAGGATCATCTCAGCTGAATGTGTTCTAAACGAATGAATGTACAGTGAAAGGTACAGCAAAGAGGGCTATGTTATTTAACAACATCCTATGGACATTTGCTCAAAGGTATGTCCCATTGTGTTCACTGTTCTTTATATTCAGTACTGGAATAGCTCTGCAGTTTTAAACTAAGCAGATTTGTGTGTGTGTGTGTGTGCGTGCGCGTGCGTACGCACGTGCTTGTGTTTTAGGTGAATATATTGGCTGCAATTTGGTAGTAAGCGACAAATATAGAAGAGGTATCTGGTGAATCAAATCCATTGATTTTGTAAGTTCCATTGATTCAATGGGCTATTCTGGTTGCAATGTACTACTGGATTTCAGCCATAATATGACAGGTAAAAGTCTGGTCAGGGAAGATACCAGCTCACATTTATATCTACTATGAACCTGTCAATTGCAACAGGTAATCTTAGGCAAACTATAATTCTCTGACTGGAAATAGGCAGAGAACATACTCTTGGCCTATATTACAGGGCAATTGCCAGGGGAGGCACTGTCTCTTCTTTCCCTGTATGGAGGTCAATTTAGCTTGACTTCAGCCTTGGCCTGGCATCCAGATTATGTCCTGTGGCATATCTGAGGGAAGTGGGCTAATAGTTTGGGATATGGCACAAGCTTTGTGGAACACCCAAGATCTGAACTTCTCAAGAGGGGAATGGCTGGAGCAGGATGTCCCCTCCCAGACCAACAGTTGGGTTGTTCCTGTGTCTGTAAAACCATAATGAAAATAGAAACAAGTGAGTTTAAACACTTAAATGCAAAGTCTTATGGCAATGCAAAGGGGAGGTATGGACAGAGGAGCATTGTTCCCTCGCAGGTTACAAGCCCTGATGGGAATACGTGTTATCTCCATGCTTAAAAAGAGGGTGCCTCAAAATGCCAGATGCAGAGGAGTGGCATCAGGAGAAAGGGATCTAGTCATCTCATGTGCTCCCAGAGGCACTGTGAGAAAGATGGGGCCTTGGTCTGATCCAGCAGGGCTCTTCTTATGCTTTTATGAGTAGAACTATCTATACAACAGGACTCTCTTTCTTCCTTACTTTTGAGCAGAACTGAGGTATACTTGGAGGCTTTCAGGTGGGAAGATAAATCCATTCTACTTGCGACATCATTTTTTTCGAGAGAACAGAAATATTTGGGTAACATTCCATGAAGTGTTGTCCCCCCAGTTTGGATCGTCTGTATATTTGCATCTGACAAAATCAAATTGAAAAATAAAATCCAGGGGCCCAGCTTGCATGTATGTGGCTTTGTTCAAGTGACTATCCCAATCCATGTTTCATAACCATATTTCCCATGCTAGTCCTTTCACATTGCCAAGTTGTACCTTTTCAGTCGCATGTAAAATTAATTGTTTTGACTGCAAAATGAGATTGGAGAAAAAAGCAAGGTCAACTCAGGCTTTGAAGGTTGTTAGTCAATGTGCTGAATGTTTTTTTTTTTCCCCTTGAAAAACATCAGCGGACAGATTTTCCAACATGGTCTTTAACATTACACCAAATGTTTAATGAGTTTATTTATACAATGATTTTTTAAAAAGAGTTATAAAGCTTTTTAGAAACTTTCCCCTCTTCTAATGCAATCATGTTTGTCCTAAATGCATGTGCAGACACTTGGGCATGAGCAGGATGAGTTTCGTGTCTTTTTGTTTTTGAGAAACAGATTAGTTGGGGGTAAAAAATGGATCAACAAACTTAAGGATCAAAACCATATGCTATTCCTGGTGTGGTTGAGAGCAAGAACCACTGATGGAGTTTTATGTAAAGAGATAAAAATCTGTGCATGGGCTGTCAGAAATGGTTTGGCTGAACAAAGTCACTGTTCCTAAAACACTGCTGATATTCTTAAATGGGAATTGAATGAGAAACACCTGGTGGAGAACCAGAATTGTAGTGCTGCTGTCTGAGAGGCACCAACATATCCATACTGACTATATGTACCTTGGGTCCATCGAGGCAGAGCATACATTGTTACCATACTCATATGGGAAAGCAGTGATTACCCCAAAAGATAGCAAATTTGACAGGCAGAGAAATAATTGAAATCCTTATAAAGAAAGGACTATGGCTTAATGACAGAGCACATGCTTTCCTTATAAAACACGCTGTTTTAATCCCTAGCACGTCCAGGATAGGTTTGAGAACTACTCAGTGTCAATACTTCCTGTACTCATATTTAGACAAAAATATAGTCTTATACATGGAAAAATAATATCAGGAACAGAATACCTATTATTGGGGCATATGTTGCAGATCCATTTGATCTGCTAGATGACATTTGCAAAATTCCTTGTATTGATGGAGCAGCTTATCATAGGTTGCTATAGGGTCATTCCATGTCAAATCAACCACAATGAAAAATCAATTTTGGAACTTGTTGTCATGGATCTGGTTCATTTTGGTGCATTTGTACCTTATCATAAAATGCTTAATCCCCCCCCCCCCCCGATTTTTTGGCTCACCCATTTCTGAGACATTGCATTTTCAAAATTGCAAAAAATGCCAAAATTCACTCACCACTATAACTTCAAATGTCATTTAATAAATAGCTGTGATAGTTACAGACATGGGACACATGTCATTTTAAAGCTTATGAATAGTGCTTTCATTTGATATAGAACATGATGGAATTGTAACATAATTTAGAAGTAGGGAAGCCTTTCTCTAAGGCCAAATGTAAACATTGCCAATATAAATGTGCTATGCCTAGCCTTCTGTAGATTTGTTTACAATGAATGTAAACAAAGCCCGAAGACTCATTCCATCTAGGAGGCAGGTGAACCCTGATTGGTTAAAGAGGTGACATGTGACATTTTTTCACATGCTGTGAACAGAGACAGAGGGAGAGAGATGCAGAGATATTTTTCCTGAATGGATTGTGCAATATGGATTAATGGACAAATGCTTCGCAATGTAGTCTTAAAGTAGAATTAGTGAGGCTTTTGACTCTGAAGTTTGCTTTAGATTTCTTTAAGTTAGGAAGGGAAATCATGCATTTATATTTCATTAAGAGACTATTCCTGTGAAATCCTTATTAGCCAAAAATGCTTTTACTTATTATTCAAGTGAAGTGTGCCTTGTTGAATAATTATTCTGGTAAGTGGAACAGCCATTGCAGCCAGGCCGGGTGATGAAAAAGAATCCAAAGTGATATAGGTTTTGTTTCTTCAGATGCCTGCTTTCAGCAGCTGAGGGTGATTGATTGCAGATGGCATCCTGGGCAGAGAAACAGCCTTATTCAGGTGCATTGTACATTTCAAAATAATTACACATTTAAATAAATATAAAATTTGAATTTTTGGAAAAACAGAATTTTTTAACATTTTCAAAAACAAATCACACTTAAAGATACATATTGTGTAGCCAGTCACTCCAAATTTCAGGATGGTATCTCAATGGTATCATATAAAACTTAATTTTTCTTATCAAATGAAAGTCCTATTCATGAACTTTAAAATGACACATAGCTATCACAGGTATCTATTAAATGACATTTGAAATTATGGTGGGTAGTGAATTTTGGGTTCTTATGCTTCTTCTTTTCTTTTTTTTTTCTTTTTTTTTCTTTTTTTTTGCAATTTTGAAAATGCAATATCTTAGAAATGGGAGGACTGAAAAAATAATTTTAAACATCTCATGGTAAGGTACAAATGTACCAAAAATTAACCAAATCAATAACATCAAGGTTCCATGCATTGGTTGATTTGACATGGAATGACCGTATAACATATGAAATAGAAGCATTGACATTGTGGATTGATTGCAAGATACTGGAAATGTTGGGGGTCAAGAAGGTGGCTAGAAAAGAATTACTAAGAGAACAGAATCAAGACCAAGAAATTGCCATGGACATAAAGTACAGATTGCATAAGAAAGTAAATGCACACATTTATTAACGTGAACATTTGTAGGAAAATAAAAAGCAAACATATGTAGTAAGGAAAAGATCATATTGACTGAAGGATGTTAGCAGCCGGTTGTGCACGCAGCATGACATTGCTGTTAAAAGCAATTGCATTTAAACTCAATGTAACCATGATGATGGCCAGCCTCTGGGAAGAGGAAGAGATTTCATCACCCTAATATGGAGGGAACACTTTCCTCTCCATCCTGCAGCTCCTTGCATGCCTCCAAATTCTTTTCTGGAGGATCGCTGCCACTGCTGTCTGTAGAGTTTCTTATGGAAGCTTCTCGCAGATCTTCTTTTGCATTAATTCAGACCTAGATTTGTAAATCCATGATGTTATACTATCTCATATTTATACAAGCCTAAATGCCATAGCTGGTAGATATTCCCAATTCCTAGGATGTTTCCAATCATTCCTGTGCATGGTTGAAGCACTGCAATCTGTGTGTATTGTTGTAAATGTTTACCATTGCTTGAGACTCATTACTGTGGCCAAAAGGCCAAACAAGAGGCTTCTCAGAAGCTATACTGAGCGAGGTGAGTATCCCGTGTAGCAGTCAGAGCTCAACCACTCTGTTGCATTGAGGGGGCAGAATGGGGTGGGCAGATTTTTGATGCCTTGAAGGAAAAGCTCAATATATATTGAGAGCTTTCCCCTTACTTTCAAAATTTATTTTCCCCTCAGCAATCTGTGACTTTATCTAATGCAGCTTTCTCCCAACCAGCATCTTCCATGTCGGCTTGGACTGATGATGGGAGTTGTAGTTCACCACTTTTGGAGGATGAAAAGTTGGGACAGGACGGGAGGGCTGCTCTCCTGGCATTTGAAGTGAAACACATACAAGATCAAAATAATTTGTTAATTGCCGAGGTCCCTTTCAGATGTAAAGCCGAGACACACTGCAGACTGAAGTTCAGTGGCAGCCAGGCGGACAATTGGTTTCTGTTCTGTTAGCTGTGAGAGCAGTGGCAGGGAAACGGAAATGAAATAACAGCTAGCAGCTTCTCAGGGGAACACGTTATAATGGTATGCCAAATTATTACTCCTACATGTTAACCTTCTCTGTTCCCTTATTGCAAGGAAGGGCATCTCATGTATTTAGAATGTAAGCATGCCTTACAGCCAAACTCTTATTAAAATTAGAGTGCTGTATTTGGGAATACTCCATAGATGCATAAACTATCAGGCTCCGGTTTTGCATTCTCTCTCTGTCTGTTTTTTCTCTCTCTCAGTGTGTGTGTGTGTGTGTGCGCGCACACACACACACACACACACACACACACACACA
>JAHTLZ010000016.1:22478594-22492732 GCA_023846285.1 Phrynocephalus versicolor | reverse complement strand
TAATAATAATAATAATAATAATAATAATAATAATAATAATAATAATAGCACATAGATCCTAATGCTAAGACTTCAAATGATGAGAACTGAAACACAGGCTTCCAGACCAAATTCTTCTTATATGTTCATAGGGTTGGTTTGGTCACAACGGCCCACTCTGCAATGAAAGAAACAATACACAGTTCCTTTTAATATTCATACTTATTGTTTCAGCTTTAATAATGTCCTACTCATTGTTCTTAATTGTGAACATTGTCTATTAACTATGTAAGCCACCATTGTATCCCCATTGTTTTCAACTTTAAATATTGGCTTTTAGCAATATAAATCATCTTGGCTCCTTTTGTAAGGAGAAAGATGGGGTAAAAATATTTAAAATAAATTAAATTAAATTAAATAGAATTATCTACATCCAGATAAGTCCTCTGTCTTCCCCCCTTTGTGCTCCTTAGTCCTCCTGCTCAATATTATCACGCCTAGCATTGTTAGGACCTTCTTGAAGCCTTTAGGAAAAACTCCATGTTTACCACTGAACAGTTGCATAAAAGAAGATCCAGTTTTTAAAAGTCCCAGGTGCTTAGAGGAAGGGTTAAAATACTGTCTGAAAGTCAGTATAATGGACTCTTGGCAGGCAGGCAGACAAGCAGGCAGCAGTGGTTTGCCGAGTGGGGCAGGAAGAGACATGGAATTAAATCAAAGATTATGTTCTGAGGCAGACATAGTCTTGTTGCTGGGGGCCATGATGATAGAACTCTAAAGAAAATCTCTATGGTTTATATTTTGCCCATTAACATACTCCTGCATTGAACAGTGTGAGAAAGACCAGATGACCAGAATGAGGGAGAGGCAGGCAGGGAGGTTTTTTTTTTTTTTTAAAAAAAAGCAAACTAGAAGGAGAAAGACAATCAAATGACAGCTAGGGCCAATGGGTGAGAGAAACAGAAGATGTTTCGCTATCTTAAAAAAACACAGGCATACAAAATAAACATTTTTATTTAGAATGCGGGGACTATTTTTAAAATGTCACATTCCTTTTAGAAGTCTGAATCTCCAGATCACCTCAGCAGGCTTCAGATCCTTTTGCTTCATCTGGGAACCAGATCCTTAGAATCAGACCTCATAACAACAGGTCCAAATTAGGATAATTTGGTGAGCCCTAATCTTAGGATGCAGCCCCAATTGTAGTTATCCAAAATATAATATGAGAGTACTACAGCAGGCGTGATAGTTGTAGCCTCTTGTTCTCACTACGATACACTGGTTCTACTATAAATCCAATATTAATTACACCCCCAAGCATGTTGCCACACATTTTACCACGAATAAAATGCAGAAACGATAGTAAGTCTATTCCTTCGGTGAGCCCCCACCTCCAAATACATGTATGTACCTTCAAGGATTCTAGACTAGATTACATTCCAACACATGCGTAGTAAGAAGCTTAAGTAGAGGGCACTCACCATTGTGTTGGAGAATAAACAGTAAAAAGGAAAACATACTTCACCTTCTATGCAATCAGAGAATGGCATAAGAAGTTTTGCCTGGCTATGATCCTACAGCAGGGTTTCAAGCGTCTTCTCTATTTAAGAGATCTCTCTCTTTACTAAGCAGCAACTCAATCTGCTATCGTAATTGTAAGAGAATGAGCCAGGAAGGAGAGGCTGACTTAAGTAGACAATATTTAAAAAGCAGCTTTCAATGAATACTTACTAAGTGGTGCATGTGATGGTGCTTAAATTGGAGGTAACATACTTGATTAACCAGACAAGCTATTTATGGAAGAGACGGGTTGAAGCTTCTTGGCTGCGAGCATTTCTGGAGAAGCTCTGCTAAAATCCTTGGTTAGAAAGCGTGGAAAGTAGACAAAAAAGAGAAAATGGATGCCATTGCATAGGCACGTACACAAGTTTTATAGTGCAGTGGCAGGATATGACATCTGCAAAACTGGCCTTCCTGTTTAAACAATCTAGAGGATCTAGTGTCTCAGGCATCTTGGGTATAAGCTGCAAATGCTGTAGAACAGTTGTTGTATAGATGTATTTTCTAATGTCTGAGGCAAAGCTGCCATGTGAACCTTTAAACACACAAGAAACACTCACACATTCTTACTTAATTACTAGAGATGGGCACAAAATGAATTTTTAATTCATTTCATTATTTGTTATTCGTTTCATTACGGACAAAACGAATAACGAACAGACCCATCAAAGAAAAACAAAATTAAACAAAATGGAAATTTCCATTTTGTTCACTTCATTTTTCGTTTTCTCATTGGAATGCATCGAAGCCATGCAGTCCTATAGGAAAAAGCTGGTGGTCCCCCCCACCCATGTGGGGGAAACTGTAGGCTTTTTTTCCTGCCAAAGCCACTGCCAATCAACTGTAGTGCGGGGCTTCGGTTGGAAAAAAGTTTTAAAAGCCCTCCCTTTCCCCCACCCGTGGTGCAATCGGGTGAGGGGATAAATAATAATAATAATAAAACACGCTGACCCAGCCAGCTGGTCAGTGCAAGTTAAATAAATAAATTTTAAAAAACACGCCAACCTAGCCCACGGGCCAGCCGGCCGGCGTGAGTAAAAAATAAAATAAGAAAAACCCCACAGGCCAGCTGGTTGGTATGAGTAAACAAATTTAAAAAATAAAATAAAATAAATTCAAAAACCCATGCCAACCAGCTGGCCCATGGCCCATGGGCCAGCTGGTTGTCATGAGTAAAAATAAATAAATTAATTAAAAAAACACACATGGACCCAGTCTGCGGGTCAGCTGGTCAGCACAAGTAAAAACATAATAAAATAATAAATAATAATAAATAAATAAAAAATGCACCAACCCAGCCCATGGGTCAGCTGATTGGTGCAAGTAAAAATCAGTAAATAAAAAAACTGCACCAACCCAGCCTGTGGGCCAGCTGGACAGTGCAAAAAAAAAAAAAATTAAAAACGTGCCGACCCAGCCTGCAGGCCATCTGGTTGGTGCAATAAAATAAAATAAAATAAAATAAAAATGTGAGAACCGGTCCCCCTGGCTACCTGGTCGGTGCAAGTTTTTTAAAAAAATTGTTTTAGAAAACCAAAAAATAAAACAAACAAAAAATGAAATGATTTTTTAAAAACAAAACAAAAACAATTAAAAATGAAAAACAAAACGAAACACCATTTTGGCGTTTCTTGCCCATCTCTATTAATAACCTATCCTACAATTCCAGCCACATTTCTTATAGCTTGGTTGGTTATTAAAGTGGAGCAAAATACACTAGGATTAAAAACTGCACAAAAAAGAACCTAATTTGATTAAAGCCGTATATTATACTGTATCTATTTCCTCATTACCACTCACGGTTTGACACTTGTGAAGTAAACGGATGTTAATATAATGCATTAGGAAGAATTTGCCTCATGAGGGCAAAGCTAGCTTAGCGAAGTGATATTTAATGCTTGCTATGATATTTATTTAACTAAAATGCCTGATTAGATGTTAGACAGAACAGAGGTTAATGATCTTTGTTATTGGTATTATAAAAAAATTAAAAAAGGATAAAATAGGGTTAATGATGTGTGCCATTATTGTTATTATGGGGATTGAAACATGCAGTTGTTGGATATATAGAAAAATAGGCCCCAAGCTGTGAGTAATTAGCAAAATTATATTGTAGCTTAACCTTAGCCAGTAATTAATTACTTGGTTTGGATGCTGTATGCTTATAAGCATGGGTCTGGACCAGTTAGTTATAAGAAGTAAAAAAATTGCTTATATTTTAAATGAAAACCAGAATGAGGACAATATGGTTTACCTCAAGCCGGATTTGAGATATCTATGGCACAGATACCAAAAAAAAAAAAAAAAAAGGAGCAAAGGACATTAAGAAGACCCAGATGCCCACTGGGCAGCTACTAAATATTAGAGGATGAATGATATTCAAGTTGATGTAGCTGTGGGCCTTCTTTAGTTTGCAGGATAATCTAAATTTGTTCAACTTATTGCATAGATGTCCTTGTGACTGATCTGTCACCTTGTATCTTGCCAGTTTGCCTTCTCTTTCTAACATTTTTATAATGAAAAAGGATGAACATTGCTTATCTAGAATGAATTCGTCGTTAGAATTGCCGCTTTCGTAATATCTCAGAGCTTGAAAAACAGATTTTAAGCAGGGAGCAAAGAAACTTGGATGGTTATCTGTTGAGATTCTTATATCTTAGTTCAGTATTGAGGTTTCCACTGATTTGGGAATTCCAACAAAGAAACAGCAGCTAATATTGTGGAAGTTTTGTTGGTTCGACTTCCTATCCATTTCATAGCAATCAAACACCCCAGTTCTTGCATAGTTAAAAAAAATGCTTTCAAAACCTCATTACCTGTGCTGTGTCTGTATCAAGAGGGCATGTGTAAAAACGTTGTTGAAGTTTCTACCAAGAAAAGTAAAACATAAATTAAATATTGAAGTTTGTCGACTTACCTGCACTGAAGTAAGAAACCAAACTCAGTGTTTGGGATATGGTAGCTATAGGTGAAACCATCAGCAGGGGTTTCTTGCTGCATCAGGCAGGTGTAATTGATTAGGTAGCAGAATCATAGAATCATAGAGTTGGAAGAGACCTCAAGGGCCATCTAGTCCAACCCCCTGATAGGCAGGAACCCCATCACAATATTTCTGACAGATGGCCATCCAGCCTCTGCTTAAAAACCTCCAAGGAAGGAGACTTCACCACCCTTTGTGGCAGCATATTCCACTGCTGAACAGCTCTGTCATGAAGTTCTTCCTAATGTTCAAATGGAATCCCTTTTCCTGTAGTTTGAAACAATTGCCCTGCATCCTAGTCTCTGAAGCCATGGAAAACAAACCTGTACCCTCTTCAATATGACATCCTTTCAAATATTTAAACATAGCTATCATATCCCCCCTCAGCCTTCTTTTTGAAAGGCTAAACATTCCCAGATCCCTAAGCCACTCCTCATAAGACATTTCCTCCAGACCCTCAACCATGCTGGTTTCCCTCCTCTGCACCTGCTCGAGGTTGTCAACATCCTTTTTAAATTGAGGCACACAGAACTGGACACAGTACTCCAGCTGGGGTCTGACCAGAGCAGAATAGAGTGGTACTATCACTTCCCTTGATCTAGACACTATGGTTCTGTTGATGCAATCAAGAATTGCATTGGCTTTCCTGGCTGTCGCATCACACTGCTGACTCATGTTCAATTTGTGGTAGAAAGAGTATTTAAGTAAAAGAGTATTTCAGTAAAGCCCCAAGGTTCGTTCTTTGCTGATTCTTTTTTGGAACCAGTCACTCTGACCTACATGCTCTGTTAGAGCTAAAGTGTACTGGGTATTTCTCCTCCATTTTTGGTGCATGTTTGCATGGGTAAAATTATGGGATATGCTTTATAAATGCTTAATGTTTATGTGTTATCTAAATTACAATTATAATCTTCTGTTTGTGACATTAAAAAAACAGAAAGGTTTTGCTGAAAGTGTATATAAAACTATGTTGTATTGTTGTTGTAAACATTGCTAAAAGACATGTGCCTTTGAAATATAAGCTTTTGATTACCAGGCATTATTTTTCATTTTTTGCTAAAGCTTGGTTTTTGTTATATAATACAAAGAATATATTTTACATAATGATATGTTGATTCTTGTTATTTTACACATCACTGACTAGCAATTTCAGTATAAGTGCTTGTTTCAGTCTTAAACAAATATTGGGCAGTTGGGTCTCTGCTGCTGTATGCTTTGTCCTTTAAAAGTAGAAAGTTATTTTTTATTTAACTATATTTAACACTCCAGTATTCTTGCCAAGAAAACTCCATGGACATGGAGTCACGAAGTGTCGGTCACAACTGTAATGACACAACACACACACACACACACACACACACACACACTATATACAGTGGACCCTTGTATAACAAACAGCTTGTATAACATAAAATCTGTACAACATAAAAATTCCAGAGATAGGGGAAATTTGCTTAACATAATTGCCTATGGGGAAAATCTGTACAACATAAAAATGGGATTACTCCATTTCAATGCATTCCTATGGGAATTTGTATAAAGGAAAATTTGCTTAACATAATTTTATTTGGAATGAAATATTAGGCATCTGGGAGCCATTTTGGGTCGATGTCCCCTAAGTCCCCTTAAAGGAAAAAAATACAGGGATCTGAGAAAAGACATAAATGCACATTTTAAGGACCCCCACTCCCCCTGGTAGGTATTATCACACAGTATAAATAATTATCGCTGCATTTTTATGGATGCCCAGGGCGTTTTTTAACATTTAAAACAGCCCATTTCATTGTGTTTTGCCATTAATGAAAACAAAATGTAATGAACCCAATTTTCATGGTTCTGTTCGTTTCGTTCCATTGTCATCACAATTTTCATTAGTTGTTTCATTACGTAATGGAACGAATAATGAATAACAAATAACGGAAATGAAAAAAAAGTTCATTTCATGCCCATCTCTAGCGTACAACATTAAGCGTCATGTGCGGCAAAAAGATCAGTGACTGTTTAAAGTCAAAGATCTAGTGCACCCTTGTATGACATGTTGCACTTGCTGGCCAGCAACTAAGGAAGTTGAATGTCGCCTTGGTGTCATGGAGACAAAGATGATGCAATGGACCTCCGGCCTCACGGGAAAGGATCATGTGCACAATGATGACATTTGATCAAAATACTGTACCAATTACTGACAAGATGTGTGAAGTCTGACTATGTTGGTATGGACCCAACTTGTGTGCTGATGAGGAAATTCTGGCCAAAAAAGGTCTCACCCTGGAGGTCAGCAGATCCCGACTGAGGGGATGTCCAAAACAAAACTGGATAAACACCATTGACAATGACATGAAGACCCCATCACCAAGTCAGCCAAATACTAAGAGAAAGAAGACATATCTGTGTTGCTCACCTGCCACTTCAATTCTTGATGGAGAGAACCTTAGATAACTAGGCTGCAAAACCACTATTTGAAATTATTTATCCCATCATTATTTTGTTTTTTGGTTTGGTTTAGCAGCAGTGTGATGGAATAGCTCAAAATGCTGCTGCTGGGGTTATGCTTATATGTGCTTGCTTTTGATTCAGATTTGAAGCTATTTGAGTAGTTAACAGCACAATTTATGGTGAACTTTCACAACAGCAGCAAAAAATTGAGTACTTTTAATATCGGCATATCATCTTGCTCCATATCAAGATGTATGGTTCTGCATAACTAATACCCAAGTAAATATAGGATTTTTCAAAATAAATTCTCCCACTCCCTGTCATCCTATGGCAGCTGTGTATCAACATAACTGGAGGCAGCATCAAGAATCTGAGTGTATGTAATGCCAACAAGCATAAGATATAGCCAGGTAATGTCTCCCCAACCCAAGAGGCTTATCTGCTGCAGCGGTGTTGTCAATCTGCATCCTACAACAGTGGATTCACTAAGGCTTATGTTAAATGACATACTAATATCTCTTGACCCTAGACTAAGGCTGCAGTCCTAGAAATTTCTTTTAGCTATATAGTCCATGAGTCCTCTTGGAGAGAAGTCAGTCTTCCATTAGAAGACTGATCAAAGAATAATAATCTCTCCAGTCAAAGAGGACTTTAGAGCACTGGCGTAACTAGGGAGGGGTGGAAGAGTGCATTTGCCCCGGGGTGTGCAGCAATCTGGGGGTGCCTGGAAGGGGAGCAGGAGGAGGAAGCCATGCACCATCCTCCTGCTTTTGCCCCGCTAAGGCTTGGTGATCCTTAGTCGGGAGAAAGGAGGAGAGGGATACAGGCGATGTTTTATTCCCCAAGCAGCACCTCCTTTGATTGCCCCTCCCTCCTCCTTCCCCCCACCCCCTCTAAGGTTTGGCGATCATTAGCCCGGTGAAAGAAGTAGAGGGAAGTGTGCAATGGAGGTGCTGCTTGGAAAAAAAATCCCATTGCCTGCTTCCCTCTCCGCCTTTCCCGGGCTAACAATTGCCAAGCCTTAGCCAGGGGAAAGGAGGAGGGGGAAGCATGCTACGGAGGTGATACTTGGGGGAAAAAATCACCTGCGTGGCGCTATCTGCATGCTGTGCTGATTGTACAGGAGAACCTTAACTGGAAAGGAGACCCACAAAGAGGGCATGAGAAGGAGAGACCCTTCTTCCCTCCCCCCACTGTTCCCCCAGGATCCCTCCCTCTCTGGGTGGACGAGACATGGTTGGTGGGGAGGAGAAGGCGCAAAAAGTGACTTTGTCCTTCGGTGCTCCAAAATCTAGCCATGCCTCTGCTTTAGAGCAGCCGTTCTCATTTTTTTTGTTTTTGGCTATGGCTGTAAACACAATCTAAAATAAATATAGGCTGAATCTGGTTGTCCAAACCATATAACAAACCTTACAAGGTGGTGTGTGAAGAACAGCCCATGGCTCCCTTCAAATGACACAAGGGTTGCCATATGGCCCCACTGAGAACAGCTGCTTTGGAGTACAAAAAGGATGTAGAAAATGCAGGGTGACGTTTGGAATACAGTTGGGATAGAGCAGGCCTGCTCAAAGTCCGGCCCGGGGCCCAAATCCGGCCATTCAGGCCCACGGCTGGCTGCCCCCCTCCCCCTCCTTCGCCCCATTTTTTTTTAAAAAAAAAATCTTCCGCCAACACTGACACTTGCAGTCGGGTGGCAGGGTCGGGGAGCAACCGGCCCCTGACACATTCTCAGCCACCAAATCTGGCCCTCCTTACAAAAAGTTTGGGCACCCCTGGGATAGAGGAACTGCCTTATACTAAGTGATATCTTTGGTTCATCTAGACAAGTCTTGCCAGCATTGCTTAGTTCCATTTTCCCCATCAGAATCCCTTCTCTTTCTGTTGAGATTCTTTCCTGGCATGAAAATGCTACAAGCCAAGAATGTGTTATATCCCTCGCCATGGCCTGCCCATACACCCACACATTTAGAAATACCAGAAGTTGCTTTATATGGAATCACATTCTTAACTCATCTTGCCCAGCATTGCTGGCATTGGTTGGCAGCAGTCATCCAGGCAAAAGGCATCAGAGGTAGAACATGGAAGATTTTACATGCAGCTCTGATGCTGTGTCAATTGACTACAATCCTTTATGCTGTTTATGAACAGGAAACATTGAACATTACATGGGTCTCCTGATCACGATGATCTCCACAATGGTGAGAAACTATTATCTTTTTTGTTTATAAGATGGCCCCGTGTAGAAAACAATCCCCACATTGCCAACCCAAAATTATAAATTTAATTTTGACCAGTAGCCAGAAGTGATTTTCTTCATTTAGAAAGGGTGGCGGCAGCAGCTCAGTCTCCCCCCCCATATGATATAAAATCATCATCTGCAATTAAGAATCAGTGTCACAGAGGGAGAGTGATGTTTATAACCCTCCAACAATGTATCCCTCCCTCTTTCCCCATGCTGCCCCCACCCCACATCTTTCATACTCACAGGAGCCACCTCACTTGTGCGTGCACTGTCTGTGATGGATCATTCCTCTCTTCTTCCCCTAGACCTTTTGGGCAGTGGTGGCAGCTATGTGGGCTCCTCTTTCTCAGCTTCAATGTGAAGGGTTGGGCTGCCACCACCCACCACGTCCAGAGCAAGAAGACGGGAATGATTCCTCACAGATGGGACACATGGGATGGAGCCCAACCCTTGAAACTGAGGTAGAGAAAAAGGAGTCCATACTGCCACTGTTGCCACTGTCGCTGCCCACCTGGTCCAGGGCATGGAGGCAGGGAGAATCCATTGTGGACTGGATGGGTTGGGTGGAGCTCACACAAGTGAGGTGACTCCTACAGGCGTGAAGGCTATGGAACAGGATCAGTGTGGGGAAAGAGGGAGGAGAGATATGTTTTTGGAGGTTTTAGATGAAGTTACTCTATGCAGGAATATTGGGCAAAATCCAAAACAAACAAACAAGGCAAGAACAGGTGGCATCTTAAAGGCATGCCCACCATGTATAAGATGGCCCTCAGTTTTTAAGGTAAAGATTTTAGGGGGTGGGGATCATCTTATACAGAGAAAAATATGGTATATTGCATGTTGGTTCCAATTTTATTATTTAATTTCTAGTTAAAGTTGAATATTTATCTGTCTACAAGAATAGCGCATTAAAATTTTATGCAAACAATAATGTCATAATATGTTGCATTCTTTTTAAAATAACCATTTGCTTTTTGGGGACAAGGTGATAGTGCTACTGGCTACAGGTGTCTGAGGCACCAGCAACAGAAAACAACACTAGGAACAGGACTCACAAACTGCCTACCTAGTTTTATAAGTGAAATGTACAGTAATAGGCTGAAGCCCTGTTGCTGTCTCAGTATTATCATTGACCAAGGGGGCTTGGGCCCCATGAGGATTAAGCCTACATTTGTTATCCAATTGTTCTCAGATGCTGGGGCCAGATTCAGGGTGGGAGAAAATCATACAAGTACCTGCAGAATCAGAGATGCCTCTTGCTGAAGCTTGCAGGGAACAGCCCAGAGGCAATTATGTGGTGCAGCTGGAGACTCTGGAAGTAGTTTATACAGGCTTCCTGCACTGCTGCCTTTTGCCTCTGCAACACAAGTTGTCCTGGTGATTCTGGTGCGTTGCCTGTTTGCTCCTCTGATCCTAAGAACCTTGCTCATATATGTTCTTGTTTTGCTGCTGAAGAGTCCTGTGTGTTCCAGTGTTGCCTGACTTGCCTAAGTGTGTTCCTGCCTTGCTCCCTGTGTGCTCCAGTGGTGTCTTCTTTTCTTCTGTATTTTTTTCCTTCTCTGGTTGCTTCTGGCCCATAGACCTAGCTCCAACCATCTGGTCCAGGTGTCTTGCCTGCTTTGGCTTGCTCTCCTGGGCCTGTCAGCTGGCTGCAATTCTGTCCCATGTTTACACCACATAAGGCTGATGACAATTACCATGACAATTTTTCAGAGAAAATAAATCTCCACACCATAAAGGTCCTAAGATCTCCATGCAATGTTCAGCAAGCTGTTTCAGGGCTTTCCCAGATGAGACACACACCTTTAAGTGCTGAAAACTACCACCACACATGTATCTTAACTAGCAATAGTGATTTTTAAAAAATATATACAGTAATTAAAAACTCTATCCCATCCCACAGCTCCCAAAGGCTTCCCAAAGATAAATAGGGTTTCATAGGAGCCTTGGGGACAAGATGAAATAGTTTCAAATCAGTGGCCAAAATATCATTGGGCCATATGAAATGTTGGCCACTGATTTGAAATCACCATGAGGTGCCTGGAATAAGACAGTAATGAGAGACCTAGCCATGTGTTACCAACATATTTTTCCATTAAACTCCAAATTTCCAGGGAAACGTTCTCCCCAGTGATATGATGCAGATATTAAAAATAGCATGGGGACAAGATGAAATAGTTATGGACACATTGGCAAAGGTGGTGGTCTTGATTATGGGTTGTTAGCACAATTTCTGGAGCCTTCTTTTCAAGAAGAATTGTGTCTTGTGCTTGCCAGGCAGTAGTTGATGGCATCTAACATACCTGGGAAGTCCTGTTGGATCAACAAAATTTCTATACTTTTCCATTCCTTAGGATACAATATCCAGCAGTGTCAAGACCAACACAGTGGCAAATTAGAGCAGATGTGGCTGGAAATGGTGTAATTATTTCCCACAGCTGCTCTATTTACCCCTGGGGTGATATTGGGGCTGGCATGGAAAACAAAACATCACAACTCATGCTAATGTGTTTTCTTTGACTGCGACAAGGAGCAGTGTAGGCGTAACCACAAAACAGCAGCCCTCATACTGTGTAATGGTGACTTATGAATCACCTCAGAATTAGGAATTGTTCCATCATTCCCCACTTCTACATTTCTTCCCAGTTTCTGCCAGTCCGGATTGAAATGGCCATGTGATAAATCTTTTGTGGTCTTGTGTGGGCAGTTTTTAAAATCCCCAAATCATCCACAGAGCACCAGTATATCTTTGGTGTTCATTTGTGGCTCCTTCCCAAACAACCACTACTGTAGAACACTGGTGTGACATCCTTGGGTAATAGTAATAATAATATTTAGTTGTGTTGTGGTCTACTGGCAGCTACACTGACATGTATTGAATGCAACACAACACATCTTAAGCTAGAAGCTACATCATTCCTAAAGTATTCCAGAAGTGTGACTGATAAAAAGATGAGGAGGCACCCTCATGTCACTTCTTTCCTACCATACTTCGCAGAATGCTGTAGGATGAAACATCCTTGGGTTTGAAAAAAAGTGGGCAAAACCTAAATAGCAAATAAACATCAACTTTGAAAAGAAGTGAACCTTCTACAGCTAGGATAACTGGCTACCAGGGGAGCAACACAATTTTCTGTGTCATGATACGCATATAATCTCCAAAGCATTAGAAGAAAGGTAGCTGGTAGGAAACTGCAGAGAGAACCTTGCACCACTGAGAGTAATTTTAAAAATTAATTAAAAATAAAATAATTGGATGGGGAGAAGAGACAGAAGCTTTTAAAAATTTAAATAACACAATTGATAGTCTTCTGTTTTTCTAGACTGTAAGGAAACACTCTTTTGCCTCAACTGATTATTCTGACTATTTTTTCAAGTAAATTGTCAAAAAAGAGAGAAGTTTTAAAAAAATGCTCAGTCCAGCCTTAATCTCATCATCTTCACATTTTTATATGCAAGTCATTAAGCAAATGACAATAAATAAGAACAATTTTAGAATTTAATCCCAGGTCATTTACCCTTTATGGAAATGTGTTTCCTCAAGGAGATTTTTAAAAAGAAGTTTGACCGGTGTGCTCTCTAAATTCCATCCTGACTGATTGGGCATACATGCCACTTTCCCTCCCCCCATAAATTCTGTCACAACTGGCAGAAAAACATGCATTTCAGAGGGAACCTTGCTTGAAAACCCATCAATGATATCAAACATTGGAAAACTACCTTATAATATGCAATGTGTGTGTTGTGTCGTTATAGTCATGACCGAACCTTCGTGACCCCATGTCCATGGAGTTTTCTTGGCAGGAATACCGGAGTGGTTTGCCAGTTCCTACTCCAGGTGCCTACAGCACATGGTATTCTTTGGTGGTCTCCCATCCAAGTACTGACCAGGCCTGACCCCGCTTAGCTTCCGAAATTATGTGAGATCAGATGTGCAATACATCTTAGTAATAAATGGGTATATTTATGTATGAATGGAAGTTCTTATAAACCTTGCACTTGCACACTGAAAATCTCAAAGAATAGTAAAATTCAAAACTATTGAATTTCTGAAGAAGAACTTCCCTCTTCTATTATCTGATATTTAAACATTTTAATTTCAAAGGCTACCCTTTTTTGTTTTCTAGTTGTCCATTATCAGCAATAATCTTAACTATCTCTCTAACCTCTCATAGGATAGGTTTCACATTAAATGTCAACCAACTTGTTTCATAGGCTAATTTTTCATTTTCATTTTCACACTTATGTCAACTCATGACATTATAGCTCTTTAATTTCTTCAGTGAAATACGGTGTCAGCAGGAAACAGTAGTAATTTAGTATTATGTATTCAAGACTCTTTCTAGTATAGTTCTTCTGGAAGTTGAGTCATGGCAACTGGACTTCTTTTATTGAGAGACTGAAACATTTCACTGCTAATCTAAACAGCTTCTGATGAAGCTGTTTGGATGAGCAGCGAAACGTTTTAATCTCTCAAGAACAGAAGTCCAGTTGCCATAACTCAGCTTCCAGATAAACTCACCCAGATGACTAAGAATATTCACAGACATATTCCAGTATAGTTGAACTTCCCAGGTCATAGAATAGTCTATTTTCTGTAAACACTTATGTAACATAAAATGATGCAATGCTTATATAACATATAAGGATGCACTGTGCATCCAAGGCCTGTATTCTGTTCCCTGTTACATACACAATATACTGTAAATCCCATCAGGAACATGTTAGGAAGTATATAAAGATATCCCATTAGTACTGGCAAAGCTGTTTATTTCAAAAAAATACAGAGGTTGTGTCCACACATCCAAAATGCCTTTCCAGTTTTCCTAAGGTTGATTTTTGGGATGGTTCAGCGGAATATTCCATCATGACTGTTTTTGCGAAGAAGAAGAAGAAGAAGAAGAAGAAGAAGAAGAAGAAGAAGAAGAAGAAGAAGAAGAAGAA
>JAHTLZ010000016.1:22454845-22478584 GCA_023846285.1 Phrynocephalus versicolor | reverse complement strand
AAGAAGAAGAAGAAGAAGAAGAAGAAGAAGAAGAAGAAGAAGAAGAATGGGGGTGAAAAAATTAGCAGTAGCCAAGGGTGTGTGCACAATGGCAACATACAAAGAAATATTCTTGGATCATGGGTTCACACAGAATCCCAGACCAAACATAACATGGGCAGGATCATGGAATTTTAAAAAAATTGTTCCCTAGCTGGGAAATTCTGCATACTTGAATGCAGTTCTCCTTAGTCCTAGTCTGAAACTTTATCTGCTCCACCACATTTTCTGTTAAAAAGGCCTATTCAAACTTTGGATATATGCTTTGATCTTTGATTTTGAGATAGAAAAGTGATTTCTGTGGACTATAGGTCCTAGAATGGTAAGAGTGTTGCGGGAACAGTAAATAAGAAAAGTGATTTTTATTCTTTCATGTTTTTGAGAATTCTGGAGGTCCATCTTAGTTGTGTTTAAGAATAGAGACGGGCACGGAATGAACTTTTTTCGTTTCCATTATTTGTTATTCGTTCTGTTATGTAACGAAATGACTAACAAAAATTGTGATGAAAATGGAACGAAATGAACAGAACCACGAAAATTGGGTTCGTTACGTTTCGTTTTCGTTAATGATGACGCACAATGAAATGAGCTGTTTTAAATGTTAAAAAAACACCCTGGACATCCATAAAAATGCAGCAATAATTATTTATACTGTCTGATAATACCTACCGGGGGGTTTGAGGTCCTTAAAACATGCATTTATGTCTTTTCTCAGATCGCTGTATTTTTTTCCTTTAAGGAAAGTTAGGGGAAATCGACCCAAAATGGCTCCCAGATGCCTAATATTGATTTCTTTGGTATTAAAACGCCCTGGACATCCGTAAAAACACAGCGATAATGCAATAATTATTTGAAATTATTACCTACCAGGGGGTTGGGGTCCTGAAAACGTTTGTTTTTGTCTTCTTCCATCGCGATGTATTTTTCTTTTCCCTTTAAGGATGACAAAATGGATGTTGCCACCAGCCACAAAATGGAGGCAAGCCATGTGATGGGATCATGTTCAACCAATAGCATACCCAGGTTGAAGACTGGGCAAGTCTGGCAGCCCCCGTCCTCCTTGCAGTCTCCGGTGGGAGTTAGGGTGGGATTGCTGTCTCTGCAACTCTAGCTTCAGTCCTGCAGCCTCCCTGTGCACGTGTGTGCATACCTCTCAGTGAGTACCCTCCCCTGCCCTGCAGTGCAGTCACTCTGCGGCTGTCTTGCACCCTGGGCAACGCCCGCCACTGCCTTTGCAGCCTTCCTGAGTACCTAGTCTATACTGTGTCTCTGCCAGCATCATTTTTTTTTTTAGTGTTTTCCCTCTGGTCTGGGGCATTGGGGGAAGCCCCCGCACGGAAATGCTTTAAAAATCGCGCAAAAAGCGGGTAGAAATGAAAAATGAAAAAACAAAAAATGAAAACAAAAATTTTCCAAAAATTCATGGAAAATTGAAACAAACCGAAACGGACCTCTCAGCGGCAAACAAAAAACCGAAACACCTTTTTTTGATTCATGTCCATCTCTATTTAAGAATATGGTCCATGCATGTTAATGAGATTTTTAAAGCATTTATTGTCCGGATTTCTTAAATTATAAAAAGTAAAAATGTTGATGATCACTGCATGTGCTGCTTTAAGGGGAAGGTTCATACAGATCAGAAATGTCACTGTCTGGGTTGCATATTTCCCAGGTCATTCGCAAATGACTTTTGAGTCTGCACACATCATTCATTCACCTCCACTGTACTGTTCAGGGAAGAAGCCCTCTTGTACTTGTCTAAAGTGTACTTTTAAAGCTGGGGTCAGTGAAAGGTGAAGAGAAGCGGTAATATACTGGTTGACCTTTCACAGGAATTCCAGATAAAGACCCAGAAGTTGAGTCAGAGATAATCACAAGATCTGGAATTTACAATAACAAACTCATCATATATCTACCTGTCAGACCTCTTCCTCTAAGGGAGGAACACGAGGTCACTGGAAAGGCCTCTTTCCATCAACATTTTAATATTATCATTACAGTATAGTCAGGAAGAATCATGAAAGAATGTGTTCGGCATCTTTATCAACATTTGCTTATTTTTCTCCTTATTTTTCTCTTTTTACATCACTGGCTCAAAATACTTCACAGAGGAAACAGTTGGCACAAAAAGCGATGTAGTGCTTACATAAATAGGTTTTGTACCTCTCTAGTACTATATGTCTGGCTTTGGTGGGGACTGTGCAGTCACATCTGCATTAAGCTACAGAGAGGAATTTCTAAGTACAGACCACTTAGATAGCAAACGTAACTGCTCTGTTAAACCCCATAGGGTTCGTTGAGTACAAGGTGGGATGTTGTGTACCCTTTCAGAGTACTCTGGAGCAGTCTGGAAAAAAGGATGACTAGTCCTATTAAACCCAACTGAAGAGAAACACCAAGAGAAACATAAAGATGACATCAAATAGAGATAATTACACAATAATGTCCAGAATACCATAAGGGAAGCCAATGAAAAATGGTAGTCTGAGCAATATGCAAAAATAGAAACATAGCCCTATAAATATGCATTAAAAAGATCAGGGAGACAGCAGGCATATCAAAACATGATGATCATGCCTACTACAAATGGCAGGAATTGTTCTCTGATAAGTAATGTCAAGGGTAAAATCACAAAATTACTTGAGTAGATTAAACAGCTGTTTGAAGAGAACCAATTAATGAGATTTATGAGGCCAGAAGTTTATAGTGGGCCCGATAGTTCACAAAATTTAAATCCAAAATGAATATAGCTAAGAAACAAAAAAGCAAAGGTCCTGGACCCAATTATGCTTTCTGCAAAAAAAAAAAAGTGCCTTCTGTGTTTTAGTGAACCTCTTCAAATCTATAGAGCAGAAATCATGCAAGAAATTTGGCTGAGATCCATATTTATTGAGGCTAAAGATTGTATTGACTTCTGAGGGATAAGCTGCTCATTTGCTTAGGTTTTCTTAACTATGTGACAAAATTTTAAAAAAGAAAAGCCCACGAAGAGTTCACAGGAGATAAACAATCTGGATTTAGAAGGGGGGGTGGATTCAGGGCAGGGGCATGGTGGCTCAGTGGGCTAGAGTGCTAAAATTGTTGGCTGCGAAGTCGGCAGCTTGCCTGTTCGAATCCCAGGTGCCACGCAGCAGAGTGAGCTTCTGCTGTTAACCCCAGCTCCTGCCAGCCTAACAGTTCAAAAGCATGTAAATGCAAGTAGATAAATAGGTACTGCTGTAAAAAGCGAGAAGTTAAATAGTGTTCCGTGCACAAAAATGGTTCAGCCATTGCTAGGGACTTGTACAACACTGGCTCTTTGGCTTAAAAATAGAGATGAGCAAGCCCCTAGCAATGTGGCGGGCATGGCTAAACACATTTTAAAACACAACTTATTTAAGACACAACTAGCACGCATGTGCAGGGGAAACCTTTACCTTTATCTTAGAATCAGGGCAGCACTGAACAGACCTTACAGGGATGTCGTGATGTGAATGTTGCATGTTTGCTTACTTTATGAATTAGGAGAAGCCCTTTGACAAAATCCTACGTGCCAAGCTGATAGAATTGTTGATAAATAACACTCTTGACCCAAGAAATATTTATGTATTTATAAGTACAGTAGGACCCCAATATCCACTGGTTCATTATCCACTGGTTCAGTTATCCATGATTGGCAGAGGGAACAGTTAAATAAATAATTCAGCAGCCACAAAGCAAGCTACTATCACAAACAGTAGCGGTAAAGAAAAGTACTGTCATAAAACAAGAGCCATAAAGCAAGCTACTGTCACAAAACAGCAGCTGTAAAGCAAGCTACTATCACAAAACAGCAGTTCTGGAGATTTTATGGTGTTCTCTGTTATCCACGGTTTTCATTATGCATGGAAAGGCCTGGAACCAATCCCCAGCAGATACTGGGGTCCTACTGTATATAATTAGCAATCTATACTAGTAACAATTGTAGTGAACAGTAATTACAGAACACAGAGAATCAAAGAGGAGTGAAATAAAAATGTATTCTATTGCCACTGCTTTTCAATTCAAATTTGAAAACTCCTCATGTTTAAAGAAGTACTTGCTGATTGAAATGAGAGTTTCATGTTCAATAGAGAGTATGCAGTCACACTGGTGGTGGTATTAAATACTGAATTTAGAAATGCAATTTTGGAAGAAGTAGCTGTGTTAGTCTGTGCAAGAATTCCAGTTAAAATTCAAAGAAAGTAAAGAAAACAAAACAAATGACAAAAACACGTGGATATGTTTTTGTCTTTTGTTTCTTAGAAATGTATCTGCAAATTCAATTGACTGAATGGTGAGTTCATAAATCATGCAATAAACATCAGAAGAGAGGTGGCCCAGAGCAGCTTATTTAAGATCAAGAATGTAATATGTGACAAAAACATATCAATGGCTTTAAAATATACCTTGTGTGGTGCTAGGCATCCTCGTTTCTGGTATGGCATGGAATCATGGATGCTAACAGACTAGTATAAAGAGAGAGAGAGAGAGAGAGAGAATTCAAATGTGGGCATGTTAAGGCTTTCTTGAATGAAAATAGCAATCAAAGAAGCACTACTAAGAAGAATCCATAAATACCATGAAATCTCAAAACAAAAAGAATGGAAAGAACTAGGTTACACTGATACTATATCAAGCAATGAAAAACACAGATTGTTACAGCTGACCATCAAAAGAAGTGCAAGAACAAGAAATGTTTGGCAGAAAATAAGAGTCCTTTGAAATTGGCTTGGATGCGTTGTTCAGAGCCGTTGCCTCTTAGATCAGAAGAGCCACCAAAAATGCCTGGCCTTAGGTAAGAGAAAGAGTGCTGCATATCAATCTGTGAGAAATGAATGGAATAAGAATCAGAAAGAGGGATGCATTTTCTGCTTACTCACATTTCTTTCTTATGAAGACAATGCGGTATTTAATAAATCTTAACCAATAGTAATTTTTATCTGTGCCAAGGCATTTAAACATTAATAACACCTACTGTAACATGTAACAATACTATTGCGTTGTGTATATAGTGTGAAACAGATGTTTCTTCAGCTAACTAAATACTGGAAATGCAGCCCCAAGAAATCACCCTGTCCAATTATAATGGCAAGTGGCCAGAATGG
Organism: Phrynocephalus versicolor; assembly: GCA_023846285.1. Lineage (NCBI taxonomy): Eukaryota > Metazoa > Chordata > Lepidosauria > Squamata > Agamidae > Phrynocephalus > Phrynocephalus versicolor. Next base: position 22,473,440 of record JAHTLZ010000016.1, on the reverse strand, counting down.
TTATGGTATTCTGTGAGCTATAGTCTAAAACTGTGAGTGGGTGTCCTTAAGAGTAACCTTTGGTATTAGATGCTCAGTTATCCCATTGCACGTTTAAACAATACGGTTGTTATACCCTTCAAGAACTTCTTGAGAAAAAAATAGTACCTAGCTGTAACTAGCAACAAAATAAGGCTGGATTGCTATGAAACACCTTTTGTATGGCTGTTCATAAACTGCAGATGGTTCAGAACACAGAATCAGAAATGCTGACTACTATGTAAAATAGATAATATATCTCACCACTTTATAAATCATATACAATAAACCATTCCTGTCTTCTGGGTACAGCTCAAAATACAGGTTGTAGCCTATAAAACAGAGTGGATAAAAATCAATGACTTTTTTAAAAAAAAATCAAATTTGTGATTTGAATAATTGTGATTTAAATCATGACTTAAATTTTAAAAATCATTTTTGATTTAAATTGCAAAAAAACAAAACACCCGTTTATTTTCATTTGAGTCAAATTCACCCTGATTAAAGCCTAAATGACTTAGGTTTACAGTAGATGACTCCTCCTAGAATCTGCCTTAGTAGGCACACATTTCACCAAACCTCTGCTTTGAAACTCCCCTCCTCTGAAGGTCTGTTGCACTTCCATACTCAGAATAAAGAGATGGACACAGGTGACAGGGTTAACTAGGCTCACACTTTATTAGTTCTTACTTTCAGCCTCCTTCCTCCTGTAAAGAGGGCTGAACATAATGTGGACACCTGGGGCAGGTACCAGGGGTATTTCTTACCCTTCCTTGTTCCCAACCAGGCAAGTTCCAAACCCTCAGTCAAAGCTGTTTACCCTAAGCCCCTGGACAGTTCATACCTGGCCTGCTAAATGGCGGACCGCCCCCCCCATCACCTCACTGTCCAATTCTCATGAACTCTGGTGGACAGTGTTCAGGGCTAGTCTCCCATGCACCACGTATCATGGCAATTTTATTTATTTATTTATTTATTTATTTATTTATTTATTTATTCCATACTGACCACCTAACAACGGGGCCACTCTGGGTGGTTTATAACACATACAAAGCAACAGAAACAATAATCAAAACAAAAGCAAGAACACTAAAATAATAGAACTTACATTCCAAGGGCAATGAAATCATAATTCTGATTGTTTCCCTCAGGTTTAATTAGTTTCTAAACATAAATGTTACCCTTTTATTTCTTGGTTTTTTAAAAAAAATTGTTTGCAGATTTTTTTCCAGCTACATAACATCCTTCTTGGTACACCTACAAAAGAGGGGGGAAAGGTTCAAATACAAAAATAGATAAACAGAGTGAGATTTTGGTGTTCTCATAGTTTTGAACTCATTTTTCATCAAGACACAATATTTAAAAAGACAAAAGTTAACCAGAAGGGGACAGGAAACTACTGATAATGAGATAAAATAAAACTAGATCTCACTGTTGTTGGCTACAGCATTATTTTACATACACATAAATTTAAGCTAAACAGGAAAGGTCCCCTCCATCCCCACAAATCAGGAAAACAAATGCAGATTTATTAATAGCGAGATCTCAGGAGTCTTTTAAACAATGGAGCCTTCCTTGGAACTAAGAAAACATTTTTAATGATCTTTATAATTGATCACTGTAATCACCACTTTCGTAAAGCAGAACCAAAATATCTTGTTTTGATATTTTTGTATCAGCAATAAACATGAATACCTGCTCATTGAGACTCACTGTGAATGAATGACACAGCTCACCAAAGATGGCGCAGAGGACAAGCATGCCACCCCAGCCCTGAAATAAAGAGACGAGACAAGAATTGTGGAGTTCAAATTGGGGCACAATTTATTGATTAGATGTAGTAAACTGTAAAGGACGAAAATCCAATGGAGGCCTCAGAATAGTGCAAGTGGCATGTACATCAGCAAAGCTTAACAAGAAATTGACCCTGCATGGACTTCCTGCAATAAACTGCCTGGTCCAATGTTTGTCAGGAGTAAAATTCGCCCAAAATTTCACTCTCGAGCCAAGAACCTGTTTCTGTGCTCAGACTGAAAGATCATGAATTGAACATAGGGTTACTGGCAAAATTGCCTAGGAAATGTCAAAAGGCAACCACGGAAGCAGGGAGTACTGCACTTAACTCATACACGCATCCTCTGTGAGATCAGTGTAATAGAGAGGAAAACATTCCCGGATCCTTTAATATTTTATATTTGCTTTACATGTGTAACAGAGTACAGTATTATAGTTATTTTGTTAATAAGAATGTTAGTATCTAAGAAGAGTTGATGAAGAGGCTATCTTAGCCAAAATTTTGTTCAGACAGCTGGCAACTTGCTTTCCAACGTGTAATCTGTTTTGGATTTTTTTCTTTAAGTATAAGGGTAGAAAAAATTCAGATAAACGAATAAATATGTTTCTTCCTCCCCATTCCTTCCTCTTTGTCTTCCTATTTTTTATTCTATAAATTTTGAGAAAATGGTGCTTGAGCATATCTTAACAAAGACTGTTTGAAGAAATGTTTTCAATTGTTCTAGTACCAACATCCTTTTCTTTTTAAAGAGCAACATAATTTTATCAGGGGAAATTGAAGGTAGGGAGTTTATTTCAGATCATATTTCATGCAGCCGATCATTTTGGTTTTACTTCTCCATGCTGTCTTCTCCATCCCTTTGCATGAGAAGTATTACTTACAGGGTAGTAATTACCTCTGACACATAATTATTATGGTTTTTGATGACAAGAAGGCCTTTTCTTTCCCTGCTTTCATAACATATATTCCTGTAAGCCCAAGCTTATTGAACCTATTTAAAAGTTGCAAAGCGGTTGGCTTGCAATGGCACTCTGGGGTAAGGGAGTGAAGTGGAAAGGCCGGGGAGAAAAGAGCGAGAGGGAGAGAAGGAGACCATTTAAACATTTTGGAGATGATCTCACATAGCCATATCGGCTCTCTCTCAACTGTGTGGGTGAGGCGCAGTTGAGAGAGAGCGATGCCTCTCAGCAACCCGGCTGGGATCACCAGCAGAAAAGGAGTGCTTTTAAAGTTAATAAAACGAAGGTGGCTTGGAGTTGTGGGGGGAGGGGACATGGGGAGGGGTGTGGAAGTGAAGAAGGGAGGCTCCTGGCAAGGCCACATAAACTACACAAATGAGTTTCTAATCTTGCCACATGGGCTTTTTTTCCCAACTCTGTACTCTGCGTCGACCCCAGCTGCAGGCCTGGATGAGCAGTTTAACAATCCTTAGCTTCCCCCCCCTTCTCTCTCTCTCTCTCTCTCTCTCTCTCTCTCTTTTTAATGATCAGAATCAGGAATATCATGTTCCTTGAGCCTGGGGGCTCTGTGGGGTTTAAATAGGGCAAGTAGCTGGCATTCTGCCAACCCTACCTGCAGCTGTATTTCTCAGAAAGTTGGAAGACAGAAGGCTGCTCTTGCACTTGGTTGGTCATCTTCTGATTCCCTCAGCCTGCTTAAGAGAAGAAGTGTGTGTGTGTGTGTGTGTGTGTGTGTGTGTGTGTGTGTGTGTGTGTGTGTGTGTGTGTGTGTAAATGTTGCACAGAAAGACAGAGATAGAAACAGAAATGAATGCATCTCATTTTCTGAAGGTGTAAATGGAGATTCCAGGTGGATGCAATAGTCTGCTCATAAAAAGGTTGATTCCCCCCCCCTTCAAAACATCTGTGCTGTCACTAAGTTCTTGTATTGATGAGTTTGGAGCATCCTAGCCATGAAAACACAAAACAGAATTATAGTGTCTTCTCTGAAGAAAGTTTTATGCAGCAGTTGTTTGTCTCATGCTACTACATCTCTTAAACAGGGTATCTACATTTAATCTAATCTCAGTTTCTACAAGGGTAAAAATGAAGAGTAAAAGGTATTTCATAGAATCACAGAATCATAGAGTTGGAAGAGACCGCAAGGGCCATCTAGTCCAACCCCCTGCCATGCAGGAACTCCCATCACAGGACTCCTGAGTCCTGACAGATGGCCATCCAGCCTATGCTTAAAAACCTCCAAAGAAGGAGAGTCAAACACCCTCCATGGCAGCATATTCCATTGCCGGACACAGCTCTGTCATGAAATTCTTCCTAATGTTTAAATTGAATCTCTTTTCCTGCAGTTTGAAACCATTTCCCCATGTCCTCATCTCTGAAGCCATGGAAAACAAACCAGTCCCTTCTTCAATGTGACATCCTTTCAAATATTTAAACATAGCTATCATATCCCGTCTTAGTCTTCTTTTTGTAAGGCTAAACATTCCCAGCTCACTAAGCTGCTCCTCGTAAGACATTTCCTCCAGACCCTCAATCATCCTGGTCGCCCTCCTCTGGACCCATTCAAGATTGTCAACATCATCTTTAAATTGAGGTGCGCAGAACTGGACACAGTACTCTAGGTGGGGTCTGATCAGAGCAGAATTCAGTGGTACTATACCTTCCCTTGATCTAGACACTATGGTTCTGTTGATGCAACCAAGAATCGCATTAGCTTTCCTGGCTGCCGCATCACACTGTGGGCTCATGTTCAATTTGTGTTCCACGCAGACTCCCAGATCCCTTTCACAGGTACTATTTTCCAGCCAAGTATCTCCCATCTTATATCTGTGCACTTTTCGGGAGTATACCACCAAACTCAGAAAGTTTAACCATAACTTCTAGAAGAAAAATTGAAGGACTCTGAAAATATCTACCCCTTGCATCTTTTATCACACTGTGTAGAATCTTTGACTCATTAGTGGAAGAGGTCAAAGAAAAAGTGTGTGAGACTTATTCTTTCTCTTTTTCACAATCATTTTTGTGAATAAGTAATTCACAAAATATCTTTGCTTCCTGGATTGGTGCAAATGACATGATAAGAAAGCAACGAAAAAGTGAGGGTAGTATGATAACAGAGAGCACATAACATGAGATGGATGTAGTCCATAAAGGAAGTCATATCCTGTCATTTGACATTCCAAAGGCCATTTATTCTTAGGTGACATGAAGTTGGAAGCAGTTTAGTAACACATAACAACAACCAGCTTACAAGAGTGAATGTCTGTTTCTCATAGTAGAGGAGATGCAAGAAACAGAGCAAGGCATAGGACTAATACAGCCCTCCTTGCAACTTGATGTGTTGTGTGAAAAAGCTATGAGCAAGCAAGTAGGAAAGGCGCAATGGGAGTGAGCTGCTTCCTTTTGATCTTCCAGTTGGTGAATCTCACGGAGGGGTCAATAGACTGAACACTTCCATCCCAGGGTGGTAACATCTTCTGAACAAAGTCATGCTCAGAATGCTCTTTTTAATGGAACAGTCGGGGAGAAGAAGTCAACTTCACTCATTTGATTCCTCTGTTTCAACCACTCAACTACTCCCACATTGTACTATCTTTCCCACTGTTTCAAAAATGAGACTAGGTATCCATGGATAATTCCTAGGACATATACAAGTTATCTAAATCATATTTTCTTAGGGTTAGTAGATAGAGAAAAACAATGGAGAGGCATAAAAAAGATTGTGTAATACGGAACAGCAGCGGCTATAATGGTATTAATGGGTGGATGGAAGGACCAAGAAAAATGAAAATATGATAAATGGAAAGATTATATACATCATTTTTTTTCAAAATGAATGGATACAAATTATGCAAGAAGGAAACACTGAAGGGAAACATAGAATTTTAAAGGAGTGGGAGAAATATATAAATTGGATAAAAGGGAAGCCTGAGAACGAGAAATGGTCTAGACTATTCCATCATGCCTTAATAATGTTTAATATGAAACGGTAGTGAATTTGTGCTTGCTTGGGGGGGGGAGAGGGAGGGTTAATGAGGAAGGGACCAAAGGATGGTGTAATGTTTTTGAAAAAGTTGCAAAGACTGGAAATGTATGTTGTTAGTTTCTCAATAAAAGAAAAATTAAAAATTAAAAAAACAAGTTATGATCTAAAGCAGCAAATACAGAGAGATCAGCTGTGGGGTTGCAAGCAGTCCCCACGGTATCCTGACACCCACTATAAAAACTGATACTAAAATGCGGGCCTTCTCTCTCAAAACCCTAAGCCCACAACAATAAAAATGGATGTCGCCTTCCAACAATACATGGTTTTCACATTTTGTACTTGTTACATGTTTGAGGGCCTGGTGCATCCTGGTCAAAAACTGGAGCTTGCCTCTTTCTGACACAAAGGGATTTTAGTAAAAAAGAGGTTTGGAGCCATGCAGCCATTAAAACAAAAGCAAAACTAGACTATGGGTGATACCTTCATAGGCTGCTAGTAGGAAACTAAAGAAAAGTTGCTGAGCTTTCGAGAGCAAGCTCTCTTTTTCAAAGCAGGTGTAGAAGTCCAAACATGGCAAGGGATGTAATTTGCCAGGAGAGAGTTCTTAAAAGTTCACTTGGCAAGATGGACACCAGGCTTCTTCTTGGAAGACATAGAGCAGCATGGTCCATTTAAAAACAGAAAACAAAATTCTCAAATAAGAGGCAACACATAGAAGTGACATTTGCCAGCAGGGAGGACTGCCATTAGGAAAATGCAGTAGTTACACAGCTTGCCATTTAAAAAGCATTAGGCTAAGAGCAATTGTTGGTCCTAATTAAAGGAGGTTTTTTGAATAAATGGGACTTCTTAAGTCAGTATTCAGTAACATAAGTCCTAGTGATTCTAAGGTCTATGCAATTTTGGACAGGCAACTGGAATTAGCATTAATGATGCATGCATATAGGACTCAATGGTGTTTGCTTCGCCATCATTTCTGAGTAGATGATTGCACTGTATGAATATTAAAGATGAATATACACAGTCCTAGCAGTGTAGGAAATGGCGCGCTGATGCATTGCTTCTGCCTCACTCATACAGGATCAACCATGACATGGTGGCGAAAGGGAAGCGACAGGTACTGTGTCTGCAAAATGGGATTATGGAAAGTATGAAATGGGCAGAGAGAAAGGTCTATAATGAATCTGTCTGAACTAAAATCATTAGCATAGGGATTTTGCTTGTTGCTCATGGTTTCTTCCTTCCCACACCAATTTTTCACTCTGAGGGACAATAATAATTGTCAAATGGCTTAAGTAGCATTTCTAATTTTAGCATTTTTCAACATTTGGAAAGTATAAGAGGGTGGTGCCTGTTGTGAAGGACTAAAGTGATATTTTAGGCTCTGGGAACAAATTTAGCAGCAAGCAAATACGTAATGGAAGCCAATGGCCTCATTCTTTTTCTGCCTTGACTTCTGTTTCCTTTCCTCTATTCCTCCTGCTGAAGTTGGATTTAACTAAATACTCCTTCAGTTAAACACTGAAAGAAGTGTACGTATTATTGGTGCCATAAGCCATGGCTCCTCCTCCCCCCCCCCCAGTGAGCCCATATAGAGACATATTTTAATTTGCAGCTCTCTGGGGTTGTCAGAATTATGGGCCAGCATGGAGCAGAAAAGTATGATAAAGTTTTTCAAGTCCTGTTTAGTTAAGGCAGAAATGCTGGGATTCAGCCAATATTTCCACCACTCAAGACACTTTTCACAGTCCAAAATTATTTGGCTTAAACATTTCCAACTGTGAGGAGGTCCCATTTCACTGATTATGCAGTCATTCACTTTTCCACATCAACATCAAAGTCATTAACAACTGAATATTATTGCATTGGCTGGAATTCAGTTAAAGGCTAGAGGGAAGCTGCTCTTTATTAAGATAAAGCGTGGCTTGGTTATGTCACCCATGAAATAATCAATTTACCATGTTGGTTAATTTACCATTTCTTTGATCTGTGAATTAAATTCAACCAGTCATTGTTTCACATCACCACCGCCACTACAACAGGGTTTAAAAATCCCTCCACACACATTTTCTCTCAAGAAAAGTCTTACAAAGTGGAGTGTGTAGATGTTGCCACATTAATACAACTAATATTTGAAATCTATCAAAGATCTCATATAATATTTCCTCATGCTCAGTTTGTGTTCATTTCAAATTAAACAGGAAAAGAATAATAAGTTATTAGCTACCAGAAATTATGGGGGGGGGAGAGAAAATATCACCATAATTGTCAGAAAAATATGTGCTAAAGAGAAAATCCACTTGGAATTTACAACTCCATGTTTTAGCAGCATTTTCTCTGAGAATGGAGATAGTGGCAATGTTATTTTTTATCACAAACTCTTTTTGGGGGGCTGGGGGTGGCACACAAGTGTTGGCCTTAAAGTTTTGGGTGTTCTTTTTTATTCTGTAAATATCCCATCTTTTCACTCCAGCAGTACACCAGACATCTTTAAAAATTTTTGATCAACACTGAGAACGGATTCATTGCACACTACAACACTGCAATTTACCAACTTTTACTGATATAGGCATGTCACTGAATTCAGTGCGAGTAAGTGTAGTGTAAGATTGTACTCTTAGGCATTGCAAGTTAGGTGGAAGATGTCCAGACAGATATCACAGTTTAGGGAGTGGCATTGAATAGTGTCCATCCACTGTTAGAAGTCCACTCCCATGAACCTTCTCTTCCCATTGAGGCATCATGGTAGAACCACATTGACAACACTTTCATTGCCATGGTGTCAGAGACATAGCCTGGCCAAGCCACAAGTAAAGTTGCATGCCCCCAGATATACACTCCACTGCCCACCTGGCTCCTTTCTCATCAGCATAACAGCAAACAGCATAATGGCAAAGGAGAACTACATTTTCATCAGCACAACAGCAAAGGAACACTACATTTGACATCTTTGTGTCCTTTCCAAAAAGAAAGGTGGGGTACAAATACTCTAAAATAAATAAATAATAAACGCCACACCACATAGCAGTTATATGGAGTTTTCTGAGTGGCCAGTAATTCAGATCCAGCAAATATTTTCTGAAGTGGAAAGGTAATGGGTTGAGAATCTGACTGCACATGAAATGGACTTTGTTAAGCCAAAGGGGGGGGATTTTTCCCTACTTTCATTCAAGTACTTTTAACCCCCCCACACACACACATACAAAAAGAGCCGAAGATTTGCAAAAACTGACAGAATATGAATCCTGAGCAGATAAAGAAGTTTCTTGGAGCATGAATGCAGACCTTCAAAAAAACAATAAATTTGTATTTTTTAAAAAAACTGATTGCCTTCATAAAAAGTGTTTTTGCACCTCCCAAAATGTATTGCTAATAATGACACCCCTTACCTTGAAAATTCATATTTGTGAGGCTTATGGTGTGTTTTGTTAAAGTAAAATGTACTGAGACAATATACAGATTTTGAAATTCCTATAAAAGGTTTTCTGTCTAGGAAAATATGGTGTGTTTACTTTGCCTTTCCAGGATCCAGGACTCAGTCATGCTGAAGCCTGGGGTGAAAATGTTTTTCACCAGTTCCAGAAACTGATGAAAAAGACAAACATGTAGGGGGAAATAATCCTCATGCAGTTGGCTCTCGACTTTCCACCCTTAACTTGAAACCAACACTGAAAGTTGTTCGTAGGAAGACCCTACCAAAGTCAAATACCTAGACATTAGGCAGTGTTTTGGCAGACTGAGATAGCGCTATTTGGATACAGTAAGGTGTATGCCACGTGACAGTCACATGTCCTGGAGGGTGGACTAGGAGGATTTTTCTTTTTCCTCCAATTTCAACAAATTTGTTCCGAAGAACTGGGGAAGTATCTCACTGTCTCAGACCATATACCTTCAGAATTTGTTACAAATGTTCCAAGTTATTTGATCTGAGCCCTACATTTGCTATGTGGATTTTTAAATCTGTTTTCCTAACTGAAATATTCTAAAAAAAGAGAATGTGCAGATGTTACTATGGCTGATGCCTAATTACTTTTCAAAAGATCACATGCAAGTTTGTTCAAGTTCTTTGTTGCTTATGATGTCCATGAAATCATCATTGTTGAAGTTTTGTAACTGAGAAATTCCTGAGCCAAAGTTAAGCTCGTCATTTAGCTTTTGCTAAATTCTGCTACAGGCAGCAGCAAGCAAGTTAAACAAACTCCTGATAGACTTCAGTTGAGTGATTTGCAAGACATGCCAATGACAGACAGAACATCTCTCTCTCTCTCTCTCTCTCTCTCTCTCTCTCTTTTGGAATCTTTATCTTTATTGAATCATCATACGAAAAAGCCAAAGACAAGACAAAGTGTTGTTATTGTAAACATATTGGCCAAAATCCAGTACATACCGTATATACGCGAGTATAAGTCGACCCGAGTATAAGTCGAGGCCCCTAATTTAACCCCCAAAAACTGGAGAAATGTATTGACTCTAGTATAAGTCTAGGGTGGGAAATGCAGCAGGGCCTGGCAGCTCCTCCTTTGTGAGCTGGGGGAGTGGTGTGTGATGTTTAAAATGACTTTTCGCCACTGATGCAAGTGGTTGGGTCAGTGGCAAAAAGTCATTTTAAACATCGTGTGCTGCTCCCTTGTGATGCAGAGAGGGTCACAAGAAGTGGCATGCAATGTTTAAAATGACTTTTAGCCACCGACCCAAGCACTTGCCTCAGTGGCTAAAAGTATTGACCTGAATATAAGTCGAGGGCCCCTTTTTTCAGCCCAAAATTAGGGCTGAAAAACTAGGCTTATATTCGAGTATATAAGCACACTGAAACCATTGGGCCTGTAAAGATAAGGAGCTGCCTGGAATATTATTATATTCCTTAGTGGCCTTCTCTCCAGGTACTGACCAGGCTTAACCTTGCTTTCTATCCAAAATGAGGCAAGATTGGTATCTTCAGAATGGTTCAGTGGGAAAAAAACAATGATTCATAATCTTGTACAGTGGAACCTTGACTTACATGCTGCTTGACTTGCAGCATATTTGACTTGCAGCAAGAAGGGGCCTGTTTGATTTGAGTCGCAGGCTTTGACTTACAGCTTGGAGCCCCGGCACAAGGCACTGGAATCGGGCAGCAGCCATGACCCAGCATCGCGGCTGCCACCTCCAAACTGCTCCTGCCTTCTTCTTCTCCTCCGGTAGCGGCGGCTTCGGCAAGGCCAGCTCAGAGCACCTGGAGCTGGTCCTCGGCCTCACTGAAGCCGCCACTGTTGCTGGAGGAGAAGTAGGGCCAGGAGCTTGGGGCTGGCCTCGCTGGTTAGACAGTTGACTCAGTCTTGTAAAACACCTGGCTGCAGAAGTCTGGTCCACAATAGAACATAAGAAGAGCCATGCTGGATCAGGCCAAAGGCCCATCTAGTCCAGCTTCCTGTATCCCACAGTGGCTCCACCAGATGCGTCTGGGAGCGCACGAGACTAAATCATTTTAGAAGCATTTTAGTTGGGGAGCTGTACAGTTGTGGGACTCTAATGGTAAGCATAGAGTTGTTCAGAACTTGGAACGTCAGGTTAAAAATCAGTAAAACTTACATGTTAGACATTGTTGCTATGAACATTAAAAAGTGGAGGCGTATAACTTGTGGACTATAATTCCACTGCCTCCTCCTCTCTTTGAAGAGACATTTCATTTACATCCCCGGAAGGAATCTCCTATCCCAGTCAAATTTGTGTTAAATTGCTGGAACAGATTAATCCACTTTCCCATTACTTTCTATGGGAAAAGTTCGTTTGACTTAAGGCATGTTTGACTTATGTCTAGACCTCCGGAACGGATTAATGATGTAAGTCAAGGTTCCACTGTATTTTAGATCACCATGTATGAGTGTGAAAGGTGGACAATAAAGAAAGCTGGGGGGGGGCGATGATTCATTTAAAATGTGATGCTGGCGGAGAGATTTGCAGATACCAAAATGTCAAAGATGGTGGTCCTAGATTCAATCAGGCTTGAACTATCTTGAAACTGAGGAGGTCCTACTTGGCACATCATGAGCAGGCAAGGTTCTCTGGAAAAAGACAATAATGCTGGGAAAGATGGAAGGGAGGAGGAAAACAGGAAGACCAAATATGAGATGGATTCATGCCCTAAAGGAACCACAGGTTTAAGTACACAAATGCTGAGTAATGCAGTTGAAATTAGGACAATTTGGAGAATGCTTCTTCATATGGTTGCCATAAGTCAGAAGTGTCTCGATGGCACATAAGAACAACAACAATGGTTATGACATTTTTTTTTTAGGTCAGGAAGCTTAAATGGAGGCTCTCAAGTTCAGTCCATAGCAAATCTGGCTAAAGAGTCTCCAGCAGCACAGAAAGACATTTGTCTGAGTGATGTCAGCTGCTGCAGATGCACCTGGGGTGGGTGAACTTACATGCACCATTTTAGTCATACCCTCTCCTGAGCAATAGCTTTTTCCTCTGTACTTCCTAAAGTGTTTGATGTCTCAGAATGTTCTGCACACACTTAAGTTGATTAGATTCTCTCTTTAAATCCAACCAAAGAAATTTAGTCAAATTCTATAGTCTACACGGAATTCTGTAGCAGTGTTCTTTACGTATACATGCAGTACAAATTATGGCAATGTTCTTCAACATTGTCAGTAAAAACATCTCAATTACGGCATATCTTTTTAACAAGTCTGAAGCAGAATATGCCAAAGATATTTAAAAATGTGCCAACTATATTACACCCTCTGCCAATTTTAGTCCCAGTAAATTATCCTCTGTTTGCAACTCAGAACTTGTTGCTGTTCATAGATCATAAGACCCTGGTTTTAGTTTTCATTCACTGCTTTTTGTTTGTATGACAGAACTAAGAATAAACCAATATTGATGTATTTGTATATAAAATGAACTATATGAATGTGAAAGGAACTACAGAAAAATATGGTTTATATTTCCAAATATCATTAGGAGTCACCATTCTGTCTAGGAGAATTTACTCAGTTTCTGTAAATTGTGAAGGAGACTCCCTTTGTCTTCTCACAAAGAGGAAAAGAGTCAGAATTGACCTAGAGAGTCCCACAAATAAATGGACAAATGCATGGTGTGCCACAAAAAAGTAATGTTTCCAGTTTTCACAGCAGATTCTTCACTGAAATTCTTTCTCTCACATCCTTTTCTACATTTGTCATGCCCTCTTGGGATGTGTGTCCTAAGCAGCCAATGAATCTTTAGCCTCTCACTTTAAGATCTGTATGTGAATTCCTTTTAAAACCTAATTTAGTCAGAAGGGACATTTTTGTACTTTAGAGTCATGTTTTGTTGTGGAATTTACCAAGAGCTGGAATTGCAATGGAGGTACAGTATTTTATGACATTTCACCCAAAGAGTTGTAAACAGTGACCCCATGTTTCAGCCACTTGCCAAGAACAAGTTTTTTGTTTTGTTTTGTTTTAAGGCAAGAAGGAAATGGGCTGAAAAGTATCACAACTAGAGATGGGCATGGATTAAACATTTATCAAAATCTGTTAATTTGCCAATGGTATTTGAACAAATGTATACCACCAAAGATAGAAATTTATTTTAAAGCAATTTTTGACTTCTTAAATTTGTCAACTATTTGAGCTATAAAATGTCCCCCGAGGCACCTAAAGTCAACAAATTGCTGGGGAAGCTTCCTCTTACTCTCTTCTACAATCCTTCCAGGTGTGGTGAAAAGTGGGTTTCCCCAAGCCAGTTGCTAAAGGACACTTTCCTGGGGAGGCATTTGTGGGTGTATAGCTCAGGTGTCTAAAACCCAATCCTCACCACACTTGGAGAGATTGTAGACGAGAGTCATAGAAGGTCTCTCTGCATGTTTGGTGTCTCTGGATGACTTGGGGACACTTTATTGGGGGAGTGCTATTTTGGGATGCATAACTCAGACATCCAGAACCCAAACTTCACTAAACTTGCAGGGTTTGTAGAAGAGCGTCAGGGTAAGCGTCACTGTAGAGATGGTGTCCATAAGTCCCCTAGAAACCGTTTTATAGGGTTTTAAAGGGTTTTAAAGTGAAAGTAAATCAACAAATTGATTCATTGATTTGTCAGAAAAGAATTGCAAATTCATTTTTTGTGATTCGTTGACCTTGATGAATTACAAATTACAAATCAAAATTAATCACCATTTTCCTGATTCACTGCCATCTCTAATCCCAATAGATCTCCTTCATGTTTCCACTAGGTATTAGGTTTTTCTCCAGCGTTCGTAATGTACTGAAACAAACATTTGAAGCTGCTTTTTGGAGAGCAATGATGCCACAAAGTAGAAGTATCATATTGAGGTTGTCAGGTGATTGGTCCCATTTGGAGATGGCCAGGAATTTGCACTGGGTTCAACAAACAAGGGATCTTCTAGCTGTAATGCAAGTTTTTTCCTTAAAAAAACATTCCATAAATCAATTTAAAAAGGCAAAGTGTTGCACTTTGTGAATAGATCACCAGATGTGCTTTTTCCTCCACTACATTACTCTAAAGTAAAATAGGACAAGTGTTTCAAAGTTTTTAAAAGCTAGGTCAGATCCAGCATAATAATTGTTTCAAGATTATTTTCAACACTTATACCTGAAGGGTATCTAAAGGAGAAACGTTGGCCATTTGATTGGCACATGCCACACTGTTACTGCTCTTCCATCTGTGCGTTCAGCTAGGACTCAGAGACACCTCAACACTTATCAGGAAGACTTTTATACTTAATGGAAGTAATATATTTCAAGAAATGAAGCACTGAAACACATAATAAATGCTTCTTTCTCCCATAATTTTACCAGCATAAGTGAAAAGACTATGTCTGCAGCTACTCATGTTCATAGGATCTCCTCTTAATTGAGTCACTGATTTATCACGGGGGCGGGGGAGCATAATTTCCACAGTGGAAAAGATCCAATGCATTAACTTAGTGGCCTTTTATACAGGAACTTTCTCTTCTTTTTTTGAATGCAATATATATCACAAACTGAACCTTTTTAAAAAGGGGAGTGAAAAATGAATGTGATCATACTTTAGACCATTATAATTAAAACTTAGGGTAATTATGGAAATGATGAATCATGTTCAGTTCTTAATTGATTTATCGTTCTTCCTTTTGAATTCAGTTTACTGGAAATCCTCTGTTTCTCTTGATAGATTTTCTCAGCTGAGATGTTAAAAAAGCAAATGGGGTGAAATGCCATGTTTTCAGTATGTTAGAGAAAGAAATGGTTTTGTACATAACATGCCTCAAAAAAGAAGTATGTATGCATTCAGTAGATCCTAATAAAAACAGTTTTCATTTCAGGTACTTGTTAACCAAATTACAAAGTAAAATTACACATGTTGCATGGTAAGCCAGAGATCTGCTTCCAGTGTGAAATGTTTATGTTGAAAAAGTATAGACTATTGAAAATTACTGGCGTATAACTGATGTACTACCTTTGTAATCAGCCCAGTAACCGCAACCTTTTCATATGAGCATTGTATTGTTTTTCACTTGCATTTATCATTTTGTCATCATCTGGGCATTTGCCTTTAACTACAGAACAGCGGACATATGGTTAGGATCATAGTCGTCAGCAGCGGAAAAGGCTCACTACATCAACAATTTTGGGTCAGGTTTCCCAAGAAGGGAATCAATTAGCTATGAAAGTAATATTGCTGATTGTTTCTGCAGAGAAACAGTGCAGGGGGAGTTGAACCACAAGGATTAGATGAGTGAAGTCTATTCTTCGTTTTGTGTCTGAAACTCAAGGCACGTTTTTACCCTACGTCTGGGTGAATCACAAAGGCTAATGAATTCAGCCAGTTATCGAGATCAGCAACATCTTTAACAACCCCTTTTCTTTGTTTTTCTTTTCTCTTTTTATTGATCAGGAGGTAGCACAAATGTGAAGCTTCTCAGGTTTCCAGGGAACTGAAATTAAGGATGTCTGGGAATTTCAGTTCAGTTCCTTTAAATAATAATAAAAAAAATTTACATCCTAAGATTTCTTCATATTTGGGATGGAAAGGAAAATTATATGTAGACTACACGAAACCGGTAGATTCACCTAGTCATGCCCAGGTCACTTTGAATCCCTGGCATTTCATTATAGTAGTGGTGAAATAGGGCTACCATCTCTGTTTTCAAGAGACACATTGACTTTAATACCTGTATAGGAACCAAGTGGAATGTGGGACTGCTATGCCAAAGGGATTTGGCAGTGCAGACGAAAGAGAATTTCTTCTCTGTGTATTGTTAAAAACTTACTTCAAATTCCCATTTCCCCCACATTTTAAGAAGTAGAAAGTGGCAAATGAGTTTCAATATTAGTAAACGAAGAGTGATGCACATTGGGGCAACCCCCCCCCACACACACAATTACATTTATAAACTGGTAGGGTCTGAACTCTGCAACAAACCAGGAAAGAGACCTTAGTGTCCTGGTGGACAGCTCAATGAAGGTGTTAACACAGTGTGCCACAGCAGTGAAAAAAGCAAACTCCATGCTAGGGATCATTAGGAAGGGTATAGAAAATTAGTCAGCAAGTGTCATTTAGCCTCTATAAATCTATGGTGAGGCCCCATCTGGAGTACTGTGTACAATTTTAGTCACCATACCTCCAGAAGGATATTATGGAAATGGAAAAAGTGCAGAGGAGGGCAACCAGAATGATTAGGGGACTGGAGCACCTTCCTTACTATCTGAGGCAGCAACGGCTGGGCCTCTTCACTCATGAATGATGGCGTATAAGAGGTAACCTGATTGAAGTTTATAAAAGCATACATAGTGTGGACAAAGTAGCTAAGGAAAAGCTGTTTTTCCTATTGCACAACACTAGAACTAGGGGGCACTCCATGAAACTTTTGGTGCTAGATTTAAAACAAAAATAAGAGAAAGTACTTTTTCACCCTGACGATCACTGAGCTATGGAACTCCCAGCCAGAAGAATTGGTGACAGCTCTCAGCTTGAAGAAAGGATTGGACAAGTTCATGGAGAACAAGGGTATCAATGGCTATCATTATGGATGCCTAAGGACAACCTCCGGGTTGGAGAGATAGGCGGGATATCTCTCAATGCCATTTGCGGGGAATCGTAACCAGGTGAAGACATCTGCTTGGGAATACCCTGAAGCAACTGGTGAGCCACTGTGTGAGACAAAATGCTGGACTGGATGGGCTGTGGCCTGTTCCAGCAAGGCTGTCCTTATGTTCTTATGGTCTTATGTACCTACCCACTAGTCAATGTTCCTCACAAGAAATGGGAAGAAGAGCCTTGTAGCGCAGTGGTTAAAATACTCCAGCTGTAACTGTGCTCACGACCAGGGTTTCAATTCCAGATTGCAGGCTCAAGGTTCATTCAGCCTTCCATCCTTTCGAGGTTGTTAAAATGAGTACCCATCTTTCGGGGTGAGGTGAGTATGCTTAGGCTGCATAATTACTCTCTCTCCCAGAGATTTTTAAAAAGTGTTATGGGGTGGTATGTAAGCAGCACGCTTTATTCATACCAGAATTTCTGACAGAAAAATGATGTTCTACAAGTCATTTTTTACCAGAGAGGATTTCTCTATGTCCAAGCTTTGAGCAGTAACACAAGTAGCAACGTGCAGCATGCATAAGAAGAGGGAATGTGGTAGCTCTAAGGCCTCTGTTTTTGGTTCTATCATGCATGAAGAATGAGAAGTCCCTCTGTTATCTTCACAGGAGTCAAAGAGGGGTCTTCCCAGAAAGAAAAAACTCTCCTTTTGGGCTTGAGGGCTCTTTACATGGAGGAGGATGAAGGCAATGAGGGTACTGGGCAGCAGGCTAGCTGCACAGACTTCAGAACAACTGAGTAGGCTTTTTGTTGGCTCTGCCCATTTGCCTTACTAGCATCTTTTGCAATCTAACAGTGTGCCCTGTAATGCATTCTACCAGAGTTCCACAGCAGTGATGTGGAAATGATCCTTCTTGACCAAAGGAAATTGAACACCAGTGGCCAATTATGAAATAATGCTACCATAATATGAAAGTACATTCCAGCATCGCTTTTATTTTATTTTTTAAAAGGCAGGCTTTGAAACCAGGCAGGCCTTTCTACTTGAGGGCATTTGTGACATGTGGGATCTCACTTGTAAAAATTTGTTCATCCAAAAAGAAAACTTGTTGGAGCACATCCTTAGCAGGAGCACTGAGTAACATACCAGTAGTGTGTGAAATCATATCCTCAGGCTTAGCATTGTGTCCAATATCTACGGAACAGGAACTTGGCAATCTAGCCACACTGCATTTCCCTAAAGATATTGGTAGTCTGCCAACCATACAGCTCAATGTACCTTGTAGATGAACTTTAGTCTGACTAGATCAAACAGTTTTGCGTGGAATGATAGAATGCTGTTCTCACCATAGAAATAGTAGCAGGTTCCTGCAGCACATTCTTGGCTGCGCAGGGAGCTGCATGCTGGCATTTTTAATTCTTCAAAAAAATAAACAATGCAATTCTCAGTTGTTCTACCAAGCCATGTCTGCAGAGATTTGTGGAAGATTTTACAGGCAACAGCGATACTTTCACAAAGATTGGTTGGGTCTGTACACACGGTCGTGCACGATTAATGTTGAGTAAGTTAGATTAGCAGAAAGATTCTACTTAGAAACTTGGCAGGGCACCTGGTTGTGTCTGTGACATACACATGTTCTCCTCCATATGGAGTTGATCTGAACAGTGGACAAAATTGTGTTGTGTACTTAAGACTGGCAGAAGGCAAATTCTGCCAGTGTAAGTACCGGCAGAATTTGTACTGCCCACAGTGCTGATGGGCAGTACAAAAGTTAAATAAATAAATAAATAAATAAATAAATAAATAAATAAATAAATAAATAAATAAAT
>JAHTLZ010000016.1:22423834-22454307 GCA_023846285.1 Phrynocephalus versicolor | reverse complement strand
AATAAATAAATAAATAAATAAATAAATAAATAAATAAATAAATAAATAAATAAATAAATAAATTCTATCTGTGGATCCCTTGATGGGTGCTAACCACTTGACTGTTGCACAATGAGGAACCCAGGCAGGGACTCATCTGTGAACAGAATTGGGCACCATTAATTACACCATTTCGCTTTGAGCAGTTAAACCATGCAACATGATTTCGGCCAATAATCTGTTCAACATGCCATTCAGATCTCCTCTTGATTTGGATATCAGACAAGTTTGGGAATTTTCTAAGGGAAATCACTAGAGACTGTGAGGTAAATATTGACAAGGGGACTTAGCACACTGGTAGAGTTTATGCTTTGTTTGCAAACAATCCCTGCTTAAAATCCTAGAGAGACAGTGCTCATGTGAGTTGAAAACACTGGTCTGATCCAGTAGAAGGCAACTGGCAACTATCATCATCTCATTTGCAGTTTTATTGCTATTAATGGGGTGTGCCACTAAGTTCCTTTTGACTTATAAAATGATTCAAATAATGTTCTCAAGGTATGCATGATGGACAAAGCATGGTTTACTATGAGTACTAGAGATGGGCACGACCAGAAAAAATGACATTTCGAGTTCTCGTTTGTCGGGACAGGTCCGTTTTGGGTCGCGATAATTTTCAAAAATTTCTCGTTTCCATTTGTCGTTTGTCATTTAGGGTTGGGGTTGGGGTTGGGGTTGGGGTTGGGGTAAGTGGGCTCTGGGAGGCACCTCTCTGGGTGCCTCTGACGTCTGACCCACTAAGAAGGAAAGGGAAGCGTAACGCGAAGCACAGAGTTTTTATGATCAACTGGAGATTTGAACCCAAGACTCCTGACTGTCGGTCGAATCCAGGCATGTCCAAACTTCGGCCCTCCTGATGTTTTGGACCACAACTCCCAGAATTCTAAGCTTAGATTGCCAATGGCAAAGGACTGTGGGAGTTGCCGTCCAAACATCTGGAGGGCCGAAGTTTGGACATGCCTGGTCTAATCTTTTACCCACTGCACTGCACTGGGTTTTACCACATATAGCACCTAGGAAGAGTTATCCAGCTCAAAAGCCTGCAGAGTCCAGCATTCAGTTCATCAAGTCAGCACTAACAAGCATGATGACTTCACATTCTCCAGGTTGGGCTTCACGGGAAATGATATACCAAGTCTTGCTATCACTTGTGCTAGAGAGAATGCATATCCATCAAGGCTAGTAGCCACAAACAGCCCCATCCTCTCTGAACTTGTCCAATCCCTGGTTGACTTGTATTTTTGGTGGTGCATTTCCTTTCCTGTGTGGGAACATTAGTCTGTAAAGGTTCCTGGCTCTGTAGAAGTTACATTCAATGGAAAAGGAAATCCTGTTGACTTTCCAAGGAAATCTCCATGGGGAAAAAGGGTAAAGAAATGAGTTGTAAATGCTTTCAAAATCTAAAGGCACAGAACACCCAATGTTGCTTCTGCTCAAATACCATCTGTTTCCATGGGGCCTATGTAACAGAGTGGTTAGTGAATGGAGTTTTCTTTACTCTGCATGGATAGGAGTCAAAATAATGAATAGTTTAGTCAAGTCTGCCCAAAAATCTCTTGGGTAGATAAAAAAAGCAGCATGAGACATTTCCTCCCGCTTACTCTGTGAATCCCTTTACATGAGAAATCATATTAGCCCTTACAACACGACACTGTGGCAAACATGTTTTTATGTCACAAAAGCCCTGAATTAACAAGTGAACTTGACCTAGCTTTTCTGCCTCTTGCTTATTTTCTCCCCTTTCCTTCCCTTCTCTCTCTCTCTCTCTCTCTCCAACCCCTCCCCCACTCTCCCACCCCGCTTTGTGCTAAGTGTGTGGAAGTAGACAAGGCTTGCACTTCTCAGCTTGGATTCAATCTGACATGTTACAGGGAGCTTTGGAAGGTAAAGTGTGCAGCTAAATAGGTCACTACAGAGTTGTGGTCTTTAGCATATTGGTAGGCCGCAAAAGCTGACTGCCAGTCCTGAGAGGGACAAGTAAGGGAAACACAGAAGCAAAATATGCTTGCTCTTTTGTTTTGTTTTGTGCCGGAAGCTCAAGAAATCATATACTGTACCGTGTATATATATATATTTTTTCCCAGTCCTGGGTTTTCAAGTACTTTTTCATTGGGCTAAAACAAACAAACAAACAAACAAACTCCCCTCCCCTCGCCCTCTGCTGCAAATGTTCTTAGCTCCAAGCAGCGCTTCAGGCCATAGTCAAGGAGGGATGCCCAAAGCTCATGATGAATGCTTGTGGACTTATGTGGTCAATGTTCCTCAGGCGTGAAGGGTAAAGAACAGATAGGCTGCATTTTGTACTCTTAACTTGAAGGGGCAGGCAAGGAAATGCAACAAAGGAACTAAAACACATGTTATAAAAGAGGATCCTATAAATTATGGTCATGCAGTGATTTTAAAATCGATGCACCATCACAGCTAGAGAGGATGGAAATATGATTTATATGGCGAGATGAATACACATTGCCTTTTCCTAGAATTCTTAAGCAGAGGAGCCCTGTCTAAAAAACAAATTAAAACATTAAAAAAAATTAAAAAATTGTAAGTAGAGCAGACCTCATTTAAAATTTGTAAGGCAGCAGTTAAAACACCAAATGTTTTCTGCTCTTAAGTCAAATTGCTCTTAAGTCGTGTTGCTCTTAAGTAGAGGTACCACTGGATACAGATTCACCCATAAATGCTGAAGACGGACTTCAGATGAAACGTTTATTATTCCTAACTTCTTACCTGTCTCCAACATGAACCTATCTATTTTAAAATGTGTTTGGGAAGAGGTGCTTCCTTGTGTCTTGCCAATATCTTAGCTGTGAAGTTGAAGGTGGCTCTGGTGAGTACAGTATTTTCCTCTTGAATTCTGATAGCATCTGAAGACATGTTTGGCCTCCAGGATCGAGCTGATCTCCTGTTGTTTGTTCATTTCAGCTGGCTACTTAGTTCACCTTATTCTGTGCTTTATATGTCCTTGCCATGACTCATCTTCCAGATAAACTTATCTCGATGACTGAGAAGCTTCACAGACATATTGCTTCTATATGGTTGTTTTATCATGTGCCTAATTTGAATACAGTCACCCCCGCCATTTCACGGTTCAGGTACTGCGGTCTCACTACATCCCGGGATCGCAGTACCTGCACCTTGGAGCCGCGCAGGGGGGTGATTGGGTCGCTCCGTGCCGCCCCCGTGCTCCTCCGAGAAGCCTTGGTCTGCATGGGGGGCAGTGGGGGGCGATCGGGTCACTCTGTGCCGCCCCCGTGCTCCTTCAAGAAGCCTCGGACCCATGGGGGGGCAGTGGGGGAGCAATCGGGTCGCTCTGTGCCGCCTCCGTGCTCCTCCGAGAAGCCTTGGTCTGCATGGGGGGCAGCGGGGGGCGATCGGGTCACTCTGTGCCGCCCCCGTGCTCCTTCAAGAAGCTTCGGACCCGTGGGGGCAGTGGGGGAGCAATCGGGTCACTCTGTGCCGCCCCCGCGCTCCTCCGAGAAGCCTTGGGCCAAGTGGGGGGCGACGGCGAGGGGCGATCGGGTCGCTCTGTGCCATCCCCCGTGCTCCTCCGAGAAGCCTCAGAGCTGTGGGGGGGCAGGGGTGATCAAGTCATTCCGTGCGGCCCCCGTGCTCTTCTGGGAAGCCTCAGGCCACTTGGGGTGGGGAGCGAGGGGTGATCGGGTTGCTCCACACCACTCCCTACGCTCCTCTGAGAAGCCTCGGAGCTGTGGGGGGCAATCGGGTCGCTCCGTGCCGCCACCCGCACTCCTCCAAGAAGCCTCAGGCTGCATGGGGAGTGGCGGGGGTGATTGGGTTGCTCCGCGCTGCCCCAGCGCTCCTCCGAGAAGCCTTGGACAGGTGCGCAATTGCCCCCCGCCCCCAGGCCCCACGCCACCTGGTTCTGCATATGGCGGATTTTCATACATCGCGGGTGGGGTGGGTCCCTAATCACCGCGATTGGTGGGGGGTGACTGTAGTTCATTGTGGTATTTTTAATTACTGTATGTCAATTGTATTCTTTTGTTGACAACTGATTTCAGTGCTTCTAACCCTGGGTTGACACATTTAGTTTCAGTTCCGGGCTCAATTTTCTAAGTTTCTAAGATTTCCTGAAATCTCAGGAAATAGGTTGCAGTTTAAATGGTAGCATAGACTTTGGGGCCCATTCTTGTAGTTTCAGTGGTACCTTGTATAAAGGAATTAATTTGTTCCAAATGAAATTATGTTAAGCAAATGTTCCTTTATACAAATCCCCATAGGAATGCATTGAAAACGGAGTGATCCAATTTTTATGTTGTACAGATTCTCCCCATAGGCAATTATGTTAAGCAAATTTCCCCTATCTCTGGAATTTTTATGTTGTACAAATTTTATGTTATACAAGCTGTTTGTTATACAAGGGTCCACTGTATTCTGAAGGAACCCCCCCCCCAATTGTCTTGCATACCTTATAGCAGTAGCTGATGATGATATTGCTGAAATTCACTCATTAGTAGAGATGGGCACGAAATGAATTTTTTAATTCATTTTGTTATTCGTTATTCATTTCATTACTTAATGAAACGAATAACAAACCCACCCATCAAAGAAAAATGAAACAAAACAAAATGGAATTTCCATTTCATTTGCTTCGTTTTTCGTTTTCCCAAAAGAATGCATCAAAGCAATGCACTACTATGGGAAAAAGCAGGCGCAGGAAACCACAGCTTCTTTTTTGGCAGAGCCCCAAGCACCGATCAGCTGTAGTGCAGGCTTGGGACTTGGCAAAAAAAAAAAAAAGTTTTAAAAGCCTGTGCTTTCCCGGCCCTGATCGGGTGCTTTGGGGGAGGGAAGCTCCCTGGCTTATTTTTAAACCTCCTTTGTTTTTAAAAGAACAAGAAGATAATTTTCGCCACCCACCACCCACCTCCAGAACTCCAGATCAAGCATGCCTAAATAGCATTCTTCTTTTCAGATCCCAAACTTCAGCCCACCACCACCCCTTCCAGCAAACACTCCTCCCCCACCATAAAATCTGGAGAGGTTGCCTTTTTCCACCCCCACCCCCAATATGCCCACTTCCTTTTGGTATTTCTTAAAAAGACTAAAATAAAATCAAGCGATTCCTAGTTAAGATTTGGGTGCTCACTTTCTTAAATTCTTCTCCTCCTTCCTCCCTCTTTGCCATGCCATCATAAAAAAGAAAAATATTAACGCAGCGAGCTCAGCGAAGTACACCCTCTTTTCCCCTCACCTTTCCTCGGGATCTCCTGGAGTTGCCTCCTCCGCCCTCATGGACCCTCACATTGCCAAATTGACACAGAAAGACAATCCTGCTTGTACCCAAAAGTTAGAAGCAACCTTTTCTCCAGCTGCTGACATGGCCCTGATTCTGTGGCATACTTCTGACAGTAGCACATTCTTCTTCTTCAGGGCCATGTCCCCATACAATGTTGGCAATCAGTAGCCTAAACTGGTTTTTATCTAAGGCTATTCTAAACAGAGAAGCTCTGCTCACTGCGGACCATTGACTTAAGTTCTTAAGCCAGAATGTTCTTCTACCCCCTGGGCCACACTTCCCATCTATTCTTCCTTGAAGGATCACCAACAGCAGATGGTACTTCTCATTGTGCATTATGTGTCTGAAATATTGCAATTTTCTTCTCTTTATGGTATTGAGGATTTATAGCTTTTTATTCATGCACTGTAATACAGCCACATTAATGACTCTGGCTGTTCAAGGTATCTTTAGAATTGGTCTGTATGCCAGAATGTTCTTCTACACCCCGAGCCATGCTTCCCAGATAACTAGCAGCAGGTGGCATTTCTTATTGTGCATTATGTGTCCAAAATATTGCAAGCACATTGCCACGAATTAAAGATTCCCTGCTTCAAATTTGAGTCACAATCAACCTCATCTCACACACCTTCACCTCACAGAATACAGGATGGGAGCAACCTGAAATGGAAGCAGGAGCAGTTCAAAGATCAACAATCAGCAGACAGAGCTACACATCATAAACTGGACAATGCATTTATCAGCAGAACGGGGAGGGAGATGAAGTTTTTATATTCTCTCGCTGACTACAATCAGTGCAATCTCCTGGACCTCATGAAACCCAGCCCTACCGTAGCAGATATGGAAGGCGCAGTGCCATTAGGGAATAGGAAGTGATGAACTCATGGATTTTCAGAAAATAACTCGAAGAAGAAAAGCAATGTTGCACTTGTACACAAATTGAAAACAAGGATTTCAAATTTACCTACTCTCCTATCATTGGGCAGGAGATGTGGAAGTATACCATAGAAAATATAGAAGCATACTTTCAGACCAACAGGCTGAAAAATAGTTTCTACCCATGGGCTGTCAGACTTTTAAATGGAAAATAACTCCATGTCCACAAGGTGCAGCAAGGTTGTATAGTTGTGTTGGGGGGATGTATGAGGGAGGCTTAGTTAATCTCATTGTACACATGTTCTACAGTACTTTGACAATAAAGTATTACTACGACTACGACTACGACATTAGTAATATTTATTAATCTAATGAAGGTGTATTACGACGACGGCGATGATGACGTTAGTAATATTTATTAATCTAATGAAGGTATCACCCAACCTTGTCTTCAAACAATAACATGATTTCCTTGAGGGATGTTTCCTGCAAGTCAAGAAAGACTAGATTAATACCAACCCTAATGAAGAAGGAGGGCAGGGGATATTGTCCTACATAAATAAATATAGAGTCATGTCCAGAAGAGAAAAGCTAGCTGTGGATTAGGTCCTGTCAGAAAAAGATTACTAAAGGACTGATTTGGAGCAGAGAACTAGCAGATAGAGCAAGACTGAAGCTTCCCTGACTACCTGTTACTTTCCATTCCCCTCTCTTCCCTCTCTTCCCAAACTGATACTTTTCATTTTCTTTTTACAAATGTAGTTGGTTATCCTTCCATATGTTTGCACAGTGTGTGAAGACCAACATCTGCCAGTCATTCCTAAAAATAAATGATACACAGATATCAGACAACTGCACCTGAAATAAATGCAATTCAGTCTCATATTTGCATAAATTATATCTTTCTTTCAAAAATTATCGGGTAAGAATGTCCTTAGTTGTGGGAATTTTTTGTTTGTTTAATAGAAACAATAACTAAAGGTAGTTAAGGCAGAACTGCTTGGAAGAAATGATACTGCTATCGCAATACATGTGACAGATACCTATCAAAGCCCAATTTACACCTTTCATCCCCTTAAAGCTCCATTATTTTTCATGACCTGGTTTGAAAAGCAGCATTCATTAAAAAAGAAGAAGAAGAAGGGGGCCATGTTAACCTCTTCCCCAACAGATGCTGATCCCAGCTGCTCAATGCCCCAAATATCATTAAACAACATCAAAAGGATGACATCATATATCTTCTCACTTCCTGTGTGCCTCTTGTTTGGCTGTAGACCACTAGAGCAGTTACCTCAAGAAGTGGTGAGTGCTCCAACACTGGAGACATATATCATATACATACACTGGCTGATATATCTTTTGATTTGTATTTCTGCATGGAGTGGTGTGTGCGTGTGTGTGTTGGACTTGATGGCCTTACAGGCCCATTCCAACTTTCTATGATTCTATGCAGAAATTCAGAATTCAGACTTACATGGCCAATATGATGTCCTATGTAGACCCACGCCTTAACTTCTCACACAACTGGATGTCACAGCATAGTTATAGAGCAGTGATTCCCAACCTTGTGTGACTGAGAGGTTCCTAGACTGCAACTCCTAGAAACCTTGGCTAGTACAGCTGGTGGTGAAGGCTTCTTGGAATTACATTTGAAGAACGCCTGATTTTCCCAAAGCTGCAGCTACTGCTAAAGAGTATAACCCACACTTTGAGGGGCAGTCATGAATAATCTCTCTCTCTCTCTCTCTCTCTCTCTCTCAATTTCTCTTGTTCTGGCTTCCTCAACAATACATATTTTATATATGCAGTTTGTAAAGTGGGATTGCACTGTCTCTATATTTTCTGCACTAGTACCTTTACATTTTGGAAACAGCTGTTGCTAAAATACGATTCACCATTAATTAAACCATTTTTGAGGGGGGTGTGAATCTCCTTCAGCTGGACAATAAAGAAAAGGGAGCTTCAGCTTGAAGCAAGGCAAGCAGTTGAAAGTGGCAGTGAATTTCATAAAGGGCATATAATAGGCTGCTACAAGGAAGGACCTGAATCATCCCCATTCTCTGCTTCTGAGTTATTAGCCCACATCTCACTCAAAAGATTACACATTTTATCTCACAGGTCATTCCATTTTATTGCAGCATTGCCTTCCGCAACACTATACTGAAAGTTCTTGTCAGTGATTCCATTATAGACCTCCTATTTTGCTGAATTTATATCTTAGGGCTAAAATTCCCTTTGGGTTAAAACTTGGCAAGTGCAATATTAGGCCTTTTATACAAGGAAAGAATTTACCCCCCACCCCCCAAAACAATTATTCAGGCTGTTTGATGTAGATGTCAGATTCAAGCCATCCACCTGAGATGTGATTTGTTGTAGACCATATTTCATTTATTGAAATTTCACAGGCAATTAGTTCTTAATACAAAAGACTTCTACATTATCAGTATTTAGAAGCAGTCTAGTAGTATATATTATAAATGAAATAGTGTAGTCACCGCTCATGCAGACTTTGTAGCATTTTACTCCTCTGGTATTTGATCAAATGCACTCTGATGCAATGATGATTCAATACGCAGTAAGACTACATAAAGTTAATAGGTTTGATTGCTCACAACCTCCTACAGCACCCTAGCTCTGTTCATAGAGGAGTCTGTGGATTTCAGATAAGGGAATAAGCAAGCAAACAAGAAAAGAAGTGAGGTTCCTACAGCAATAAACTTTGGTTTCTCTTTAGGAAATCTTCTGGTGAAATCTGTTATGGACTGAGATGGTCCATAAAGCCTGGAGAATAGACATGGGCACGACTCAGCAAAATTTTCGTTTCCGTTTTTGTTTTTCGATTTGTTACGCAACGAAAACGAAAACGAAAAAGTTGCAAAAAAAATCAATGAAAATGAAAATGAACCGAAATGGACCCCTCAACGAAAAATGAAAAACGAAAAACCATTTTTTGGAGTCGTGCCCATCTCTACTGGAGAATTATACAAGCTGTAATTAAAACAAAGGTAACTTTTTCCATCTTTGACATGGGTTGCAAGTGTTTGGCCTGGATGTTTCTGGATGCATTTTCCTAAGGCATTATTAGGCCGAAGGGAAATGTACGGCAATGACTGACTTCAAAGAAATTACTGAGAAAAAGAGAAGAGATGGAAGATCAGTATCAAAGAAAAGGTATAGTTAGGCCCCTATCCCACATCCCTTAAAATGTAGATTAAATTTGTAGATAAACCATGTCCAAAAATGCCATCCCCATGGCCACCGGGCTTTTTGAAAAAAGAAAAGAAAAAGAAAAGAAAAGAAAATCCCCTTAAGCGAGGTTTCCAAGACTTACCAGAGAGGTAGGGAATTTTTTGCCTTGCTTAAAAACCCACCTTTTAAAGAGGTAGATGTCGTGGGACTCCATAGATGATCCGGTTTTCTTTCTTTTCTTTTTTTCCTCATAGCGCGACCGGCTGTTCCTGGGGCCGATTTGCGCTTTTAAAAAATTTATTTATTAATTCTCCCCCCCCACCCTCGGAGCACCAGGAAGCTGGATTGGGTGCTCTTTGTTTTAATTTCCGCCAGCCAGCTGGTCCTTTTAAAAATCCTAGTGCCACCTGCTGCCCATGGGGCTGAACTGTGCTTAAAAAAACCCACTTTTGTACGTGGGAACTGCTATCCCACATATTCAGTCATGTGATGGGAGGAAGAGGAAAAGCCGGACCTTCAGAGGATCAGGATCTTCCCCAGGTGAGATAGCAGCCTAAGTGTAATATACAGGATGTTAGTTGAGGAGCAATATAAAATGATAGCATTAAAACAGGCATGGCAAGGAGACTTAAACAAAATGGAAGAAAATTGGAATGTGACATAGGGGGGAAAGAATAATGAAAAACATGTCAGTGAGAATAAAGGAAAAGTGTTATAAAGTTATATGGAGAGTTATATTTAACGCCAGTAAATTTACATGCCATAAATAAAGAGGTAACACTTTTGTGTTAGAGGTGTAAGAAGGAAAAAGGAACTTACTATCATATGTGGTGGGACTTGTGAAGAAAAACAAAAGGAATGGATAATAGTTTTTAAAGAGATGAAATAAATTATAGGGACTAATATAGAAAGATGTCCTAAGATAGCGTTGCTCAACATAGAAATTGTCAAATAGAGTAAGAGGTAAAGGATTTGATTATAATTATGCTAACAAGTGCAAGATAAATAATAGCAAAAAATGGAAAGATAGCAAGAAGGTGAGTATAGGAGAATAGTATGAGGAAATGTGAAGTTTACCCATCAATGATAAACTGACTTGTGAATTCAAAGTTACAAATGGGCTGTTGAAAGAGAATGTTTCTAATCAAATTTGGCATAAATTTCTAGAACATTTCTAAAACAAGGAAGAATCAATTCAGTTTTGGAAGGAGACAGGATGCATAAGATAAAACATATATGTGTAGTAAATGTAACGTTATATAATGTTATACTATGTAATGTAATATAATTCTGAGGGTGGAGGGCAATATAGCACAAATGTGTTGTAGGGAATATATGTGTACTTTATTTGGTTATTAACAATAAATTTAAAAATTAAGAAAAAAGAGGTGCAGTGGTTAAATGCCTGTACTGGAGGTAAAACCGTGCTCATGACCTGGGCTTTAATCGCAGGTAGCAGGCTCATGGCTGACTCAGCCTTCCATCCTTCTGAGGTCTGTAAAATGAGTACCCAGCTTGCTGGGGGGGGGGCAATGTGTAGTCTGCATACTGCAATTAAACTTGAAGTGGTATGTGGTAGTATGGAAGCATAACACTTTGCTTTTATTGATCGTGGGTTTCCAGAAAGACCCTTGAGTAGGCTGCAACAGAAAGTTAGAAATCTGTTTTTGAGTGTTTTCTCATGTTCTGTTGGTCAAATTGGTGCTGTTGGGTGTTAGGAATTTTAGACTTAGACTCTGGGTTTGTCTGTTAATACTGCTGCTTAGTCAAACATGCATTTGTATTTTGTAGGATATAGATACTTAAATTAAATTAAGTTGAAAATTAGAGGTAAAGAAACACATTATATAAATATCTTGCTGGAAAAGGAAAGACATCTGTACTCCATTACAGTGTTTTCCAGAGCTGGGGAAGATTAACTTTCACTTCTGTAGCCATGATTTTGTAACCTGGCCTTTTCCCTAATTTGCTTTATTTCTTCCCTACTCAGTTTCATTTCTGACACCAGATGCCGTAATCACTTATCTGAAAGGAGCCTGATTATCAAAAACCTGAATTAGTGTTCTGGCTCACACTAACTGGTCTCATAACACAAAAGATTACAATATATCCCTAATACATTAGTCAAAACACATCTTTAGTACCACACATTTATTTGATGATTCAAGAAATTTTGGGTAAGCCTAGCAATTAATGTCTTAGAGTGGCAGACCTGTGTGTGTGTGTTGTGTTGTTACAGTCATGACCGACCCTTCACGACTCCACATCCATGGAGTTTTCTTGGCAGGAATACTGGAGTGGTTTGCCAGCCCCTACTCCAGATGTCTACAGCACCTGGTATTCCCTGGTGGTCTCCCATCCAAGTACTAGCCAGGGCCGACCCTGCTTAGCTTCCGAAATCAGGTGAGATCGGATGTGCTTAGGGCATTTAGGCAGCTGTGGCAGACCTAGCTCCCCAGATTTCACTTGCTATATGTCAGACGTGGCGAAAATGTACCTCCTCCTGACACTATTGGACTGATACTTCCATTAAAATGGCCAACATAGCCAATGATAAGGAATGCTGGACATTTGTACAGTTCTGCAATGTCCTATAATATCTGTAGAGTATGTATGGGTCTTTCATTTTGAAATGGGTCTGATTCCGAAATGAATCACGGCAGCACAGCTGCTGTTTGGAACTTGGATCCACCCTCCGAAGCAAAATCACCCAGTGACTTATCTTGCCTTACCTTGCGCGAGCCTAAACTCCAACCAGGAAGTAGCCTCCAACGCTTCATTGCTCCTTCTCCCTGGAGCTGGGAGGCAGGATGATGCATGTTGCTGCACAGCTCCTGATTGGCTAGCGCCAGGGAGAAGGAATGATGATGCATTGAAAGGCCCATGCCTACTGTAGACTTGCACTGTGCTCTTTGGTCAAATGACTCTGTCATGCAGACAGGAAAGATCTCTAACAGTGTGCAACTGGTCCCTCCTATCAGTCTTTTTTAAATTAAAAAAATCAATACATGGAAAACTACTATCAGCTGTGGTAATGCTGGCAATAGACTGTGAAAAGAAATATCTGAAATGGATCATCCTGGGCAACATCTAGAGTCCAAATCTTCACAAAATTTATTATTTAATTAATTTATTTATTTAAAGCAATCCTGCTGTGTTTTGGACCTGCTGATGTTTCTTGACACTTTTCATAGGCAGCCTCATATAGAGTGCATTACAGTAATCCAGCTGGGGTGTAACTAAGGCATGTTTCATCACAGCCAAATTAGGCTTCTCCTGGGATGGATGAACTAGTTTTACTAATGCAGATGCACTACTGACCACCACCGACACCTGGGCATCCAGACTCAGAAACAAATTTGGGAGCATACCCAAACTGTGCACCTGTGCTTTCAGAGGAAGTGTAACCCCATCCAGCATAGGTTACGTTTCTCTTCCTTGATCTGTCCTTTGAATGATCAGGAGCACCTCCAAGGAGTCCAGACATTTCTTCTCTTATTAAGTGCAGGGCCTAGAGGCCACCAACTATCAACTATAAAATATTTTATAAAATTACTGTACGTTGCTTTGTGTAAATGTTATATGACCTCTTTCATTTTGCACAGCTTTTGGCCTGAATTGCCTCTTCATTGAACATAAGAACATAAGAGCCATGTTGGATCAGGCCAAAGGCCCATCTAGTCCAGCTTCCTGTAGCTCACAGTGGCCCCATCAAATGAGTCTGGGAGCTCACGAGACTAGATATCTGTCTCCTGATACCACTCCCCTGCATCTGGTCCTTAAAGTACTCCGGTTTTAAGCCTGGAGATTACACATCTTCATCATGGTTTGTAACCTGTGATGGACTTTTCCTCCAAGAATCTGTCCAATCCCCTTTTGAAGGCATCCAGGCCAGATGCCATCACCACATCCTGTGGCAAGGAGTTCCACAGACTAACAATGTGCTGGGAGAAAAAATATTTTCTTTTTCTTATTCTGAAGCAAGCATAGCAAAAGCTTCAGCTTGTATGCCATGTGGTGCCAGGTTGGCATACCAAAAGCTCTAGAATGCAGCACTCTGGTTAATGGATGTCCTGGTCTTGGAGGATCAACTGGTCTCCCAGCTTCATTCCACTTTAGCACTGACATAAGCCCCTTTCCTAACCCCTAGGGGTCTGGGCATAATCATAAATTCTGGAGTGTGGCTGTGACATACAGTACAGTGTTTTTGATGTTTCCAAAGTTATTTAGATACAGGACAGAATAAAAAATATTTTGATAAACAAATGAAAAAGGACCATTCCCCCAACAATCTCCTAGGGTCAGGAAGCAGGACAGTCTAATATAGTGATGAACCCATAACCTCGCTTGGGATCATTTTATGGGTGGAAGGTTAAATTCCCAGCCAAAATGTGTATGTCTTATGACAAACCCCAAATTCAGGGATCTTCTTCACTAGCTTAAACATTTTTAGCAAACAATGCTTTTTACTTTTTTCTTTTGCTTGCTTCTTCTGACTTCCTCATAGCTGTGAATAGTATATTTTATCCGACAATAGTGATTCAACTACTACAAAATAAATACAGTCTGGAGGGAAAATTACCAGTCAGAATGCATGCATCAAAATCACCCAAACAGTATATATGGTTTTCCTTAGAATTTATTTTATTATTTATTTATTTTATTTTAGTGTATTTTTACCCTGCCTTTCTCCTTGAAAAAGGACCCAAGGCAGCTTACAGTAATGAGGGACAATATACAGACCAGTACAGTTAAGACATATTCAAGTATTGGGAACAGGGAATCGAGGGACATCTTACACAGCATTAAAAGACAACATTATATTAAAGCTACAAGA
This sequence comes from Phrynocephalus versicolor, assembly GCA_023846285.1. NCBI lineage: Eukaryota > Metazoa > Chordata > Lepidosauria > Squamata > Agamidae > Phrynocephalus > Phrynocephalus versicolor. Next base: position 22,440,106 of record JAHTLZ010000016.1, on the reverse strand, counting down.
GAACGCAAGCAGTTTGAGAGACAGTAAAAATTCCATGTAAAAGTTATGAGTGATGGAAAGTAACATTGAAAGCATAGTGTCAATGCAATCACACAAGGTTATAACTAAGTAGCTGTAAACCTTTTGCTTAATGGCAACAGAGAGGCAAAAATCAAGGATAGTGAGATGTCAAGACGCACACGGGCACACACACAGACACACACACACAGACACACACACAGACAGACAGACAGACAGACAGACAGACACACACACACACACACACACACACTCACACACACACACGTAAGTTGGTACAGCACTGCCAGCCTAAAGGTCCTTTTCCCAGTTTCCTTCTACTCTGCAACCCTTGGTGCTATACAGTTATATAGTGTAGTCTATCAGTATTGCTCACGGAACAAGTTCCATAAAATGCACGCTGCAGCATGCTAGTTATACAGAAAGCATGTACGTACATACAGATATACATAGCACATGAGAGATAATTAGGCTGGGCTAATTAACAGTGTCAAGTCCGCTTTAATTCAGACTAAAATATTCTCCAGTGCTAACCCTCTAAGTACATTGATTTCTGTGCCCCTAGCACGCCACTGAGATCTATTAATCAATGAACAGTTGTCTAGCAGTGAGCAACATTCTGCAATATGGTATAAAAATGCTCCTATTATTTTTGCTGGCATAAACAGAAGTGAGACCAGAAATTATGACTGCAGTTGCTTAGAACAGATATTCATTCTTCCGTGTAGACTGTATATTTGCTTGCCACTTACCAGCTGAGTATCTCAAATAAGATCATTTTAGTTGATGTTGTCAGTCCTAAATCTAGGCAATATCCTTGTAATGGCACAAGGGGATGTGCACAGTACAGAACAACATAATTAAATTATGGAGTAGTCTTTTGTACAACTGTGATTGTTCTTGCACAGTTAATACCAGACTCAGCTTAATGAATTCATTTAAGTCCTGTGTTCTCTCCCCATTAAAACACCCCCATATCTTTGGTTTCCCTTCCAGATAGTGTTCAGTTATGCAACGTACTAGGCAAGAAAAGACAAGAAGAATAACAAAGCTGAAAATTGTGCATTAAAAATAGCCTTTCATAACAGGGTAAACATAGGAAGGAAATTACCCTGTTTATGCTGTCATGTGTCAGAAAGAATCAGCTGCTTTCTACATTCTTTTCCTACAGTGCTTGCCTGCTTAAAACATGTTGACTATTGAACTTGGAAAGTTGCTTCGTCCTTTAAAACATTCATTAAACTTCACACAATTCTGTCTTTTTTTAAACCGCCCACCCACCCTAACAAAACGCCCTGGCACAATAATTTAAATCTTTACTTCAAGCCACCCCCACCAATACCCATTTCCAAGTTTAAACTTCCATGTCCAATATTATCTGCTTGGGTTATAAATAGAAAATCAGTCACTTAAAATATCATATTTACCAGGTAAATTTGTCTTTATTCCAAATCATCCTTTTACTAATGACTCATGATTTTTCTCCTATTATTTAAATACAATGTAATTATGGATTGTTCTGGAATAATAGGACATATCTTAGGTCTACATCTGAACATATTAATTAGAGTCAATGTATGTATTTGTAATGTGCACTGTGCCACCATTCACCAGGATAATCCCTTTAATCCTATTTGAATAGCAAAATGGGAAAATTTAATCCTAGTAACATCTTTATAAACAAATATTTCAATAAACCTATTTTAGTCTTTGTTCTCTATAAGACCTGTTCTGAGAAAGACACAAGAAGAAAACAGTCTAGGCCTCCATTAGCAATAAATAATAAGATGCTTAAGAACAGCATACAAAGTAGATCATGTATATTTCTGAGTCACATCAGCAAGGACTGGAGCAACTATATATATTTTCCAGTAGATTTTGTAATATAACCATGCCTGGAATTGGAATCTGCGCAGGGATATTTCTATTTCAGCATTTAAGAAGCTTCCTCCAGATTGCCCTGCAATACTACAAATTAGTTACAGGAGAGTTTATCTATATTTTGAAATCTATATGATCCAGGGTCTTAGAACCCTCATTTTTGCTCTCATTGTGCTTGCCATTTGGTCAATGCAGATTTGCATAAGGAATCCACCCAGGACCGCTGTTTTTGATTTGCATCACTGCGCCGTGACTATGGTGTGTTCATAGAGCAAGGCACCAGGAACTGAAAGGGAAGCAATTGTTTTCCCCCTGCTGTGAGCAATGGAATTGAACATGCCTCAGACTGTTTTCATGCTGGGATTTCTCCACCTTCCTGGAAAATATACGTGCAAACCAAGCTCCTTAAACCCCTTTGAGCTAAAAAAATAAAGCATAAACACACACGTCACAAAGGCTCTGAGAGCATCCTCACAATCTGACAGGTGAGCGTGTTCTATGGCCAGCAAAGAAACCTGGTTAGCAGGCTGCTCACTGAGGTGAGAATTATAATATTGCTGGTGCTGAGAAAGTGTAAATGAAAAATAAATGAGTGTGTTTAAATAATGAGAGCACGGATTTTTGTTGTTGTTGCCAAAGAAAAAAGGACTAGATTTAAGGGTCTTTAGTTACAGCAAAGATTTCAGGTGGACAGGAGATCCCTCCCCACTTTAAATAGCAGTTCAATAATAGATCCAGTTACCTAAAGGTGTGATAAGTCTCCCTTACTGGAAAATATCAAGCAGAAGTTGTATAGTCATTTTAAAGATAATCTAGTTCTGAATTTCTTATTTCAAGCAAGTCTTGATAAGAGTCAACACCCAGGTTTCATTCTACCAAAGTGCCACGGCACCTGAAGCAGGCTGATTCTAGTCCTGAGCTGTTACCCCTCCTATGTGGGGCCATCCTTCTGTTTAATGGTTGTTTAGTTTCTCCGGCGTAGAGGTCTGCATACTCCTTGGACCGCGTATACAATATTGCTCCATAGGAGGGGTAACAGCTCAGGACTAGAATCAGCAGTACACCTCCATTTGAAGGACAAAGGGCAATCATTCAAAGATGAGGATGTATTAGACACAGAAGAGAGGTGGTTTGAGAGAGGAGTAAAGGAAGCCTGTGCAGAAATTGCCAGCAACATGTTACTAGTCCAAAAGAATGTACTCCCATGACAAAGAGCAATTTCTATGACATTTCACACTTTCTGTGCAACCAGTTCATGAATCCATAAGTCAAAACATGTTTATGAGTAATATGGCCTCTTTCACCAGGTTAGTCGTCCAATTATAACCCAATTATATATTCAAACACAGCCTGCAGATAAAAATATGACATGTCATAGAAATCCTCCCCTTACAACATGAGTAATGGGATGAATTTTTTAGCTGGAGTAACATCCCAAGCTCTGTTTCTAATGCTCTATGCACACACACACACACACAGAGAGAGAGAGAGAGAGAATGAGAGAGAGAGAGAGAGAGAGACTGAAAACTGTAGCATATCTACAATGGCTATAAACCACTTTTCACGAGGGCCTGTGTGGCATGTTAGTTCTCTATTAGGGGATTTTTCTCAGTGGTTTATCACTGAGCAGAAAGGGCCAACTCCAAACATGGACCAAGCTGCTGGGATTTTGTTTTATTTACAGGGTTTTAAAACTTAAAGATGACTGGGAGAAAATGTTCATTATAGTTGCATTCCAATATTCATAGATGCCTTTAGGCCAAATCTCTTCACACATTCATTTTGATTATTTCCCAAATGTGTATAGAAACCATTTCCTTTCAGTTTTTGTATGTGAGAGGCACGGAAACTAAAGTTGTGTTCTCTGTTATGATCTTTTATAGCCTGTTCATCTCCTTCCATTTTCTTTCATTCAACAACAGCATACTCTTGTGAACAAGTTCCTTGTAATGTACTTCCTTATATTTTTCTTAAAGCTATTTTTCTATATCTATTTCATTTTGTAGCTCAGTTCCAGACTGACAGCATGAACTGGAAAATAAATGGGAATTTGTTGGGTTAGTCAATCTCCGTAAAATTAGGCTTTTTGCAGCTTTCAAAACTATAGTAGCTATGAGAAACAACACACCTCACTTTAAAAATTCACACATTTCTGCACCTTATCAGAAGGTTGTCAGTGCTAGGCTAAGATGCCATGTAGAAGGTGGGGAAGCAGCAAGGGAGCCCTCCACACCGGCCTTGGCAGGTTTCCTATGATGTGCCTTCCCGCGGCTCCTGGGCAGGGAATCGTTTGGCGCCCCCAGGTGCTGCACCTGGGGACAGATGTCCCCCCTTGCTCCTCCACAGCTACACCACTGTGCCTTATGGGCTGTTCCATAGAAGTGATAAGTACAGTGTACCCTTGTATAACAAACAGTTTGTATAACATAAAATCTGTACAACATAAAAAATTCCAGAGATAGGGGAAATTTGCTTAACAGAATTGCCTACGGGGCAAATCCGTACAACATTTTTACTCTGTTTTCAATGCATTCCTATGGGAAATTTGTATAAAAGAAAATTTGCTTAACAGAATTTCATTTGAACCGAATTAATTCGTTTATAGCTGTCTAGATGGCCTAAGCACTTCTGATCTCGCCTGATTTCAGAAGCTAAGCAGGGTCGGCCCTGGTTAGTACTTGGATGGGAGACCACCAGGGAATACCAGGTGCTGTAGGCTCCTGGAGTAGGAACTGGCAAGCCACTCCAGTATTCCTGCCAAGAAAACTCCATGGACATGGGGTCACGAAGAGTCGGTCACGACTGTAACGACACAACACACACAATTCCCTTATACAAGGTAACACTGTGCATTGAAAGAAGATACATAAATGTGCTTTAGAAAATAGAAAAAGGGTTATTTGAATTAAAATTCTTTAAACTATTAACACAGGAGAAACACCTTTAAAATGATGCTGTGGGTATTTTACTCTGCATATTTGTTCTGTAAAGGAGCCTTATGGCACAGCGGTTCAATTGCTCAACTGCAGTCAAAATTTGATCACAATCCGAGGTTCAGTCCCAGGTGGTTGACTTGGCTTGTGGTTGACTGAGCCTTCTATCCTTCTGAGTTTGGTAAAATGAGTACCACCCAGCTTGGTGGTGGTGGGGCAAGGTGTAGCCTGCATAAATAGCACTGTAAACTGCTCAGAGAGTGTTTTAGGCACTGTGGAGTAGCATATAAGCAGAACACTTTATTTTTTGCTTTGCATATTTGTATAGAATCTGTGCCAGGAGCAACATTTAAGACAATTGATAATTGTGAAATAATGTTCACAAATGGAACTGAGAGCTGGTCTTTAGGTCTCCTGAATTGAAGAAGTACATATTTTGAGATAGACAGCATTCTAGAGATTGAGAATTAGCCCGAACCTGTAAGTTAGAATGAGAGTTAGCTTTCTGTGAAGAGTTTGTGAATAGAAGTTTAGTCGTGTTAATGACCCTGTCAAAATAGTTATTAGCCTGCCTGCCTGCCTACCTGCTGGCCCATCTACCTATCTGCCTAAACTAAGGAATAAAACTTCCAAACTTCAAAAGTTTCAGCAGCAACCACAAACCTAGTGTAAGTTTTGAGTGGTTATAATTCAGGCTGCAGCACATATAGAAAGAGAAGGCCTATTCCCCAAGAACGTGGTGGCAAGACTGCAGAATATGAAAGAATAGAACCCTTTGTAAGGCACATAGGAAAATTAAAAGACATTTCCTGCCATTTCTCTCCTCCCTCATGTGCCTCTGACTCATAGTAACCTTAGTCACATGTGCCTATATGAATCTCCATAATCTTCTCTGAGGTAAGAAGTCGAAATGCAAGTCTCAGTGTCTACCATCAGGAGTACTGGGGACTGTTGTGTTTCAAAATGGGCCATTATTTTAAGGAAATTTGATGTATTTGGTTTTTCCTACCATGGAAACATTATTTTAGGCAGTTTTTTCTCTGTCTACAAGCATGAGTGGGAAAAAAATCAGCATTATTTCAGACAGACTTAAATTCATGTTTAGGTATTATATGCCTGAATTGGGTTTCCCTGCATTGATATTCAAACAACACGATTCTTTGCCCTAGAACAGTGTTTTTCAACCACTGTTCCGCGGCACACTAGTGTGCCGCGAGATGTTGCCTGGGAAAAATTGAAAAATTCTAAAGAAATTCAACCCAGGGCCGGCGGGCAGCCCACAGCTGGGAGGCGCTATAAATAGCGTCCAAGGGCCAGCTTGGCTCCTCCCCCCGAGGTCCGCGGCGCTGGCATCACTTCCTGGCCCCGCTCATTCTCTTTAGTGTTTGCCCTGTGCCTGCTGCCGCCGCCGCGACTCACTCGCTTCCCTCTCCCCCCTCCTTTTTTTACCCTGGACCACCACCACCCATTTCCTGGGAGCTACCAATGGACTGAGCCGCCCGACAGCCCGCCCGCCGACACGAGCTGGCCCGGGAGCCCCAGCCCAGAACAAACCACCAGGTGAGGGGAAGGGGAGGAGGGGCACCCGGCTGCCCCACGAGCACCGCGGCAGGGCTGCGAGGAGGAGGGGATGGAGGAGGCCTCCGCCGGGCCTGGGCTGAGGAGGCGGGGGGCAGGGGGGCTAGTGGCACGGCTGGCCGGCTGGCCGGCCGGCCTTTAGGGTCCAGAAGGGGAAGAGCCGTCTCTGAGTGGCCCCGCGATGGGTTCCTCATCGGTGTGGGGCCGGCGCTGACAAGCTCTCCTCTTCCTCCTCATGGATTGAGGGGGGGACGGTTGCTTGGGGTCCTCCTTGAAGTCTTGCCCCTTTCTGTCTTGGGTCGCCCTCTTCTCTCTCTCTGTCTTTTCTTTCTTTTTTCCCCACCTCTCTCTTTCCATTCGTACCCTTTCCCCTCTTCATAGAAACGTGCTCATTTCTAGCCTGCATATGTGTATCTGTAATTAAAACTGTAAACCGCCCAGAGACTCCTTGAAGTGGTATGGGGCAGTATACAAGCAGAACACTTTCTGCCTTCTTTCCTTCCTGCCTTCCTTCATCCTCCTCCCCTCCTGTCGCTGGACTTGCTGAAGGCATCTGCACTTTTGTCAAGTGGCAATACAGCAATTTAACCTGAATACAGGTGGCTGTGAAGGGATGATGTCGGGTGCCCACAGAAAGGGCTCCGAGTTCCACCTTTAGCACCCATGCTATAGGTTCGCCTACAGTGCCCTACTGTTAATGTTTTGCAGCGAGTTAATGTTGCTAGTGCTATCCAGTGTACACTGATGGACAGAGACATTTTCTAATGGTGGTGTGCCTCATGATTTTTTTTCATGAAACAAGTGTGCCTTTGCCCAAAAAAGGTTGAAAAACACTGCCCTAGAAGAACAAGCTGGTCTCCATCCGGATACTTAGATGCTGGGCGAAGACTATTCTATTTGGGAAGATTTATGACACCATGTTTTCTGAGTTTTTGCTTATTTCTAAAATGTTTATCTATACACTTCATGCCCCACCCCACCCCTCCCATTTGCCTTTCAAATTTTCATAATACAGTTTTGTTTCTGTTATGTACTGGAAGCTTCTTTTTTACGAGAGAAAGACAGTAAAGAGATATTTTAATTGAATATATATTTGCATATGTAAAGTACAGCGGTACCTCACAAGACGAATGCCCCGTAAGATGAATTCTTCATAAGATGAATGAAATTTCTGGGTATAGGCTTTTTCACAATGCGGCAGTTTGCCTACCAGATGTCTTGTGAAAAATCCATTTTATGGGGCAGGCATTTGAATTTTGCTCTCCCACAACCCGAGGGGGTTATGGTTTTGTTTATTACAAATTCAAAATTCAAAAGCCTGGTCTTTCATCCTGGCTTTCCCAACCATATAGCACCTGATCCGTGGGTGCTACATTGTTGTGAAAACCAGGATAGAAGACGGCATTACCACTCCCCATTTAAATGTTTCAGTGCCCTGAGCCCTTGGCAAAGGGGAGGCAGTCCCTGTGTGCTTGCAAGGCACTGGCTTCCTTTCCCCAGGTGCTGTGCAGGGAGCCCTTGGCAAATGCAAATGACAAGGATAATGAAATTGGACACACCAATCCAATCTTCATGCCTTCCCCAGGAAGGGTCAGGTGGCTGCCCCCAGGATCCACCTTCCCCATATGGCCACTCTTTCCCTCTCTCTTCTGCCTCGCCCCAATCACCACTGCCCCAAAGCAATGACATGCAGCTCAACAAAGTGGACCGGTGGTGACCGGGTCCTTCCAGCTCACCTCCAGCAGTGCAGGTGCATGTGTGCTTGTGGCAGGGGAGGGAACAGGAAGGGCGTGGGGGGAAGGGTGAAGAGGGAGAGAAAGTCACAGTTGGGCACCTTCTTGGCCCAGACCTTGCGACACACATTGAGGCGGGAAACTTGACGTTGGGGCTGGCATGTGCCCAGAGCGTTTTTACGCTTGGGTCGGAGCCTGGCCATCTGGAGGGACCCCTTGAAGACCTCCCTGACACAAGGCGAGGCTTGCAGGTCTCTTTCATTCCCTCAGCTCAAAGCACCCACCTTCCTTTAACACTGCCTGCCTTCGATGTTTCTAGCCCTCACTGCCTTCTCTTGAGCTAACCTCCACCGCAGGAGAGCACTTTCCACGTCTTCATTAAACCCCGTCCTCCGTCTGTCTGTTGATTGAAGGGGGTTGAGACAGCCTTCCCATAGGAATGCATTGATTGGTTTTCAATGCATTCCTGTCGGAAACCATGTCTCTTAAGATGAATTTTTCATAAAACAAATGGACCCCTGGCAACCAATTAAATTCATTTTAGGAGGTGCCACTGTATCTTGAAAGTTTGCATCGTTTTTTGAAAGAAATTACCTTCTCCATTTTGGACTTGTTTAATTTTCTTTTTCTTTCACGAAGCTGAGGCTTATGCCACTAGCTTATCTGCAGAGTTCACACATTTCCTGTGTTCCTTACCTGTGCTGTGAAGATGGTTACTCCAATTAGATTGAGTGTTGAGAGTATTTTCTTCCCTGCCAACTTCTCTTTGACTCCCCTCAGAATTTTCTTGCAGCTGGATACTAGTCAATCACCACTGCTGCTTCTCTTTCTAATAATACTTAAACCTTTGCTGAATATCTAAATTACCAACTTAAAAAAACAACACATCAACAGAACAATAATTAAAGGAAACCCTGTTAAGTTGGTCTGTAATGTGATATGCCTCTAAAGATGCTTTTACACGACCCCTAAGATCCGCTGGCCACTTAAATTCGGACCAGAGATCTTAGGGGCTTGTCGCTCTTCCTGTGTCCCCACCCTGGCTGCTGGCTGCATGAGGGGAGGGAGAAAAAAAAGGAAGAAAAGATCATGGCTCACCTCCGTTCTGCCTCCGCTCTTGCCGCGGCAACATTCCTGTCTCTGTAAAGTAGCTCGGGGCGGCTCGGAGGGGTACTGTGGCCCTCTTCCCAGTCTGGATGGGTCTGCCCTCCAGCTGGCACAAAGAGTGGGGAATCTGGGCGTCATCCTGGACTCGGAGTTGACCCTGGAATCTCAGGTGTCTGCTGTGACCAGGTCGGCCTTCTACCATCTTAGGCTTATCGCCCAGATTCGCCCGTACCTCGATGAGAGCTCCTTGAGGACAGTGGTACAGGCGCTGGTCATGTCGAGACTGGATTACTGCAACGCTCTCTACATGGGGCTCCCCTTGAACCTTGTCCAGCGTTTGCAGCGGGTCCAGAATGTGGCGGCCAGGCTGGTGGTTGGCGCGCGTCATTTTGACCGCGCCACCCCCATCCTGGCCCGCCTGCACTGGTTGCCCATTGCTTCCCGGATAAGGTTCAAGGTGTTGGTTTTGGTTTACAAAACCCTCCATGGCTTGGCCCCTGCTTATTTGGCAGAGCGTCTCTCCTGACAATCAGATCTGGCCCGACCCACCCGATCCTCTTTGGCCCACTCGCTTTGGACCGTCACCCCGAGGGAAGCCCGCCAATCCAGTACACATGGTCGGGCCTTCTCGGTGGCGGCGCCTACTCTCTGGAACAAACTTCCGAGCGAGTTACGGCAGACCCCATCATTAGCGTCGTTCAGGACAAATCTAAAGACGCTACTCTTTTGTGAAGCCTTTGGCACTGATTAGGCTCCCCCCCCCGGTCTTTTGTTCTTTTGTTTGCAGTTTTGGCCCGCCTGATTGTATTTTTTTTTTAATTTTTTTATTAAATAAACATAAGAAAAACTCGCAAATAACAATAATACACAATTATGAATATATATAAAAAATAGACAATCAAAAACAGTACAAAGTGCCCCCCATCCCCAAGAAACCGTCCAGTATTCTTGCATCTTCTCTTTCTTCTTCAACTTCTTTTTTTAGTAGGCTTCTTAAGGTCCTTTACACCAGAACTGAGTTGGATTATAAGTTGGTTGAATCCCTTTTCCTTTTAGTAACACATGATCAATAAATTCCCCCCACACATCATAGAAGATATCTTTTTTCATTTCTCCTCGCAAAACTTTTATATTACAAGACAATTTATCATTTAGTGCTATATCCCACACTTCCTTATACCATTCAGTAATTTTGAGGTGTGATTTAAGTTTCCAGTTTCTGGCAATGATCAGTCTTGCAGCTGTCATAAGGTTAGCTATTAGTTCTCTAGTTTTCACATCATATTCATTGATGGATGGTAGTGATAACAATGCAATTTCAGGTATACATTTAATAACATTTTGTAATATCTCTCTTATCACCTCAAAGATCTCTTGCCAAAACTTTTGAACAATTTCACATTCCCACCATAAATGAAAGTAAGTGCCTATCTTTTTTTCGCATTTCCAGCAAAGCTTGGAATATTTTGGATTCATTCTGTTTACTCTAACTGGAGTCATATACCATCTTAAAACTAATTTGAAATAGTTTTCTTTTATTCTAACTGATAATGACCGTAAGATCCTCAAATTCCAAATTCTTTTCCATTCCTCATTGTTTATTTCTTTCCCTATGTCTTGTTTCCATAGCTCTCTTATTATGTCTTGTTCCCTGTTCTCGAGTGAATCTTGAATTATTTTATGAATTTTAGCAACTGCGCCTTTACCTGTATTTCCTTTCTCTGATTCATATGATGTCAAAAATTGCTCAAATTTTGTGTATCCTCTGAGTTGAATATTTCTCCTAAACCAATCTTTCGTCCAGCTTTCTAGCTGGGCGTAGTTCAACCAGGACAATTCCTGAGTTTGCAAAACGCGTTTAATTTCTTGTTTTGTTGTCATTTTTTTAATCCAGTCTTTTAACCTTGCCACTTTTCTTAATTTAAATAGATCTCCCAGTTTCTTCATGTTCGTGGGGAAATTCATCTGATCAATCACTAGTCCAAGCGGGGAACCTTCCTGTACCAAATTCTTTCCATACTTTTTCCAAGTGAATAATAGGGAATTCAGAAGCGGGTTTTTAATTAGATGAGTTTTCCTTATTAGGGGGAGGGTAAATACATATTTATTTATGTCTTCGCTTAACTCTTCTGATTCAAGTTCCCACCATATTAATTTTTGAGGTTTAAATAGTATTTCTCCCAAAAAACTGAGCTGATTAGCTGTATGGTAGGTTCTAAGATTAGGTATGCCTATACCTCCCTCTTTTTGAGATCTGTACCATAAGCTTTTATTTATTCTTGCTTTTTTTCCACCATTGCAGAATCTATTTATAAGGTCTTGATAGACTTTAATTTCAGCTTCTGTGTATTGAATGGGTAACATTCTATAAAGGAAATTAATTTTAGGAAGTATTTTCATTTTTACCATTGCTATTCTACCGAACCATGATAAGTTTAAATTGGAATAATTTTGTAGTTTATTTTTAATCTCTTCCTTTATTTTTATATAATTTCGTTCTTTCGTTTTACTTATCTCTTTATCCAACAAGATCCCTAAGTATTTTATGTGTTTACAAACTTTCAATCCGTGATTAGAGATCACCTCCGTGTCTCGGTTATTCTGATTGAACATCATAATTTCTGATTTCTGCCAGTTGACACATAGTCCGGTTGTTTCACCGAATTCCTTCAAATGTGCTTTTATCCTTAATATGCTTTCTGCTGGATTTTTTATTGTTAACAAAGCGTCATCTGCAAATAAACTAATTTTTATCTTATCTTCCTTACCCATACCTTTAATTAATTGATCCTCCCTAATTGCATTGGCTAATAACTCTATCACTATGCAAAACAGAACTGGCGATAAAGGACAACCCTGTCTTGTTCCTCGGGCTAGGCTAATTTTTTCTGTCATCCCATCGTTGACAATGATTGACGAGGTACTATGAGAATATAGTTGGTTTATTACGCTTAAAAAATTTTCTCCAAACCCCCATTTCTCTAATAAAAGTGTTAACGCAGGCCATTGAACACAATCAAAGGCTTTAAATAGGTCTAAAGACAAAATGCATGCTCTATCCTGTGATCTTCCCATCTCATAAAGAACATTGAGAACTCTTCTTACAGTGTTTGACATTTGTCTGCCTTTAATAAAGCCGGTTTGGTCTTCTTTAATATACTTATCTATAAATGTATATATTCTTTTCGCTAAAATTGCTGTGAAGATCTTAGCGTCTTGATTTATAAGTGATATTGGTCTGTAAGATCCCACATCCATTGGGTCTTTATTAGGCTTGAGAATTAGAATAGTTAAAGTATGTTTCCAGGAGGAAGGTACTTGTTCTCCCTGCAATATCTGATTAAAAAGCTTCTTTAATTTAGGGATTAACATTGATTTAAATGTCTTATAAAATTCTGGACCCAACCCGTCGTCACCTGGAGTTTTAGCATTCTTTAGCTTATTTATGACATCCTCTATCTCGTCTTCATTAATAGTTTTTTCCATTTCAAGCCTATCTTCCTCCACTAGTCTTGTTTTTAGATTTTTGTCAATATATTGTTCCATAATTTCCTTACTAGTTCTATCAGCTGTATATAACTTTTGATAGAATTCTTGGATGACTTTTAATTTTTCTTTCATTTGAGTACAGATATTGCCGCTTAAATCCTTTATCCTTCCTATCGTACTTTTTTCTTTCCTTTTCTGTGCTAGTTTTGCTAGCATCTTTGAGTTTTTATTACTATATTCAAAAAAGTTTCTTTTCAGATATAATAGATTTCTTTGGGTTTGTTGTAGATCTATTTCTTCTAATTCCCTTTTCCTGGCCTCAATCTGAATTAAAATTCTTTTGTCTTTAGTTGCAAAAAATTGAGATTCAAGGTCTGCTATAATAGCCTCTAATTTTTTTTTATTTTGCTGATCTCGAGTTTTGATTATAGCGTTTTCTTTTATTATGTAGCCTCTAGCCGCCGCTTTCAGAGTGTCCCAGATAACTCCTATTTGACCACCACCTTCTTCATTAATATTCCAGGTTTCTAACCATTCCCTTTGTATTTTTTGTACCGTATCTGGGAATTGAAAAATTCTAGAGTTTATTCTCCATCTTTTCGCTTCCTTATAGTTCTTCTTATTTTCTATTTCAACAGACATTAAAGCATGATCTGAAATTTTTATCAATTCTATATTAGTGTTTACAACTTTAGATAGCAAGCTTTGTGAAACAAATATATAATCTATTCTCGAATAAGCTTTATGGGCTAATGAGTAGAAAGTGAATTTTCTTTCATCGCCCTTCATTTCTCTCCATACATCCTTTAATCCTGTATTTGCGATGAATTTTGTTAAGATTGTCTGCCTAGTCCCCCAATCTACCTTGCTAAACGTTGTTTTGTCTTTTATTTTGTCCATAACCATGTTGAAATCTCCGGCTAAAATCACATGTCCTTTCTGTATCTTCTCTATCTGCTGCCATACCTCTTTATAAAACAAGTTATGATTAGTGTTCGGTGCGTAAACATTTATCAGTGTATAATGTTCTAAACCAATTGTGACCTGTAGAATAATATATCTGCCTTGCAGATCTTTCACAGTTTTTTCAACAGTACAGTCACAATGCTTTGAAATTAAGATTGCTACCCCCCTTGCTTTAGAAGAACCAAAACTTTTCTCATAAATGTTCATATTGGGTAATTTCAGTTCGTTTTGACCATCTTTCGTTTGGTGTGTTTCTTGAAGAAAGATGATGTCCGGTTTATTCTTCTTGATTAATGACTCTAGTCTCTTTCTCTTCATGACAGAGCCTAGACCCTTAGCGTTGTGGCTAATTTCACCAGTCTACCCATATTTTCTTTCTTGTATCAATCTGGAACGGTCTCTTTGTGAATATAGAAACAAACACTACATATAAAAACAAAAAACAAACAATAAATTCCCAAACCCGACCACCTACATTTATTTTCTGTTCTCCCATCCTCTTAGCCCTCATACACCTTCTGTATGCGCCCTTATAGGAGGGAGGGGGAAGGCACCCGTACACTTCCCGATGGCTGATAATGACTCAAAAGCTCGAAATTAGCATTAACACTGTCTAATATTGCTTACAATTATATACGTGAGAAATTGAGAAGAAAGAATGCAGTAAAAAAAAAAAATTAAGGCATAATAATATAAATCTTAACTTGCTTCTATTCACCTCCCTTCCACACTCAGTCCCCCCTCCCCGAGTAAAACAAGCAAAAAAACAAAAAGAAGAAAAAAAACATAGAGGGAAAAAACAAAGGGTATAGGGGAGGAAAGGTAAGGAAAAGGAATAAGTATCGGGAAGGAGTGGAAAAATGTAAGACAAACAAGTAGGAACAGAGACGATTTGAAACAAACTAGTCTAAAAAGAGGAGAAAATTAAAAAAAATAAAAAAAATAAAAGGGGGGGAACGGGAGGGGAGAGAGAGACAGGAAGAGAGAGAAAGGATGTGCTGTCTTCTATGGTGGAGAGTTCTTCAGATTAGTCTCCAATTTTCTGCTCGTTAAGGCATCTGAAGAGTTGAAAGCAGGTACTGTCGTCACTGCAGAGGCTGAGTTTGAAGTGATTTATTTTTCTTTTTTTTCAATTTGGATATTCCATGCCTTAAGAAGTTGTTCACCTTCTTCCAGGGAGTAGATTTTGTGAAGAGTTGGGCCCTTCCACACTTTAAGAAAGATCGGGAATCCCCAGTTATATCTGTAGTTGTTGTTTCTCAAAGCAGTTGTCACAGGTCTCATAGATTTTCTCCATTCAAAAGTCTCCCTGGAGATATCCTGGTAAACTTGTAGGACCCTTCCATCATGCTTCAAAAGATCAGGTTTTGCCCTGAGGGTAGACATCAGTTGTTCTTTCATCGCATAGGAAGTAAATCTGATCAGAATAGGTCTTGGGACGCCTGCTGATGCACTGCCGATATAATGCACTCTCTCTATTTCGATCTCGGTGAGTTGTTGGGGGAGGATAGTATTAAGCCAAGCAAGGATTTCTTTCTTTATTTCTTTTTTATTCTGAAGTTCAAAATTAATTAGTTTCAAATTAGATCTTCGAGAATGGTCTTCCATGTAAATCAGCTTTCTGTGTAAAGCGTCGATCTCTTTTTCATGGGCAGAAAAAGCTCTTTCATGCTTAGAGGCTAGCGTTTGAACTTGATTAATTTCTCCTGTTAGTTTTTTCAACTCAGCGTCATTATTAGAGACCCGTGTCTGAAGAGACTGTATTTCTTGCAGCAAGTCCTTCCTTAGGTCATCATTCTGTGAAGATAAAGACTGGAAACGGTCATCAAAAGTGGAAGTTATATCTTTTAGAGCTGATTTAATGAGAGAGCTGACTTCTGCTTTAAAGTTTTTAAACTCCTTTGAAAGGTCCGGCTGTTGTGCTGGCAGCTTGCCAGATTCGGACGCCATTATTTCAGCTGCAGAAATAGCTTCAGCTCTTTCGAGACAAGCGCGTTCAAAAGTCTTATCTGAAGGGGTTATTCTTATCCACTTTTTCACAGCTGGACCCCTTTTCTTAGCTGGCATACAGAAAAGCCAGGTATGAACCTTTATTTCCTTTTGTTCTCAAAGCAAAACAGAGTTTTTCACAGCCTCTCACGGACTCTCACAGTCTGCCTAACAGGGACGTGACTTCGGCAGAAATCGAAAGTAAATCACTGCTTCATTAATTCATTGTTATCTTTCCCCTTCAAAAACACACAGTTTTCAACTATCCTCCCCAGTAATTTATAGTCATTTACTCACGATTTTGACATCATTTAGAGACAGTATTTCAACTTTGTTTCCCTTCGTGAGCGGAGCTTCTGACTCAAGCAGCCATCTCGCCGTGGGCAGGAAGTGCCCCCCCGCCTGATTGTATTTACTCTGTGATTTGCTTAGGCGATGTTTTGACTTTTAAAGTGTTTTATATTGTCTGTTGTGAACCGCCCTGAGTCCCATATTTGGGAATAGGTGCGGTATATAAATATGAAAATAAATAAATAAATAAATAAATAAATAAATAAATAAATAAATAAATAAATAAA
>JAHTLZ010000016.1:22410426-22423824 GCA_023846285.1 Phrynocephalus versicolor | reverse complement strand
AAATAAATAAATAAATAAATAAATAAATAAATAAATAAATAAATAAAGGGGCGGGAGCCAAAACAACAACAAACAGAAGCGAGGAGAGCCCCGCACTCACTATCCTTACACCGCATCAAGCAATTTTCACCCCGGAAGAGCAGGTACAAAAAAAGTGCACTGGGTCACGCTTAGGTGGGCGGGGTCACACTTAATTTCCTCTAAACTCCGGAGCTGGTGGGGAAACATTTTTAAGCTACGGAGCTGGGAGCCATTTGCCCCGGAGTTTAGGGGTTGTGTATAAACGCCCTAAATCTAATGTAATCCTTCCCTACTAATTTTTACAGTATTTCTAGAAACAGCATTCAGGAAGATGTAACAGTGAATTGGACTAGGATTTAAGAGCTGCAGATTTAACATTCATTCTCTCTCTTGAATTTCACAGAGTGCCATTGGTCTAATAGCTCTTTGTCCACCTGACCTACCTCACAGATTTACTTTAAGGATAAAATGGGAAGGACAGCCTTGTATGCTACCTTGAACTCATTGGAGAGAAGGCAGGATATGAATGTAACTAATAAATACAGTGGACCCTAGTATAACAAAGAGTTTGTATAACATAAAATCTGTACAACATAAAAAATTCCAGAGATAGGGGAAATTTGCTTAACAGGATTGCCTGTGGGGCGAATCCGTACAACATAAAATGGTCATGATTAGGGATTATTCTATTTTCAAACCATTCCTATGAGAAATCTGTATAAAGGAAAATTTGCTTAACAGAATTTCATTTGGAATGAATGAATTCCTTTATACAAGGTACCACTGTACAGAATACCTAACCCCAAGCTTGAATCAAATCTAAACAGGCCCAAACTGAAGTAAGACCTGCAGTAGAAATTTCTCCTTAAGGTGCAGAGCTCTGTTGGAGTGCTAAAGCATTTTTTTTTTTTTGCGCTTCAACATTTTTCTGTTTCTTAGGCCACTTCAGAGTGCATAGTCTCATTTTTATCCCTGGCCTATGTTTATGCTAGGCCACTAACTGCCTTACCCTGTTTCCTGTGCCAAACCTTGCAAGCCCGTAATTAGTATATAGCTGGATGCTCCTCTGCTTTTATAAAGTTTCACACACTTCTTGTGCTTCTTTAATGAGGGGGGTGGGGAGGTGGAACCAATGAAGTCCGTCGTCTTAGGAGAAACTACAGGCCTTTGACGGAAGATATTCAAAAAAGGAAAGGGGGAAAAATCCCTTCAGTTAATAAGAGCAAATGCCTCCGAGTGCCAAGAAAATGAAATGCTGTCGCAAGGCCAGCATCTGCTGAGGGAAGGTGAGAGCCTTTCCAAAAAAGGTAAAAATTCAATTAAAAATCCCCACACACAGTTGAGTGCCCATCCTCCATCTTTTGTCAAGCTGCTGTAATTGCTACTTATTCCCACAAATCAGCCCAATTAAGCATGTTATACAAAGAATGCACAGTTGAATGCTAAGACCTAGGGGATATAAAATGAACAAACGGAGGGCTTCCATGGAGTGCTTTTGACCAATCATCTCATCGGCTTCTGAATCTGTCAAGAGGCTGAGGCAGAGAAAGGGTGAATTCAAGCCTATATTTAAACTGCAGTGACCATAAATGCTTCTCTAATGACAGTTCCCTTGTGCTCCTGTTCTCTTTCTCCCGGGCCCAGTTGCAAATCAGAAGTTCCATTTTCATGGGGGGGGGTATGGCAAAACATTAGTGCTCAATGAATGCCATGGGACGGTTCTTAAACCAAGTGGCTTTCAGAGGAGCAAAGCCAGTTAAAAGAATACATTTCCTTCTTGACGATCACAGCTCGGATGAAATGAACACCTGTAGTGAATGTCCCTGAGCGTTGCAACGTGCCGTCTTTTCAGCATGCGTTGCTTGCTCAGGGAAATGACCTAATAACACTCTCAATGCGCCAGGCAAAATGGGGCTGCATTAGATTGTTAAGGATATTAAAGGCTCTTGCAAAACAGCCACTGATTCGTATAATGGAAAAGTACGGCGAGGAGTGAAAGTCCTGAAAGTTGAGATGGCTTCGCGTTAGAGTTGCTGGTGGGCTACTAAACAGTAATTTGTCCTAGCAATTTTGTTTTAAAAATAATAATAATTAGAACAGCAAAGAATTTTGTGCTGTCTTACAGACCTGTTTTTTAAAAAGGAAAGCATATTTTCATTGCAGGGGATGAAAGCTTAGGATGTGTTCTAATCCCCCTCCCCATCCAAAACACAAAGTGGCAGATTCTGTGTTATTCCAGAATTTATTTCTTTAAAAAAAATAAAAAGCAGTCCGAGATAGCAAACTACTTGAATGAGTGCGTGAGAGACACAGACTCCTTAATCTCTTCCCTACTCTTCACCTGTCCTCTTTTTAAAGCCCTTCCATTCAGCCCTGAAACACTGCTTTAAACAACAACAGCAACAACAATAACAGAAAAAAAATAACACATAGGTATGCAAACAAGGTAACAGGTGTGTAAATAAAAATATTACAGAGATATTTCAGTTTTAACCTGAATTAAACTTATGCGTCAAATTGTGACCACAACTTCCATAAATATATTTTAAAGGTTGCATATATTAGTTTGATAACATGCAGATTTGATTAATTACATAGTCACAAAAGGCCATGATTATTCAGCTATACTGACTATAATAAAGTCAGAAGCCTGCCTTAAAGGTCTGGAAATGTTTTAGCATTTTTATAGCCAAACAACAAAACAAAATGAACAGCAACAACAACCAGGGACACAAGTCACCCTCTCATGCATGTACCTTGCTAAGAGAATGTACATGGTTTGTAGTTGAAACTTGAATAAATGGCATGTAATGCTTTGGTTAGAGGAGGACAATGCAATCTGCATACCAAAACTGGACAGTAGCCAGTGATCTCTCCAAGTGTTTGAAATCACAGCCACACTCACCTTCTCCATTAGCAATGCTCAAGAATGTATAGCAGCTTTTTTTTGTATGCAGAACTGTGCCATCCATAGAGCATAAGAACATAAGAAGAGCCATGCTGGATCAGGCCAAAGGCCCATCTAGTCCACCTTCCTGTAACTCACAGTGGCCCCACCAGATGCATCTGGGAGCGCACGAGACTAGATATCTGTCTCCTGCTACCACTCCCCTGCATCTGGTCCCTGAAGTACCCTAGTTTTAAGCCTGGAGCACCCTGACATGTCATTCTAAGATTAACATACTAAATCCGATAAATATATAGAGCCAAACTTCCTGTTACCTATTCCAAAATGGAAGGGTGAGCATGGAGAGAGGACAGGAATCCTTCAACAACAGCACTAAGAGGACTATGTTTACAGGAGAGTCATATAAAACTAAAAAGGAAGGCGAATGGAATGGAGTATTCTAGACAAATTCATGACAGGCTGGTCACCAGAAACCTTCTTAATGTATTTGTACTTGAGTAATGATGATGTTATCCTGGTAATTCCCCACCCTCTTAGAGATAGTGACTGTGCAGCATGTGAAACTCAAACTTCTGTGTCAGTGTCAAAATTTTACTTTAAAATCAAGGCAGAAATACTCTGGTCTACACCAAACCCGAGCTGCTGCTGCCCAAGCTTTCAAGTTCCTCAATGGTGGTATTACTGTATGTTGCACCATTATGTGCAACCAGCACACTGTGACCCACCCACCACTGGCCACCATTCTAATGATAATAGCCTCACTGTAACCAGAGCTGGGGCTGGGAAAGTGAGATAAAAAATCCACATTGCTGAGTTTGAAATATTGTGGTTACATTACATTATATAATCATTTGTTTCCTGGTTTAAAATCCCTGCAACCAGTAGTCCTGGCAAGATGTGAAATTTAGAAGATGTAAAACTAGCTTTGAAAATGAACGTGCTTTTAAAATCAAGGCTTGAACAATAGATTACTGTAGCCTTTGCAAAACAATCAGACTGCTCTCTGGCCAAGTAAGGTCACTCTACAATAAAGTTCTTGATAACTTGCAGTGTGATGGCATATCCAGGTCTTATACAGTAGCTTGCATTATGTATAGCTTAATATCTTAGTGTTATAATATTCTGTTTTTTCAGGTTTCTGGTGTTGCAGGATCTTGGTGCCACAAGCAATTATTCCTAGAAGCTTTGCAAAATGTTAGTCAAATGTTATTATCATATTAGCAGATTACCAAATCCTGAGATACAAAGCCTTTGGAATGACAAAGATTGCAGGGACAATAGAGTTTCCTATTTATTTATTTATTTATTTATTTATTTATTTATTTATTTATTTATTTATTTATTTAGAATATTTTACCCCACCTTTCTCCTTGGAAAAGGATCCAAGGTGGCTTACAATAATGAGGTTCTAGGCCCCTGGATCCTCAAGCCCCTAAAGTAAGAATAATAGTTGAAGGGAAAGGTAAACAATCAAAACAATTATAATATGATACCTAGATATCCAGATGAATTTGAATATGATTAGAAATGATTGTCTAGTTTCATACAGCAATTAACCCTGAATTGAATAAATGCCTGCTGTGATTAATGTAGGAGTGGTAAAAATAATTTTGGAAGATGATTTAAATGGGTTTTGCGTTCTTCTGGCAAGATCCTGTGAAACAGAAGTATAAGGAAACTAATATACACAAGTTATTTGCA
Source organism: Phrynocephalus versicolor (assembly GCA_023846285.1). NCBI lineage: Eukaryota > Metazoa > Chordata > Lepidosauria > Squamata > Agamidae > Phrynocephalus > Phrynocephalus versicolor. The sequence goes on along the minus strand of JAHTLZ010000016.1, from coordinate 22,419,194 downwards.
AAGAGAGAAGAGAGGCTATTGAGGAAACAGAAATAATAAGAGTTTTGTAAGACTGGAAGAGCCAGAATTAGATAAGGCTGCTCAAAGAATACAGAGAAAACATACCTATATTTATAGAGTCATACGTTCCTTTCTCTCAGCAAAAATTGATGGGTTCCAACGTCTCCAGAACCTTGGGTACCAATTAAATTCTGGACTTTGTGGTTACATGTATGGATTGTTCTCAAGTAGTTACATGTTGGTTCCTGTGATGTCAGCATTGTTGCCCTTGAGATGGTCCTGGTACCTTTCAGCCTATAGTAACTTTTAAAAAAAAGAATACGAAAGCCTGTTATATAAAGTAGCATGTTGTGGATTCTTCTTAGGGTAAGTTGATATTTACTCAATGGGCTCCGAGTTCTAGATTGAGATATCCAATCTTTGCACTCCTAGCTGGCCCTTCAGCTGACTATCTGCTTATGCATGGGAAGGACAACTGTCTAAAAGTATTTTTCCCTTTAAGTGGGTCTTTGAATGTAGAGTTCAGCAGGCAAGCATATTACAGTTATCCCCCGCCCTTTCACGGTTCATATACTGCGGTCCCATTATATCGCGGTTATGCAGTATATGAAAAAAAGGCCAGGGGCCTGTCGGAGGCCCCAAAAGTGCTTCCTCACAAACTGGAAGTGACTTCCGGTAAACCAGAAGTGACCTCCAGATCATTAGAATGCACTTTTGGGGCCTCTGAGGGAATGGAAATCCCCTAGCAGGCTCATTTGAGGCAGCGCCAGGCCTGGGGTAAGTACAAGAGCCCCCCCCCGACACCCCACCCAGTTCTGACCTAACCCAGCATCTGCATATTGCGGATTTTCAATTATTGCGGGTCGGGTAGGGTCCCTAACCCCTGCAATAGGTGGGGGTTTACTATATAGGAAATACAGGAAACTAAAGAGGGGATCAATTTTCTTACTACACAGACTTCTGATTTCTCCCTAAAGGTGTATGGAGTTCTATAGCGCTCTTAAGGAGATGTTCAGGCATCAGACTCCCTGACAGGACAGTCTGTGTCTTTCTTTAAGAATGAAAAGAGCAGCCCACCCCCTTTTAAAAACATCAGCACTGATTTCCACCAAAAAAAAAAACTTCCTTTCATACAATTCTGTGTATTCTGTATTCTGTGCAAGAGACAAGTGTTTCAGCACAGAGCACCTTCCAATTTTTTTTTGCACAAAAGACTTTTGATTTCACAAAAAGTGACACAGTGCAAAAATGCACAAAATTCCCAGTCATCTAGAAGCAAGAAAACATTTGAAAGTGCTCACCCTTGCCTGCAAGATAAATAAATTAAGAAATAGATGCTTTGCTTACATATTCTAAACCACTGCCTGCAACCACATAGGGCAAACAGAAACTTGTTTTTAGAAAAGGAGAAGGAAGAAAAGATTCTCAGTCAGATGCCAAATGTGTTATAAAATGAGCATCATTATCAGTAGGAAACTACAGTGCCTTATCTACCAGAATGGTCTTTTCTTTTGTATTTCCATTGCTAGGGAAAAGCATATTGCTTTAGGCACTTTAACACATACATTCTGGCACAAATCTTACACTGTCCATATTATAGAATGCTGTTTCTCACAGGCAGAATCCAGCATAGAGTTAGATATGCTAAAACCCCGTTGGTTTCAATGAGGTTTAAGAATGAGTGCTAGATGGCACTTGTACTTTTGAGGCTGGAGCATATTAAGAGCAGCTAGGCAATTACCGTCCTCACATGAAATCCCTACTGGTTGTCTTGGCATGCCAGCTATAAAAGAGGAGAGCACATTTTATTATATATCACCTGAAGACAATAGAGCAGAAGGCAGCCCAATAGAAAAATGGTGACCAAGAAATTTAATGTTGAGGAATGTGCACCATATTTTGGGGGACTTGCATTATTTAGTGGAAAACCAATCAAAAGAAAAGATCTCCCACACTATGACTGTTGCCCGACAAACTCTTATTATAGGCTAATATTCTGTTCTGCCAGTACATTTGTGTAAAGATTTTTGGTAACATGGCAAATACTGGAAGCTTTTCAAGATTAACACTCAGCACATCATTTTGACAACACAGCTCATAAGGAAGCAGGGGATAAAGGTGCATGGGATGACTGGTGGCAGAAACCAAATAAGCCAATGGGAATATGCCAAGATGCAAATCAATTCACAATCAGCATCAAAGTTTCCATGGCAAATTCATATCAGCGTATAAAACAACACGATTCACTCACTGCTTCTGGTTTGCACTACCAGTTTTTGGTCACAATTGATACTGGTATCCTGCATAGTGGAGTAGCTGGCAATGACAAGAGTGTAACTCAAGAGACCTCGCAAATGGCTGACCCAGCCATGGCCAATATCTGATGCCTATTGAAAGGGGCCAGGTCTCTGGCACCATGTCAATCAGTCATAAGCAGCTAATGCCAGGGTTATGTAGACCCTTATGCAATCACAGTTTGGATTCTGACCATTTCGGTAGACTTTTTTTCTTCCACAGCCAGGAATGGTTGCTTCGAAGCCCATATATTCAAGCACTACAAGACACAGATAATGTGCACGTATCTCTGATCATAGCTCTAGTTAAATCAGCTAGCTTTCTCCCTGGTGCAGACATCTGAAGGGAAAAGATTGTATATATAAATATGCAAACTGAATTTCCTCTTGACAACTATTAGTAATAGTCAATTCCACCTTCACGTGGTTTAATATTAAACACTAGCAGCCCCTCTTACTACTATCGGGTGTTCAAGCTGGTATCCTCTTGACACTTGGAAAGTGGCTTTGACCGTATTCAACTCCATTCACGGTGGGGGGCTAATCTCATAAAGATTTCAGCCACACAGTCAATGGTGTCAGGGGTATAATGATCACTTTGAAGTTTGTTTGCTTTCCAGTGCATTGAAACAGTTTAAATGTTCTAGAAATAGGATTAGATGCCCCAGTGAATTCATTTCATTTACCCCCAGCAGTGGTTTTCCAATACTATGTGGTGTTTACATGGTATCAATTTAGAAGCATGCTGATTTCTAAGATTCCTCCCCCTCCCCTGTCAATTTTCTGCTACATCCTGCTTTGCCGTTCCCATTATGCAGGGTAAATTGTGTATGTGTGAGAGTTAGAGAGACTAGATTGTGACAACTTCTTTTTTTCTTTTTTCTTTTTTTAAAGGTGTGTATACCCAAATAAACAAGTTGAGGCTAGGCGGTGGTCTTAACACGTGACTTTCTATTATAGATTTGTCCAGGAAAAACACACACCAAAGTCCAAAATTGGATAGAAAAACACAATGTATTATATCAAATGGTGACTTTAGAAGAGAAAACTGAAATGCATGAAAAGCAGAAATATACTGGGCTGCTCAGCAGAAGACAATTCTTTTTCAATCCATGTCAGAATCATAGAATCATAGAATCAAATCATTGTCTCCTATTTTAGAAATATGAAGAACACTTCAGTTAAACTGTAGAAACCTAACAAGGTAAGCATCTATGTAGGTAATTCTGGAGAAATGTTTGGCATGCATTTGTAGTATATGAGATATCTTGGATGTTAATTTACAGCAGAACTTAGCTAGAGGCAGGGCCTACGGGTTTCATTAAGGCGAACTAGGCAGTTGCCTAGGGCGCCAAAATGGACAGAGGGTGCTGGCCAGCCTGCTGCCCCCCTGCCCCCCCGCCGCTGGCCACCACCGTCCGTCCCCCCACCGCCCGTTGCTGCCCGCCTGCCACCCCACACCCATCACTGCCCATCCCCTGCCCATCACCGTCCGCCCCCGCGCCCATCGCCATCCCCCGCCATCCACTGCCCCGCCCCCCACCGCCCCCACCCCTGCCTGCCGCCCCACCGCCCCACCCTCTGCCGCCGCCACCCACCCGCCGCCACCCCCTGCCGGTGCCCCCTGCCCCCCACCCCTCGCCTAGGCCGCAAAAATCCTAGCGCCAGCCCTGACTAGAGGTTCTCTCTCATTTGCAGAGTTTTTAGTTCAAAAGGCATGTCTGTTCTGATGAGTGACTGATCATGTAGGATGTAGGATGTGATACGCTGAATGTGAAGCCTTTGACTGGATTTATTTATGCACACACATAATGTATATTTTGTTCTTTAATATAATTTTAACTTACTGACCACAAGTTTCATTATCAATGCATGAACAAATGTATTCCCATGTGGGAGATCCTAAAGGAAGCTCAACAATAGACCAGATGGAGTGCATGTGCCCATGGTCGGAGCACAGTGGCTCACCACTAGGGGCACCCATGGCTCCGTCCTCCTCCCAAGATGGAAAATGTGTTTGTTCTCTTTTCACTCTGTAATTGACAGGTAGTCCCTAAAATGATCCCTGGGAGGAAGTGCAACTCCTGGCAATCCAGGATCGGGAGCAGAAAGCCACTGGGAGAAGTTTTTCTTCAGCAATGCTCTTTGTCCTACATCACAGAGAAAGCCATTAAAAAGTCTGCTTTTGGCAAGTGAAAAAGGCTACATGGGGAAGAGTGGGACAGGCAAAGGTTTGTTTGCTTTTTGGTTCTACTTACCAGACTTAGCATCTGAGCTGTCATTTCTTGCCACTATGTTTCTGATTAGCTAAGCAGAAAACCAAATTTACAGTGTCACATTCTTTTTCCAGTATTTTGTTTCTGGATCTTTGCCCTCCCATCCCGGAATAAGAGGTGAGACACAAATAATGGGGGTAAACTGGGCCTCACATTATTAACCAGGTTATTAACTTTTAAACCAAACAAAAAAGGGTTGTTGCAGTAGTGTGGAGTGATGGTTGGGCCACTGAGGTTACCATTGTCCTCCCTAATCTCCATGCCGTTTTTTCTGGGCGAGTCCAATACTCCCCATTTGTTCCATCTGCCATAAGGCACGCAGGGGCCGGTAAATGTCCCAAAATACCCCCTGGGTGCCTAAGCTGTGTTAACTGGCAACCCCTTGCCCAGGGAGTGTTCCCAGTGCATCCTCCCCCACAACACTGTAACCTCAAGATCTGCAGCGTTGTGAAGTTGGATGGGCTAGGATGACATTTTGTGGAGTTCCCAACATTTAACTTTCTGTACTACCTGCCAGTGTGACGGAATAATGATCCCTAATATGTTACAACTACTTTACTTACCTATTACTAAGGCCAAACCCACCTCAACCAGAATGGGATAGGCGGCGGTGGTGGTGGTGGTGGTGGTGGGGAACCATCACACCCAAGCCAATTCAGTGATGAGAGTAAAAAATTCCCATCTGGCCCCAATAGGCGACCAGTGAACTCGCCCTGTTTGTAGGGTGGGTGGCTGGGGTCTGCTTTGGAGAAGAGGCTGCATCCAGGGACAAGGTGAGCTTAAAAGCCAGCTCTGTGTCCCGTCCCCCCCCCCGTGAGGGGAGGCTTCACTCGGTTTCACAGGGTTCTGGCCAGGAAGGTCAAAGCCGCTCCAACCTTTGGAAATACCAGCCGTGAAGCAGAGCCTTGTGCAATCATGTTTTGAGAGATGGAGGGCACACATCAAAACTTTCCAAAGTAGTTTAGATTTTATTGTTTTTTTCTACCCCCCCCCCCCCCCACCGCACAAGCTCTTGGATAATACAGTTCTCATTCTGAGAACTCATTCTGTTGTACCTTTTGTTGGTTCTTTTTATGTGTATAATATAATAACTTCAATTAATTTTCATCTGAGTCTTATATTTGTTCTATTATTTTTAAGTATTTCAATAATAGTGGTTTTTATAGTTTCTTTTTAATACTGTAAGCTGCTTTGGATTCTTTTAAGAGACAGAGACTTTTTAAACAAATAAATTATCTCCCCACCATTTTTATGATTATTCTTTGAGTGCACTTTGTAGTGGAAAGGCAGAAGGAACAATGAAAATAATAAATATCTAAACTTACACATTCACACAGATTCTACCTGCCAGAATCCAGAATTAGCCACAAAAATTCCCAAGAAGAAATGTGTCCATATCTAGAATGCTGTCTTTCTCTTAACTGGGAATAGGAGTATTGCTCCTGAACCACGTGGCACTGAGAAAAGAACAAGTGTGGGACACTTTCTATTTAGCTGTTAATGGATTAATCCAATAACAGACTAGATGGGGGTGAATAAACTAAAACTTAATCCAGTTAAAACAGAGCTGCTCCTGGTCAGTCGAAAGACTGATCAGGGAATATGGATGCAGCTTGTGTTGGGTGAGGTTTCCCTCTCCTTGAAAACATGAGTGCACAGCTTGGGGAAATGCTCCTTGATTTACTTCTGAGCCTGGATGCCCCATTTTTGGCTGCGGCCCAGAGTGCCTTTGCAGAATTAAAATTAATGTGCCAACTGCAGAATAATTTTTTTGAGATGTCTAATTTGCCCATGGAGATGCATGCCTTAGTAACATCCCACAGTTTACTGACTGGCTCTGGTTACAAAGATTACATAACCTGCCTGTTTACAGCAGTTCCACTGGCTGCCGTTTCTCGGCTTAACTCAATATGTTGCTACTAAATTTTAAAGCTCTAAATGGCTTGGACTCAAACTGACTCAAGAACTCCATGTCCCTTTATGATACTGTTTGTATGTTGAGCTCTTCAGGAGGGGCCTTTCTGTTGGTCCCACCACTTTCACAGGTGGGTATTCAGGAGAGGGTCTTCTCTACTTCTGCTCCCAGACTTTGGAATTCTATCCCACAGGAGGCCAGGCTGGCCCCATCTGCACTGTTCTTCTGAAAATAGGCAAACCCCAAGAATGGTTCTTGTTTGATCCATTCTTTCTTCTTCTTCTTCTTCTTCTTCTTCTTCTTCTTCTTCTTCTTCTTCTTCTTCTTCTTCTTCTTCTTCTTCTTCTTCTTCTTCTTCTTCTTCTTCTATTATTATTATTATTATTATTATTATTATTATTATTATTATTATTATTATTATTATTATTATTATTATTACACAGCAGACAAGATAACTATGCTGGGTTTTGTATCACACATCACTAGTCGAACACTATGTGATGTATCAGTGAATTATGCGAGCAGATCCCAATACGGTGGCTTTCTGCAGCTGACTGATGGTGATTTTGTCAACTCCAATTTCTTCTAATACTTGCTTAGCTCTTTAGGCACTGCACCCAGCATGCTGATTACCACTGGGACCACCTGTACTGGTTCAATTTTCAGATCCTGATATCGGGTAATTGTTTCAAGTTGTTTCTCGGTGACTCTACTATCACCTGGTATAGCAAGATCGATGATCCACACTTTTTTCTTCTCCACAATCACAATTGTTGTTGTTGTTGTTGTTGTTGTTGTTGTTGTTGTTGTTGTTGTTGTTGTTGTTGTTGTTGTTGTTGTTTGTTGTTTGTTGTTTGTTGTTTGTTGTACTTGTATACTCACTGTTGTTAGCATTTACTATTGTCTTCTAATGGAGAAGGGTGGGGTAAAATATTTTATATTAAACAAACAAACAAATAAACAATTCCTGATGCCTGGTCTATACAGAACTGGGCCATTAAATTATACTGTACTATAATCCCCACAACATTTGACTAAATGTTACAGAATTGAAAAAACACAGTGCCTAAAGAATTTTGTTTTGACAGTGTTTTCTTTCTCCGATGAATTCTTACATTACAAAATGTACCATGATTTTACAGTTGAAGCAGAGGCTGATCTGTATTTTTTTTTAAAAAAAAACTTCCCCTCCTTCTTATCACTTCTGGGAAATATTAGGGAGGTCTTCAGCTGCATGTACTGAATGAGCAAACACCACTTAAGCTAGACTTGGCTTCCTAAACAAGTATTTAATCTCCTCATTAAAGATATATGAAACTAGAAATCAATGAACACTGGTGGTTAGAGCTTTTTAGCGGAACTAATGGCTACACCTTGTCTAACATTAGAAACTTCACTTGTGGTTTACAGCTGCTACGCCTGGAGAAACATGAATCCACAACAAAGGATCTTAGGCCATTTTAATAACTGTACTGTGGATTTGGAATAGAGAGGTCACATAAATATATAACTGGCACAATAAAGCATTTTCAATTCACATTTCAGCATTTTAACTGGATACAGTGGGCTCTTAACTGTGTGGCACTGGATGACAAGCAGAGAAGCAAGCTGTACAGTAGGCATAAACTTCACAGGGACAGGTTATAAATTATAGACTTGTACTGTACAAATAATTAAAACATTTTGAGAACAGCAGCATTGTTAACTACCCAGAATTGGCAATCATTCAACAAGCTTCCAGAGTTAGCAACACAGAAAACAAAGTATTACTGTCTGGAGCTCATTGAAGGCATCTAACCCACCTCGAGGCTAATACCTCTTCATTCCAAATGTGGTTTTGTATCTAAAGTTGCCTTGACATGTACCTTTAGTGATGTGGCAGCCACTACGTCAACTGTTCTATGGTTAGTTTAAGTGCCTGTCCAAAAGGACTGGAGTGCCAAGGGCTAGGAGTTGAATTCTCCACTGTCTCCTGGGAGAGCGGCCAGCTGAGATCACCTGGAACCCCAACGTGCCACTACAGGGGGAGATTAGTAAAACTCATCAGGCTACTTTATATGTTCAAAGCCCTGGAAAGGTTTGCTACAGGTGAGAATCAACTGACAGCACAAGTTAATTAGTTAATTAATTATTAAAGACAGGGTGTGCCATGTGGCTGCAAATAAAACCCAGTTCTTTCTTGAGCCAGCCGTTTGCATATTTATTACGTGTGTACTTCTTAAAAAAGAAAACTGCTTATCTATCTATCTATCTATCTATCTATCTATCTATCTATCTATCTAT
>JAHTLZ010000016.1:22371187-22410416 GCA_023846285.1 Phrynocephalus versicolor | reverse complement strand
TCTATCTATCTATCTATCTATCTATCTATCTATCTATCTATCTATCTGCCTTATGAATGTGTCAGCCATTTAGATCATCACTGGAGATTCCAATTGGAGCACTATTACTTCTTGAGAGTAGAGTCACCATGAGCCATATTCTAAGAATCATAATTCTCTATTTGAAGATATATTGAAAGGTAAGCTTTTATTGAAGGCATACTTGACTTGACAACTTCTCTGCCCACGTCCAGCATGAAAAGAAGGGGATTTCTCATGAAAAAGAAAAACAGAGAACCTTAAGGGTGCCCATTAGAATTAATGTTGGGACAGCAGGCTGAGCACAAACACAGATCCCACTCTTCTTTGCTGTGAAGAAATGTGTTTTATTTCCATGTAAAGCACAGTAATTTTTTCCAGATTTGCACCTATGCCTATTAGCATATACTAATTTTATCCAAAGCCCTCTTTCATCCCTCCCTCTTTTGTTCTGGTGAGGTGTAAAAGGGCACCCTAATCTGTAGTCTACACTGTGATTCTGCAGACAGACAATGGTTTTATATGTCACACCAGAGCAAAAGTAGCAGTGTATACGGGCCACTGTGCTTGTGTTTAAACAATTGGCTTGTTGGACTAGTATGGCAGACACCTAACACAATTGCACTCATGGCAAATTAAGCTAGTTTGGAAGGAGCAATCAGCAATTTTGTGCATAACTCTTGTGGAAAGAAGCAAACTAACCTGATTCAGTCTGAATTTTCCTTTCATTAGAAAACAAATTGAAACCAATTATGTTATTTGCAATGCATTCATGATTATAGATACATAATGCAGGGCAGCTGGTGACAAATTGTAAGGATCAGTATGGAAAAATGCATCACAAGTATGCATATTTCTGACAACATCCTACTTTTCCCCCTTAACAGGAAACTGCCAATTCGAACATATGTGCCTTGATTTGACAAATTGACTTGCAGGAATGGGAACATTTTCCTTTCCCTATCCTGGTGTTTAAAAGCAAAATCTTCTGCACAGAAGCTCTTTGCAAAATGTAGAAAATGATCTGAAAGTTGCTGTGGTAAAACTTGGTCTGTCTTCCGGAAGGCTAGATGTTCCGGGCATTAGGCATATATTTCTCTGCATGCACATAACCCAATTACATATGTCTCCCTCATGACATAAAAACAGTGTCCATGCCAACAGCCAAGAACTGAGGTAGTGGGAAAGGAAGGATGTGGGAAAGCAAAGCTGAGGGAGGAAACTGGCCATAGCCTTATTGGGTGTGGCTGGGAGCCATGTGGTGCAGCATAAGATGAGGAACAAATTATCAGTGGAGTCAACAGCTGCCTGATTCAACCACTCAATGGAGAAAACTCCAATGAAGTGGCAACTTAACAGGTGAGGTCTACAAGGAAGAGGGTGGGTCAGTCATTCCTGACATCTGAAGAAAGGGTTAGTCCACTGGGCCCTAAATCAGCATGGGGACTGCTCTCAATCTCCTTTATGAGGATACCAATGGAGGAGAGAGTCTGCCTTGATTAACCTCAAAATGGGATCCTGCCCAGTTCTCATGATATACCCACAAATATTTACTGTGGTAAGAAATGATCCAGAGTTAATTCAGTCCTGTTGTAAAATTGTATTTCAGCCCAGAAGGATGGCAAAGTACTAATCCTAAATGAAATGTCAGGAAAAAAAATCTCAAGAGAATGAGAGATGAGGATGGCCAATCTCAAGAGAATGAGAGATGAGAGATGAGGATGAGGGAGTGAAACTGATGAAGGACCTCTGGCTTAAATTCGGGTATGAACCTCTAGGCAAGATTCTGCTCCTGTCCAGCTAGAACAGCTCTGATTGCCTGATGAGGGTCAGCCCAGTTGTCCCACAGGACCATGAGACTGTGCTGCTAAGAAGCCCAATTCACTGGGGTTGGGGTTGGGAGTGGTGGCCAGGATCACACAGCAATAATTGTAGAGTGAAAACCATCATAACATGCTGCATCTGTATTCTCTGTGTATCACACCGGAGCAAATATTCGTGGGATGTACCTACAGATTTCAAGAGTTATGTGGTAGACAGAGTGATGGACTAGGACTCTGGATAATAGGACTCGAGTCCCCACTTGACCATGAAAAGTCACTGGGGGTTTAGAACTAGTAAAACCATACCTTAAACATCTCACTTACATTGAAAGCCCTAGTAGAGTCACTGTAAATCAGTTTAAAATTGACAGCACAGAACACATGCACATCCCTAAAGATATGTGATAAGTGGAAAACATCCATGAAAAATATAGTTTAAAGTAAAATTGATGCAGAATACCACTGCATGAATGTGAAACAAGTCAAGGATAAAGGATGCAAGTGAAGGTGAGGGATGGAAATCAAATGGTTTGAGCCTGGAAGAAGGAGTGGAAGGGATGGCCATCAACTTAGTCAATGACATTAAAATTAAAAGGAGTAGTTAATAAGTCAGAAGAGATTGTCAGGGTTCAAGATGATCTTAATAGACTGGGGAACAGGGCCAAACCAAATAAAATGCGTTTGAACAGGGAAACATGAAATGTTTGATATTTAGGCAGCAAAACCAGATGCACCAATATAAGATGGACTACATCTGGCTTGAAAGCTCTATAATGGAAAGGATCTTGGGATCTTAGTAGACCACAAGCTAAACATGAATTGACAGAGCAATGCAGCAGTAGCAGCAGTCACAAAAACTAATCAAATTCTATGCTGACTCAAGAGATGTACAATGTCTAGATCAAAATAAGTGATAGTACCATTCTGTTCTACTGCGGAGAGTTGTCACCTGAATTACTGTTTCCAGTTCAAAGCATGATGGAAGTAAATTGACAGGATTTTTCCCTTGGAGGGAGCAGAGAGAACACTTGTGGGCATGGCTTGGAGTCTGGCCCTGTGCTTCCTGTGAGCACACGGTCTGAGAGCGTGGGGCTAAATTCTATATAAGTGCTGCCAGCACTTATATTTAAGCAGAGGGTGGTTGGCCATCTGACAGGTACACTTTGATGGGGGTTCTTGCACGGCAGGGTGTTGGACTCTTCCAACTCTATGATGTTATGGAACTTGTCCAGAGGAAGGGAAATGGGTGAAGGGAAATGAAGTGAAAGGCCCACATCGTATGAGAAACATTTGAGAGAACTGAGAATTATCCTGTGGAAGAGAAGACCAAGAACTGAAGCAATAGTCATCTTCCACTATTTAAAGTGTTGTCACGTGGAACGTGGAGCTACTTATTTTCTGTGGCTGTAGATGACTGGGCCCAATGCAGTAGATTCTGAGGTCAACAATGAAATTGATTGCCTCTCCTTCACTGGAGAGTTTTAAATATGGATTAGATGATATGTCAGGAATGCTTTTGCTCTGGATGCCTGCTTTGGTACAGGGTTTAACCAGAAAACCTTAGTGATCCCTTCCAGCTATGCTGTTCAATGATTCTGTAAATGTCTATGGAATTGAATGTAGCAAGACAAGGATATTTTATATACAGTGGTGCCTTGTATAAATGAATTAATTCATTCCAAATGAAATTATGTTAAGCAAATCTTCCTTTATACAAATTCCCACAGGAATGCATTGAAAACTGAGTAACCCATTTTATGTTGTACAAATTCTCCCCATAGGCGATTATGTTAAGCAAATTTCCCCTATCTCTGGAATTTTTAATGTTGTACAGATTTTATGTTATACAAACTGTTTGCTATACAAGGGTCCACTGTAGTGCCACAATGCAACTTCCAAGACCCTAGCTCTTTTTCGACGGATATTTATCTTTAAATGTCTTAGACTGAAAAGCCCTTCAAACATAGCATATCTTCAGATAAGGGACTGTGTTCAGTCGGCCTCTCAAACAGATGCTTGTCTTCAATGTAGTGGGATACCTGGCCATCAATACAAGAATTCTTGGAAATGGTCACCTTAAGCAATGGGCATGATGGTACCAACCATATTTGATGTGAAGCAAAGGGAGTGGAGGATACAAGACTTTGTGTGAAGGACTGGCTTCCATAGTTTCAAAAGATAGTAGGGGTTTATCTTCTTGATAAGGAAGACAGCAGTGGAAAGTATTTAGTTAGTGCATTTGGAATGCACCTAGGAAGTCAGGAGGACATGTCCAAAAGGGAGGGAAAAGAATGACATTTCACATATCTATTTGAAATGAGCTTCTAATATCTGCAGCAATTAATTCTAAAGCACCCTGGACCAGAGTCAAGATTTCTGCATCTCCTTCATCCTTAGTGCAAGCCAGCAAGAGAATTTATTTTCCTTTTGCAGATGAAAACCACACAGGAATGCAATTATCCTGTCCATCTCAGAGGGATACATTTAACCAGAAAGGAATTTTTTTTAAAAAAAACATGCGCACACAACCTTGAATATAGAAATCTATTAAAATAAATTCATTAAGTACTTCTACTATTAAAAACCTATTTATGCAAAGATAAAAGCCTTAGTAATGCATTATGGTCAAAATCTTCAGAACAACTTCCTCCGGTACAGTCCCATTACAGTTAATGAAGGTTATTTTGGAAAACAAAAGTGGTTTGTTAAAGGGAGCCTACGCTTCAGCAAAGAATAGGGTTTTTTTTTTCTCTTAACATTGCACTGGCCATTACTTTGAAAGACAGCTATTTTCTTTAAAAAGTTGGAGGAAAAAAGTTAAAGGAAATAAATGTATGCATAAAATAGCTGTTGCTTTTCACTTCTTCAAGGAATTAACAATTCTACATTTTCTAGAGGCCATTTACCCTTTCAATCTGTGTGGGTGGGGTGGGTACACCATGGTACCACTGATTTTGTCACTGAAGTTCAATCATGTGGCAACAAAAACCTAGGCCATTTAGGGGAGGGGCAGTGCTTTAAATAAACATTCCTCTTGTTTTATGTGTGGAGCTGCCTTGCTCAAAGTCCACTGGACGGGCTGCTTTATGTATTAAAAAGGGGCATTAGTTTCAATAAATGCATAACTGGCACATTTTTAAAATATGCCAACTGCATTCCATCCCCACCACCTAGTTTTGCGGAGAAGAGTCTCCTCCAGGGACTCTAGGAACACCAAGGGATCCTTGTGAATTACAGTAATACCTTGGTTTAGGAGGATAATCTCTTCCGGAAACATGTTTCGAGTTTGGTTCAGTTCAGGTTTGTATGATTGTTTTAAAAAAATTGTGCAGACCCGAACCAAACCAAACTGGTTGGAGTCCGACTTACCGGTGGTGGCAGGAGCTTTTTGAGGAACTGGCTTGGGGCCAACACCCCCCCTTTTTAGAGAGCTGACCAGGCAGCCCCTGGGGCCAGGTCGGCGCTCTTTTTGTTTTTTTGCAGCGCCAACTGCACAGCCCCTAGGGCTGGGTCGGTGCTCATTTTTTAAAAAAATTATTTTATTTTTAAAAGCCCCCAGCCAGGGGCTTTTTGAGGCTCTGGCTTGCGGCCAGCGCCTCTCAGCTGAGAAGCACTGGCTTAGGGCCAGAGCTGCAGGTTATTATTATTATTATTTTTTTTTTGAGTGGCGACCGCACAGCTCCTAGGGCCGGGTCAGTGCTTCTTTTATTTATTTTTATTTTATTTTAGAGCACCAACCAGGCAGCCCCTGGGTTCCGGTCGCCGCTCTTATTTGTTTTTTTTCTGGGCGCTGACCACACGGCTCCTGGGGCTGAGTTGGCTCTCGTTTTATTATTATTATTATTATTTATTTTAGAGCACTGACCAGGCAGCCCCTGGGGCCCGGTCAGTGCTATTTTTTATTTTATTTTTGTTTGTTTTTGAGCACTGACCGCACAGCTCCTGGGGCTGGGTCGGGACTAGTTTTATTTTTTTGATATTTTTTGTTTGTTTTAGAGTGCCGACCATGCAGCCCCTGGGGCTGGGTCAGCGCTCTTTTTTATTTTTTTAAATTTTATTTTATATTTGAAAGCCCCCTAGTAGGCAGTAGTTCCAGGACCAGGAGGACTTTCAACAGTGGCGGCGACAAGGTAGGAGAGGGGATAATTAAAAACAAAGTGAACAAAATGGAAATTTCCATTTCATTTCATTTCATTTTTCTTTGATGGGTTGGTTCATTATTCCTTTTGTTAGCTAATGAAACAAATAATTAATAATGAAACAAATTAAAAGTTCATTTCATGCCCATCTCTACTTGTAAACCAAAGCACATATATATCAAAGCAAATTTCCCCATAAGAAATAATGGAAACAGATGATTCATTCTTGGGACCCATAGACCACATACTGTACACACAAAAATGCAAAAAAAAATGACTAGAAGTCCACATCCACAACATGGTTTGGGTACCTGGATGTGGACTCTGTTTTGCTTGGGACTAACAACTAGATTTTACTCTGTTTCTAATGTGCCAATAATAAAATGCAAATTTGTAGCTATATACACATACCTGATTAGCTGCCCCAGGTCTAGAAACCATTTGGAAAATAAGAAAGGATGTTGAAAACAAATTAAATAAACAAATAGAAATAAAAATAAAATAAATCTCTAACCTGCACTTACTTTGGAAAGCCTTTGTGGCTGGTAAAAGGGAAACTTCCCTTCCTCTCTCCTCCCTCTGTTTTTGAGGCTTGAATGAGATAGAACAGTCCAGACAATGATTCACAATCCAGCAAGGGGAGAGAGAGTGTACCACAGTTGACTCACTTGTGATTAGAGATGGGCATGAAATTCCAAAATGGCATTTCGTGGTCGTTATTCAGGCCCTGAGGCCCGCTTCGTTTCCATTTCTTTGTTTTTCGGGTGCGGCAAGCTGCGGCTGCAGGGAGCCCTCCCGGGGCTGGGGCAAGCCTCCTGGGAGAGCTGTCCCGCAGCCACAGGGAGCCCGGGGCTGCTGCTCAGGTCACCACCCACAACAGGCCACCACCCCCGGAGCACCGTCAAGCACCACCCTCCCTTGGGCCCCCTCCCCAAGAACCAATCAGCCGCTTCATCCACCACACCTATCAGGTTGCTATCCCCGGAGCCCCACGCAGCGCCGCCCTAACTGGGGCCCTTCTCCCCGGGAACCACACCGCCCCAGGAGCCGCCACCCCAGCAGACCACCGCCCTGCAACCCCCGGGCCTAGACCCAGGAAACCTGTGGGGGGGTGCCGTTGCACTCCCCCCGTGCTCCAACATGCCTTCCACTCCTGCTTCCGGGACGGCTGCACCATCACTGCTTTGCCATGTGGCCAAGATGGTGCCGGGCACAGCCAAGCTCCAACATTATCCCCTCCAAAGCCTGCCGAGTTCTGACGAAGAGGCCAAGATCCCGGAGCCCAGCCCTCATAAGGGCTCGGCTCCCGACTCTTCTCGTGAGACCAGCAAAGTTTTGTGTTGGCTCCGGTGGGGAGGGGGCAAAGAGGCTCCACCAGGCCCAGCCCCCTCTCACTACCCTCTGCTGCTCCATTTTTCATTGCACGAGCGGTGCGACGCCAGTAACAAAAATGAGCAGAACTGAAGAAAATTTTCTTGGTTCTGTTTGGTTCGAGCCTGCCCCATCGCAATGGTCGTTATTCGTACCGTTACGTAACAGAATGAATAATGGAGAACGGTAATGAAAAAATGGTTGTTTCATGCCCATCTCTACTTGTGATCATATGATGTAATCCAGTGCTCGTATTGCAAGACATTGCGCGTTGATCAAGGCAAAATTGATCAGAAATGTTTGCTTATTTTGTAAAACACTCGTAGACCAAGGTACTCATAAATCAAGGTATTTCTGTACTAAAAAGGATGGGGGGCTTGCTGGGTCTGCAGGCTATGTGTAACTCAGTCCTGTACTACAGGAGTAAATTTGGTCATCGCAAAGGCCTTTATCTTCCAGTGTTTTGGGAAAGTGATTCAATTCCCTCAGTTCCATCACTGCCACTGGTAGCCCCCAAAACACCAGATTTTGGATATTCTGGAAAGGCAGCAAATTATTAGCTAGTAAATCAGGTATTTCAGCATTTTTCAATGTGGGAGCACAGAAAGAAGCATGAGACTGATGTTACAGCTGATGCCCCAGAACACCTAGGATAGTGAGAGATATTGTGCCCTTGAGAGAGATACTCTGGAATTCCAGACACAGATGGGGTTGCCTGTTTTACAAAAAAAGCAACACACCAAGAAACCTAATGCATTACATAAAATAATGCATTAGTTGTTTTTCATAGTTGTATTGTCACTCCTTGCTCTTATGATTAAGTTTTTATTTGATGATTTGTTATATTTATTGTTCCATTATATTTCTATTGATTGTTTTTTTAAAATGCAAACTACCCAGAGTAATGCCCAGCACTAATTAGGCAGTATATATATGTCTACGAAAATAAAGAAATACAGATAGAGAAAAATGGTTCCCAAATATTGTCAGCCATTTGTTCTTGTTCTTGTCACATTTACAATATTCAACAAAAAAGAACTCAGTAAATGTAAAGATTAGAGTTGGTCAGGACACACACACACACACACACACACACACACACACACACACACACACACTGATTGGTTTGTTCTGGGGATGGGCTGCTTTTCACCTTTTCCTGGTGACCACATGACGTACAGTAAATGCCAGCACACACCATCTCATACTCAAACTGTGCCTACCTTTTGGCAGCTTATCAGAGACTACTCCCCCCCCTTTCCTTTTACAGGGAGTGGGCCAAATAGGGTTATTTGAAGTGTATGAGCCCTGTGAATGCTAAGATCACACCAAATGGCATACACACCTCAAGGTTCCTTCTAAGTTGCACAGTTGCATGGCCACGCAAGCCCCTGGCTCCCTCTGCACAGGGGTTTCCCACCCCCTGTGCACCCATTGTAACAATTGTTCTTTGGGTTGTGACAGAATTCTCAGGGGGGCGGTAGCTCATGGACGTGCGTCTATGGCGTGTGTGTGCATGTGTGGAGGGACCCCACTCAGTGGGGACAGAAATGAGAGGGCATGCTGCTCCACCTTTTCACAACCTTAAGCAATCCTATTTGGACTGACTAGCTTGATTCAATTTAGCCATCTAGCCAAGCCCTTAGCTGTATTTAGTATAGAAACAGAGTTTGTAAATATCCTGGATAAAAAATTCCCAAATCACCCAGTCAGAGTGAAGATACTGGAAGCTGTACAGTGGTTCCCCCACCATTTCACGGTTCATATACTGCGGGCCTGGTATATTGAGGGACCACAGCATATGAAAGGCAAGGCCCCCTGCTGGGGCCTATTTGAGGCCTCCTGCACTTATCCCAGGCCTGGTCCTTCCAGATAACTGGAAACCACTTCTGAGGCCTCCAACAGGCCTGGGAACCCCATCGGAGGCCCATTCGGGGCAATGCCAAGCCTCAAGCAAGTGTAGGAGGCCCTAGAGAGAGGCCCCCAGTCCCAACCCGACCTAGCATCCACATACCGTGGATTTTCAGTTATTGTGGGTCCCTAACCCCCATGATAGGTGGGGATTACTGTAGTTTAAAAAGTAGCTTTCACAAACTATGTATTGAAATCTGTGAGTCTTAAGCAAACCATGCCAAATGTGTCCTATTGTACTCAATCTTTCCTCAGCATGACAAAGGCTAAGTGCCTATATGGCTATCTCTCAGAATAAAATTCATGGAATTCTGCAAGTAGTATACCGTACTTAGCATGATAAAGTAATGCAGAATGAAGTATAGTTCTGGTCCTATTAAATTAAACTGTATGCTGCATACACACCAATAGAAATGGGCACGACCAGGAAAAATGACGTTTCAAGTTGTCGTGTGTCGGAGCCGGCCCGTTTCGGCTCGTTTCGTTTGTGGCGAAATTTTTCAAAAATGTGTCGTTTTGTTTGTCGTCTGTCATTGGTACTGGTTTGGGGGGTAGGGTAGCGGGCTCCTGGAGGCACCTCTCTGGGGTGGGTGGGTGCCTCCTCTGGCCCACTACGAAGGGAAGGAATTTAGCAGGCTCCTGGAGGCACCTCTCTGGGGTGGATGCCTCCTCTGGCCCGCTACAAAGGGAAAAGGAAGGGCACATGACCGTGTAGCCATTGCATACCAAGTGGCACTGGCAAGGGCACCTCTCTTTTGGGTGCCTCTACTCTGACTCACTAAGAAGGACAGCATACTGGCGTACAGGTTTTGGAACTTGGACTGGTGAGCAAGGTGAGAGAGGAATGCCTGTCTACTGGGCGCCCTATGGCTCACTAAGAAGGGACGTGTACTTGCGTATAGTGCAATGCGAGTACAGATCTGCCTTAGGGTTGGGGTTAGGGCAAGGGCTAGGCTTAGGGTTACAGGTAAGGTTAGGGTGAGTTAGTGGGCTGCACCTCTGGGTGCCTCTGACCCACTAAGAAGGACAGTGTACTGGCGTATGGGTTAGGCTTAGGCTTAGGCTTAGGGTTGGTGGGCTTTTTATGCCTGACTGGCACACCCCAGAAGTCTCAGTCAAAACCTGGCCAAGTGACCATGCGATTGGTGGAATGGCTCCAAAAATTTGCATGGTCCCATCCCATGGCCAGCCCATCATTGCACGTGCGCAGGTGTAAAAATAAAAATAAAATAAAATAAAATAAAATAAAATAAAATCAATGGAGATGTTTTGTTGCAAGAAAAACCCACTGCTGCTACTGTAAAAATTCAGGCAGTTAAAATACCTAATTTTCACATGTTTCTCTGTGGTGCTTTGGTGGGTTTTTGGACCACGATTTCAAAAAAAATATTGCGGTCGCCATTTTGGATCCCCCCGCACC
Source organism: Phrynocephalus versicolor (assembly GCA_023846285.1). Lineage (NCBI taxonomy): Eukaryota > Metazoa > Chordata > Lepidosauria > Squamata > Agamidae > Phrynocephalus > Phrynocephalus versicolor. Next base: position 22,399,734 of record JAHTLZ010000016.1, on the reverse strand, counting down.
GCATGGCATGGCGAGACGACGAGGACGATGGCTTAATTGTCGTTACCGTTTCCGTTGCGTAACGGAAACGAGGAACGGAAATGGAAACTAGAATTTCACCAAGTCATGCCCATGTCTACACACCAAAATATGAGAGATCTTAACTTCAAAAATCACCTTAAGTACATTCACTACCTTCCAGTCATCAGGCACAATGCCTGATTTGAGGGAAATATTATATATTTTGGCTAGGACCTCAGGAATTTCATCTTTAAGTTCCTTGAGAACTTGTGAATGGATGCCGCCTGGTCCTGGTGATTTGTTAGCATTTAGTTTAACAAGACATGCAAGGACTTCTTCCCTGGTTATTTCTATCTGGTTTAATTCTTTGGTTTCCCTCCCTACAAAGATAGGCTCTGTTTGGAGTACTGAAGCAAACAATTCATAGTGTCTCTGCAATCACTATTTCCTCTTTAATAATCCCTTGCCTTCCATTGTCATCTAATCGTCCAATGGCCTTCCTAGTTCAGTTCTTACTTCTAATATACTTAAAGAAGTCCTCATTATTTCTATGAGTGTTTTAGCCATATGCTCCTCCAAGTCTTGCTTTGCTTTCCTGATTGTTGCCTTGCATTTGTTCTGCCAGAATTTATGTTTCTGCCTGTTTTCCTTGTTTGGACAAGCCTTCCATCTTCTAAATGAGCTTTTCTTGCCTTTGATCATTTCCTGAGCAGCTCCTGTAACCCACATCTGAGTCCTCTTGGACCTGGCAGTGCCCTTTTTCCTTTTGGGTATGCATTCCAATTGGGCCTCTGTTTTTATGAGCAGCCTCTATGCCTCTTGGAGTGTTTGGACTCTCTCAGTTTTCCCTTTCAGCTTCTTTTTTACTAGTTTCATCATCTTTGGGAAATTTCCTTTTTGAAAGTTTTAAGATCTCTGTGTTAGACTTTATCAGTGATTTGCAGTCTATGATTAAGTTAAAAGTAATGTGTTGTGGTCACTGTTCTCTATTGGATCAACCCCATTAACATTTTGCACCAGATCCTGTGTATTACTTAGGATCAAGTCAAGGATTTTTGTACTGCTAGTTGGGTCTTGCTAGATGAAAAGGACATTATCTTGCACATGCTTTGATGGCTTCAAAGGTATCATCATAGGACTTACCTTGGAATTTGTTTTGTGCCAACACAACTTATATTCTTTTTTATATAAAAGTAAAGTGAAGGAAGACAAGCAAAAGCTACTAGTAATAGATTTTGGGAATGCTAGAGTTTCCTAGCCACCATAGCTTCAATCATGCTGGCTGTTAGATTGGGTAGACCAAAAACATCAGTTGCACAGGGACTAAGTAGTAGCATACTTTTCAATGCACTAAATGGGTACTTCTCCAAGTGGAGGAAGATAAAAAGTGGGATACCCCAAGGTTCAGTACTGGGACCCCTGCTTTCCAACCTCTTCATAAATGATCTAGAAGTAGGAGTAAATAGCAAAGTAGACAAATTTGCTGATGACACTAAATTATACAGGGTAGTAAACACTGAGAGAGATTGCAAGGAGTTCCAGAGGGATCCCTTGACACTGGGGGAGTGGGCAAACGAGTGGCAAATGAGCTTCAACAGTAGTAAGTGCAGAGTGATGCATGTTGGGGCAAAAAAACCCAATTACATTTATAAACTACAGTAATGGGATCTGAACTCCCTGCAACAAACCAGGAAAGGGACCTTGGTGTCCTGGTGGACAGCTCAACAAAGGTGTCAACCCAGTGTGCCACAGCAGTGAAAAAAGCAAACTCAATGCTAGGGATCATTAGGAAGGGTATAGAAAATAAGTCAGCAAGTGTCATTTTGCACCTTTATACATCTATGGTGAGGCCCCATCTGGAGTAATGTATACAGTTCTGGTCACCATACCTCCAAAAGGATATTATGGAAATGCAAAAAGTGGAGAGGAGGGCAACCAGAATGATTAGGGGACTGGAACACCTTCCTTACCATCTGAGGCTGCAATGGCTGACAGCGCCTAAGAGATGACCTGATTGAAGTTTATAAAATCATACACAGTGTGGAAAAAGTAGATAAGGAAAAACTGTTTTCCCTATCACACAACACTAGAACTAGGGGGCACTCCATGAAACTTATGGAACTCCCTGCCAGAAGAAGTGATGACAGCTGTCAGCCTTGACACCTTTAAGAAAGGATTGGACAAGTTCATGGAGAAGAGGGGTATCAGTGGCTATCATTATGGATGCCTAAGGACAACCTCCAGGTTGGAGAAATACGCAGGATAAATCTCAATGCCATCTGTGGGGAATACCCTGAAACAAACAGTGAGCTACTGTGTGAGACAGAATGCTGGACTGGATGGGCTGTGGTGGCCCGTTCCAGCAAGGCTGTTCTTATGTTCTGACGTTCTAAGAAGTAAAATGTAAATAAAATGGCAAAAAGGGAAGAGAAAACAGAAAAGGCTGGCTCTCAAGACCTTATTTTTTTTTCTTGCAGGAAATAACATTGGAGGGTTGCTGCAGACAAAAAGATTACTTCCATCTGGTGATAATGGCATTGGATTCCACTTGGTGTTACAGATGGGAATTTTGGATTTCTTGGTCGACGATCTCCATAATTATGCATGTGGTGGGTCACCAGATAGAAAGGCCATGGAGAAAGGCCTCAAGTGGATGTTTCCCAAGGCTGAACTAGGTTTAGCTGCACCTGTCTTCCTGTTTGAAAACAAAGCTCCCACCTAGCACTGAGCCAGACCAAGAAACATGGGCTGAGCTAAGATGCATTCAACCTCAGAACTTTGTAGTTCTGACCTTTTGTCTCAAATGAGCCAGATTTAGGTGTCTGTCAATTATCTATCAGGTTGAACTCACAGAATGGAGAGTGAGGGATTGGAAGTCCAAGAAATGAAAAAACAAAAACAAAAAACAACCATCCTTATAATATATAATCTTTATATCTACATAGGGCTGAAAATTTAGCTTAATAAAGGAGTGCTAGACGAATGCACATTTGGTGAGCTTTTGCATTCTTGTACCTTTTTGGTTGGCTTGCTAAAGGTAGCATCTTAGCATGTTTCAAAATTAACTTTTACACAGAGTGCGCTTAGATTTGCAGCCCTAGGTAGTTTTCTGCAGTTTAATATTTGCAATGATTTAAAGGCTGTCACATTTTAGCAACACCTTCTCATTTCCAGTCTCTATTCAACATAATGGTTTTGGTGATAAATCAGTTAGTTAATTTTATTTCCTCTAGAAATTGGTCTATTCCTCTGTTTGCATCTTGCATTTTTACTGCTATGGCAGAATGACTATCTGTCAATGCTACTTATGCTTGCAGCCTAACCCTACAGTTGGGGCCAAAATCAGTATGCCTCTGCTTGCAAGCTGGAACAAGCAGACTACTACAGGACAAAACAACAAGTATTTGATAAATTATATATGGCATAAGGTGTGATGAGCATATGCTGGACACAATGATTTTGTCTGATATTATGGTGAGCTGCTGCCAGTCAGAGTCACAATACTGGGCTGGGTATATTAACGTACAACGGAGTCTTGTATGTTCTATTAAAACTCCTGCCTATTGAACCTCGAGGAAGGAGGGAATAGTTAACCTTGGATGGTCAACTTTTGGCTTTCCAGATGTTGTTGGGTTGCACCTCCCAGCATCTCTGTTCTTTGGGCATCATGGGCAGGGCTGATGTGACGGCCACTGTTTGTCCACCTCTGAGTATGATATCGGTCCATGGAATGCCAAATGCAGTAGCAGACACCCAAGCTTTTGCTGTAGGTACCATGACTCAACTCCCAGATATTCTCCTTTTCATATTTTGAACTACATTCACATTTTTCTTCAATGTCCCCTTCTTTTATAGAAAGCTTCAATATTTGCAAATGACTGAAAGTATGTTAAAGCAATTTCCACCCTGAAAGCTGCTGGTTACAAAGCACATAGAATTACTTTCAAAAAGGAGAGTATCCATCTGAAAAGGAATCCACAGGCTTCATTTTACAAGAGCTGAGCAGGTCTGTTGAAGCTAGGACAGTTTGGAGAGCTTCACCAACACCAGAGGTGACTTGATGGCATACAACAGTGATGGTGAACCTTTTAGAGACCGAGTGCCCAAACTGGGATTCAAAACATACTAATTTTTCGCAAAGTGCCAAAGCAACAATTTAACCTGAGTACAGGTGGCTGTGAAAGGGTGATGTTGGGTGCCCACAGAAAGGGCTCCGAGTGCCCCCCCTTGGCACTTGTGCCATAGATTCGCCAACACTGGCATACAACAACTCAAGATGTTTTGTGTTACTTTGGCCCTTACTTCACGAGGCGCGGCGCTCCGCAGCGATATTGCCTTCGATTTGAATTCGGAGGCGGTCACGTGGCGGTCACGTGTTCTCGCTTCACTCCCGCCCCTGTTTCTCAGTACTCACGAGCTGCAGTTTTAGGACCGATTCGAGCACAACCTCACCTGCTCCCTTCGCATTCGCATGCCACTTTTCAACGTTCGTTATTTCCCATCCGTCCTTTTAAAAAATTCCTACCGACGGCGTATTGATGCATTGATACTGGACTGTCAGTTGCAATGGCTCTACTGATTTCAACTGTTTCCTGGCATCATTGGCAGCCCCCCCCCTGCCGCCGCCGCCGCTACTCGGGGGGAGCCCCGCATGGCATAGCCGCCCGCCCTCCGCCGCTTGCACGCTGCCTGCCCCGGGTGCCCTGCTCTGGCCGGGCGAGGCGGCAGCGGCTCCTCCTGCTCCCGCCGCTGCCGCCGCCGCCTCTACTCAAGCGAGGAAGTAACAGCGCAAAGCGATGAAACGATATAGCGATGCATCGATAACCCTGTTTGAATATTTTTTTAAAAAACTTGAAATAAAAGCCAAAAACCGAGACCACACGCCACGTTGGGAGCGAAGCGAGATGCGAAGCGAAAAGATTCCCGGCAACTGGCAGGGGCACCACTCGCCCCGGTTGGAGCACGGTAAAGGGGGCGTGGTCGGGGTGGCATCGCAGCCAAAAAGGAGGGGCGTGCGGACTAAAACGGTCGATTCGGACAGAAAAAAAGGCTAGCCGCGAAGCGAGCGGCTCGTGAAGTAACGGCCTTTAAGAAGTCTATTATGTACAAAACATGGTCAATGAATAGATAATTACTTTCTTTCTGAAAATACAGGTGCAACCCTAAAACACTGGGGTGGTCTTGGATTCATTTTTGAGCCTGGATGCCAAGGATATAGACGTGGCTGGGGGGAATGCTTTTGCACAATTATAACTAGTGCTCCAACTCCACTTCTTCCCTGAGAGGTCTGATCTGGCCACAGTGACACGTGCCTTAGTTACATTACAGCTGGATTACTGTAATGTACTCTACAAGGGAATAATAACTTTGAAAAATGTTTGTAAACTCCAGTAGGTCCAAAATGCTTCAGCCAGATTGTGAACCGAAGCCAGTTAAAGGGAACATGTAACTCATATGTTACAGCTTGTCCATTTCCAGGCGCAGCTTAATCTAAAAGATTGTATCTCCCTTTGTGAGCCCACACAGGAACTCTCCTCATCAGGAGACGCCTTTCTCTCAGTCCTACCACCCTCACAGGCACATGTAGTGGGGAAATGGGAGAGAGCTTTCTCTGTTGCTGCTCCAAGACACTGGAATTATTTCCCATGGGAGGCCAGGCTGGTCCCATTTTTGCTGTCTTTCTAAAGGCCGATGAAGATTTTCCTTTTGGGGGAAGCTTTCCTTTAAAGGACTGGTTGACTAAGGAAATGTTTTCAAGGGATTATTTTATTCTGTCTTTTTTTCCTTGAGCTTTTAATGTTGCTCTTATTTATGAGTTTTATAGTATGATAGTTTGCCAATTCTTTATTTCTTTTAAAAAAAGAGATGCAGGTGGCACTACGGGTTAAACCGCTGAGCCACTGTGCTTGTCAGTGGAAAGGTCGGCAGTTCAGCTCCGTGCAACGAAGTGAGCTCTTGTCATTTGTCCCAGCTCCTGCCAACCTAGCAGCCTGAAAGCAAATATAAATGCAAGAAGATAAATAAGCACCACTTGGTGGGAAGGAAAAAGCATTCTGTGCACTTACATGTTTAGTCATGGTGACCACATGACCATCAAAATATGTCTATGGACAAATGGCAGCTTCTTGGCATATAAACAGAGATGAACACTGGGCCCTTGAGTTGGAAATGCCTGGACTTAACTGTCAGGCGGAACCTATACCTTTAACCTTATTTTTGTAATAATTTATTATTTTTTGTTTTAATTTTTTTTTTCATTTAATACTGTAAGCTGCTTTGGAGCCTTTGTTAGAAAGGTAGTATACAAATATTTCCAATACAGTGGTGCCTCGAATTACGAAGTTAATCCGTTCCTCACAGCGCTGCTTATCTAGACATTTCAATAATTCAAAATCGAATGGGGCGCAGTGCACCCTGGAAATGGAAGCCTCCCACAAAATTTTCATATCTTGAGGCGTCTTATAGGAGATTTTTTGTAGCTCAAGGTTTTTGCAGAAGACTTCAATTCCCAGGGTTCATTGTGCCCCGGACTGATTTCCCTTTTTCTTTCTTTCTTTCTTTCTTTCTTTCTTTCTTTCTTTCTTTCTTTCTTTCTTTCTTTCTTTCTTTCTTTCTTTCCTTTCCTTTCCTTTCCTTTCCCTTTTTTGCAATTAGGGGCATGTAATTGAAAATAAAAATAAATAAATAAATAAGTGGTAACTTACAGAAAATCAAATGCTTATTCACACTTGGCCATCTATCTGTGTTATTGGTAGCTATTGGGGGTGTGAAACACCATATTTCTATGTGTATTATAACATCCTGAATAAAAAGTGTGTATAGGAAGCTCCCCACATGGCCTTGGAAAGAGACTGTATCAGGCCACTGAGCAAGAAGGGATGATTTCTCATGTGATCTGCACAGGTTATGGTGAAATGATGCTTCACAATATGCATGGAATTACAGTTCTTTTGAGATAGCAATGCACGTTAGCCGAGAAATGTCTTTTCCCAGTTATTGATTATTATTTTTATTTTGCAAAGCCTGGAAACCAGAGGAAAATTGAATCACCTGCTGTACACGTCTCTTCGCATAATGTTTCACATTCATTTTGGAAACTATCCATTTGATTCCAAGCATCAGTACCAAGCTTTATTTAAATTATATTTGTAATAAGACGTTCAGTGCAAGATTCCAGCAAGCAATGATTTTCCTTTTTGACGTTGTCAAGCTGGTGAGAATCCCAGAAGACAATAATACCCCGAATTCATAAAAATTATTATGAGAAGGCCAGGGTATTGTATCAGTCTCAGATTCAAAACAAAAGCAAAGCATAAAGATTTGTTTAGCATTATGGGATGGTCCTGGGATCCCCTATTACATGCTTCTTTTCGGTGACATGAAAATGTTTGCCCTGAATTGTTGCTTTATATATCTCCAGTTTATTTATATTAACTCATCTTGAAAGACAGGAACAAAGGAAGTTTGCCTGTTCTTGACTAGTTTCCAGAATTTAGCTGTGTGTTTCTATGTGCCTTGCTAGCTAGCATAGAAAGACTGACCACAGTGAAATGATGTAGAGATACTTTATGAGTATCCTATGGTTTACCTCTTGAACTCATAAAGTGCCTCAGTTGCAGGTATCAGTTATATGGCCATAACAGAAAAATGCCATTCAACTGCAGTAACTCTCTCTGGTGTCCTCAAAACTGTTTTTCATTACACTCACTCTTTTTAGCTTCTAGTTGTAGGGCCCCAAAGAGGAGAATTTTTGCACTTAGTAGCCATACCTTCTAGTCATTAACCACTGCCTCTTCTTTTGTATTTATGAACTAGGTCTCATTCAAATAACATCCTACCTAGCCAACAACAATTTCTCTTTGAAGCACCAATGTCTTCTAAACTTTACAGGTTCTGATGTCTATAGAGACCAGCTACTACTGAGGTAAACACAGAATTCTGTACAATGAATATAAGACACCAGAACACAATTTTATGTAGCTGATCTGTTCACAGTAAGATCAGGAAGAAACACACTTATCTTTCCCAGTAAAATAGAATCTAAATAGGGCCACCACTTTTCATTGACTTGAACAAATGGATACAATGATTAGAGATGGGCACGAACTGAAAAAATGGTGATTCGTTTTGTTTTGTTTTGTTTTAGGGTTCAGTTTGTTTCATTTCGTTTAAAATGATTTTTTTTAAAAAAATCATTTCGTTGATTCATTGATTCGTTATTCATTTTGTGTGTAGTGTATGTGTGTGTGGTGCTTGTGCAACTTTGGCTGGGGGAAAGAGGGGCTTAATCTGTGGGGTGAGGCAAAGAGCTCCCCCAGCCAACGCCTCTCAGCTGAGACGTGCTGGCTTGGGGCCAGCATCTCAAAGAGACCCTTCTTTCCACCTCTGCATGAGGAGGCAAGGAGCTGGGTCTCTTTTGACATTTTTCCCCACAGCGGGCGCTGTCATTCACTGTGGGGAAGATCCCTTTAAAGAGACCCTTCTTCCCTGACATCGGCTGGGCCCCTTTAAAAATGGACCATTCACCACCAGGGGTTCTCCCCAGTGCTGACTAGGCCATTTTTTAAAGGGATCCAGCCGATGACAGCTTGGCAGGAGCTCTCTGAAAATGGCCCCGTGGCCAGTGCGGAGCTCCTGCGTTGCCAACGGGGCCATTTTCAGAGGGATCCTGCTGAGCTGTCATTGGATGGACCCCTTTAAAAATGGCCCAGTCACCACTGGGGAAAACCCCTGGTGGCGAATGGACCATTTTAAAGGGGCCCAGCCGATGACAGGTCGGCAGGAGCTCTCTGAAAATGCTAGGGAGGGCAGCTGGATCCAGCCCTCCCTAGCATTTTCACAGGACTCCTGCTGGGCTGTCAGTCACTGGACTTCTTTAAACCCAGCCCAGTCGGTACCAGGAGGACCCCCTGGTAATGACTGGACGAGGGTTAAATGGATCCAGCAATTGACAGCTCGGCAGGAGCCCTCAGAAAATGCTAGGGAGGGCAGCTGGATGCCTGGAAAAGCCCTCCCTAGCATTTTCACAGGACTCCTGCTGGGCTATCAGTCACTGGACTTCTTTAAACCCGGCCCAGTTGGTACCAGGGGGACCCCCTGGTACCGACTGGACCAGGTTTAAAGGGGTCCAGCGATTGACAGCTCAGCAGGAGCCCTCAGAAAATGGGTGAGAAGGGCAGCGTGATTGCTGCAACTTCCTTCCTGACCTGTTTTCTGAAGGCTCCTGCTGGGCTGTCAATCGCTGGACCCCTTTAAACCTGGCCCAGTTGGTACTGACTGGGGAGCCCCTGGTACTGATTGGGCCAGGTTTAAAGGGTCCAGCCACTGACAGCTAGGCAGGAGCCCCCAGAAAATGGTGGAGGAAAGGGCGGGCTTTTTAAATCCTTTTCCTGCCAAAGCCAGCGCTACAGCTGATCGACGATGGCACTGGTTTCTGGTGGGAAAAAGCCCGCGGTTTCCCCACACCAATTGCAAGGGAAACCTTTCCCATAGGAATGCATTGCTTCAATACATTCCTATCGGAAAACAAAAAACAAAACGAACGAAGCAGAAATTTGGGTTTCATTTCATTTTGTTTTGTTTCGTTTTTTTGATGGGCCAGTTTGTTATTTGTTTTGTTACGTAACGAAATGAATAACGAATAACAAAATGAATTAAAAATTCATTTCATGCCCATCTCTAACAATGCATTCTAGTGCAAGACAGATTTACATATGTGAGGAAGCCAAAGTGGAAGATCATGCTTACTATTTCACTGTTTTACCAGTTTTATATCAATTACAGAGAACATTATTTAACCCTATTTCCCAAAGGTATGAGACAGTGGGAGGTTGAGATCTTTTCTAGAGATGGGCACGAATAAAAAATGGTATTTCGGTTTTTTGTTTGTCGTTGAGAGGTCCGTTTCATTTTGTTTCCATTTTTCGCAAATTTTTGGGAAAAAAATGTTTTCGTTTTTCATTTTTTGTTTTTCGTTTTTCGTTTCTACCCGCTTTTTGTGCATTTTTAAAGCATTTCTGTGCACGGGTGTCCCCGAACGCCCCAGACCAGAGGGAAAACACTTAAAAAAATGATGCTGGCAGAGACACAGTATAGACTAGGTATGCAGGGAGGCTGCAAAGGCAGCGGCGGGTGTTGCCCAGGGTGCAAGGCAGCTGCAGAGTGACTGCACTGCGGGGCAGGGAAGGGTACTCACAGAGAGGTACGCACACAGGGAGGCTGCAGGACTGAAGCTAGAGTCACAGAGACAGCAATCCCACCCTAACTCCCACCGGGGACTGCAAGGAGGATGGGGGCTGCCAGAGCTTTTTATGCCCTCTGTGGCTGCCAGACCTGCCCAGTCTGCAACCTGGGCATGCTATTGGTTGAAGTTGTCCAAGAATATACATGATCCCATCACATGGCTTGCCTCCATGTTGTGGCTGGAGTGGCAACATCCATTTTGTGATCCTTAAAGGGAAAAAAATTACATTGCGATGGGAAAAGACAAAAACCAAGCATTTTAAGGACCCCAACCCCCTGGTAGGTAATAATTTCAAATAATTATCACATCATCGCTGCATTTTACTCAAGAAATCAATAATAGGCATCTGGGAGCCATTTTGGGTCGATGTCCCCTAACTCCCCTTAAAGGAAAAAAAAAACAGCGATCTGAGAAAAGACATAAATGCATGTTTTAAGGACCCCAACCCCCCCTGGTAGGTATTATCAGACAGTATAAATAATTATTGCTGCGTTTTTATGGATGTCCAGGGCATTTTTTAACATTTAAAACAGCTCATTTCATTGCACGTCACCATTAACGGAAACGAAACGTAACGGACACAATTTTTGTGGTTCTGTTCGTTTTGTTCCATTTTCATCACAATTTTCGTTTGTTGTTTCATTACATAACAAAATGAATAACGAATAACGGAAACAAAAATGTGGACCTCTTACCTGATGTGAAGAGGGGGTGGAAGAGGAAAGAGCCTGGACAGACATTGTAACTTTGTTAAAATAGATGACTGGGTGTACATATATATATAAAAAGATGACTGGATTACTGGGAGTATATATATGAAGAAGATCCCTAAGCAGGGGTGTTGGTACACTTCAGATGGCTCAGGAAGAAGCAGAAAGGGCCAAAAATCCAAACCCTCCTCACTCACCTAGCTGCAGAGGGGAATGGAAGTGGCATCAGGGCAAACTTCAGCCTAACCACAGCCACCTAGCTGCAGCACTGGAGGAGACACAAGCAAAAGGCGTGGCAATGCCTGAATAAGGGAGGTCAGTCTGCTTGTGAGACTTGGGACTGCCACCATGCCCTTGGTGGAGGCATATCAACCCTTGTTGCAGGCTACAATGGGGAGGACACTCCGAAGCACCCCATTAGAGGTGGCTTGGACTGTGAATGATCAGTGAATCTAACTTAGAGGACTCTCGGACCCTGTAAAGAACTTGGAGGAAGTGGAGGGAAGTGTCCCAAAGGAAGTGTCTGTTGGTGTTGGGTTATATTTGGTATTGCCAATAGCCTTGGCCACTCTATCCCCAACTCCATTGGCAACACTCCCTTGGAAGCTACAGCACTCAGAGGCTCCATCATTTGATTTGCTTATTACCCATATCATCAGCAGTTCCAAATGTATAGGCTGTTGCCAGCTATTTTAATTCCATATTAAATAAGCCACGGCTACTGTGGTTTTCATTTTAAACACAAATAACACATAACACACACAACACACAATTTATTGTCATTGAACAAGTACAATGACATTTAAAAAGTGCCATCCAATGAAACAATGCTATTGTTTGTTTGATTGCAGAAATTCCTGTGGAAATTTCACTTACAACAACAAATTCTTGATATTGGTAAAGAGCTTCACAGTATTCATCCCTAGAATGGTCCAAAGCCTTTGATCTTTGAAGGCAAAAATAATGCAGTTTAAATAAAACTTATGCATTCAGTTAAATAGATGAATCCTTAATGTTGCTTCTACTGCACACACTTAAAACTTCATATATATGAAAGCTCTGTTTATTTAAGTTAGATCAAGCAGAGGATGGAACTGGGAAGATTGACAAGGAAAAAAAATGGTGAGGGAGGACTTGCGCAAAGAAATACATCGAAACCTACTTGGAAAATGATATCTGCCTTAGATCCATTAAGAGATTTGTGAGGGATGGGGCAGGGCACAAAAATCGCATTTACTTTCTCTATGGCTATTTGATGCCTGATGTCATTTAACAGTTGAGAATCAGAGGCATCTACTACTGATAACATCTTGGGAGATAGGGACTTCCTCAAGAAAGCACTTTTGTAGGTATTTTCAGTGCAGAAAACTGGGAGGGCAGCCCCAAGTCTTTTTGCCGGATGAAAGCTAGAGCTTGTGTCAGGCTCCACTAAGCACACAAGGCTCTGATTTTGTATCATTAAAGACTCATTATCTCTTTTAACTTCTGATGAAAGCATTCATCCATAGCCGTAGCTACCTCTGAAACAATAGACGCTACCTGCTTAGTAATAATGCATTTTTGCCAGCTTAAAAAGCCCTTTAAAGATGGATCGGATTTCACAACAAAGGAACAAAAAGCCCCTGTATAGTGTGTGTGTAGGGGGGGACCCTTGGAAGAGTTATTTCTATAAGTGACTTGCTTTAATTTTTTTTAAAAAGCTATAGCAGGTTTTTACAGATTTCCCCCATAGCTGTCACAAGACACTTGAAGTGTTTTAGTGTGTGAGGGGAAAAATACAATTGAGTTTGAAGACAAATGGAATGTGAATGTGCCTTTTTTTAATAATACAGTCCCACAAACAAAACAAGAATTAATACAAATGAAACATAAATAGTATATTGATGTTCGCAAATGTTTGTCCATTCCAGCACAATCCCTGAGTAATGTATTTCTTCTGAATTCAATCATGCACTGTACACAGTTATTTCTGTATCTACAGGTTTTGTTTATGCATTCATGATACCTCTGGTGCATTATCTGATGCCATGATACAGTTTTCGTCTTATTGCTACCATAATCTTCTCCTACATTTAGTACATCTGAGTCAGTTCTTTGGCATAAGGGAATTTTGAAGGTTATATTGCAGTACATGAATCAAAGGAAAATGAAATGCACTTGAGACATGATCAGCCAGTTTTAATTCATTGCAGAAAGTTAGAGATACCAAAATGCATTTAATGTAATCTGAAGTCTTTATTCAAGCCTGGATTTATGAGCAATTCAACAGGAGGAGAATGACAACTTTGTGCGTGTGTTTTAAGAAAGTAATCTACATCAAATGCCAATTTAATATATCACCAATATATCTCTATACACATACTGCTCAATGAAAAGATAAATCTTTAAGTATACATTTCTCTTTTTGTCAGGAAGTAAAAGGTCTGGAAAATAAAATGTTTTTCTCTACTGATTGTGCTATTATTATGTAGGTAAGATTTGTGTCAGTACATCAGTATAATGACCACACTATACATTACAGATTGCTGGTCATCAGAAGAGAGAATTCCTCAACTGCTGAAAACATCTCTGATTGTTCCTGAAACAGATTTTTATATCTCATGTAATTTACTGGCTTGCTTTACTCAGTGTTTTGTCTTCCCATTATAAATATGTTTTATACCTGCATTAGGAATTGTTCAGTCATGAAGATCTAGTAAAATTAATCTCTGAAATGGATTTCAGTTTCTCCTAAAAAGGAATCAGTAATATCAGTACTCAGAAAATGGATTATAAGTGCATGAGTCTAATTAAGGAATTTTTGATTAAATCACAGAAGAGATTTAATCGACCTGTTTGTTTGATCCTCAGCACTTGTCCCTGCAGAACACTTCACACTAGGGACCAAATGGATATAGCACAGGTGTGTTCTGTTTGGGTAAGTTCCATGCATGATTGGGAACTCCAGGAAAAGCTGTTGAACACACAGCTTACAAAATGGCTGTGGCCTTAGAGCTGGTCCAATACATTTTAGGTGTTACCTCACATCCACTTTGTACCGCAACAAAATAAAATGTGATATATATTTTATTGTGGTCACGTGGTTTTGTCGCTTCAGGGACACACTTGATTGTTACGAAACTTCTGTGACCTCACGGACAGGTGCTGCATCAAAGTGCATTTGTTTTTGTTTTCCTACGGCAAAAGCCGGAAAAAACAGTTATGTTGGGGAATATAAGTTACCCCAAGGGCATCTGTATCGGTTTTAGAACCACAACGGAAATGCGACAAGGATTCTACCACACTAAGGCTAGGTACAAGGAACATATGCTGAGTAGAGATGGGCACGAAACAAAAAAAAAAAGTTCCGTTATTTGTTATTCATTTTATTACGTAACAAAACGAATAATGGAAATTGTGATGAAATTGGAACCAACCGAACAGAACCACAAAAATTAGGTTCGTTACATTTTGTTTTCATTAATGGCGACGCACAATGAAATGAGCTGTTTTAAAATGTAAAAAACGTCCTGAATAGCCGTAAAAACCCAGCAAAAATTATTTATTGTGCCTGATGATACCTACCAGGGGGGGTGGGGTCCTTAAAATGTGCATTTATGTCTTTTCTCAGATCACTGTATTTTTTTTCCTTTAAGGGGAGTTAGGGGACATCGACCCAAAATGGCTTCCAGATGCCTAATATTGATTTCTTGGGTATTAAAACGCCCTGGACATCCATAAAAATGCAGTGATAATTATTTGAAATTATTACCTACCAGGGGGTTGCAGTCCTTAAAACTTTTGTTTTTGTCTTTCTCCCATCGCGATGTATTTGTTCTTTTCCGTTTAAGGGTGACACAAAATGGATTCCAGCCACAAGATTGATGCAAGCCGTGTGATGGGATCATGTAAATTCTTGGACAATTTCAACCAATAGCATGCCCAGGTTGCAGTCTGGGTAGGTGTGGCAGCCACAGAGGGCATAAAAAGCTTTGGCAGCCCCCGTCCTCCTTGCAGTCTGCGGTGAGAGTTAGGGTGGGATTGCTGTCTCTGCAACTCGTTACTTTAGGCCAACCAGGCAGGTGTTTGTCTCTGTGTTCCTACTGGCTGCAGCCTGGCTCTTAGGGGAGAGAAAGAAGAGATTTCTCTTGCAGCCTCCCTGTGTGCGTGCGTACCTCTCAGTGAGTACCCTCCCCTGCCCTGCAGTGCAGTCACTCTGCGGCTCCCTTATGCCCTGGGCAATGTCTGTCGCTGCCTTTGCAGCCCCCCTGCGTACCTAGTCTATACTGTGTCTCTGCCAGCATCATTTTTTTAGTGTTTTCCCTCTGGTCTGGGGCATTGGGGGACATCCACGCGGGGAAATGCTTTAAGTTGCGCAAAAAGCGGGTTATAAATAAAAAAACGAAAAATGAAAAAACAATTTTTTTTTCAAAAAATTCACAAACAATGAAAATGAACCGAAATGGACCCACAATGAAAAATGAAAAACTGAAATGTCATTTTTTTCGATTCGTGCCCATCTCTAGTGCTGAGTCGTGCTTTATTTTGCTTAAAGTGCGGCGGCCGTGGGGAAACAATTTTAAGTACCGCAACACAGCACATTTTCTAGAGCAACAAAGTGGATGTGAGGTAATGCCCTTAGTTGCCTGTATTGGAACAATATATGTGAACCCTCCCCCTAACACACACATGTACCTAATGCAGAGTACCCACAGACAGAGACCTTATTTTGGATGGTCAGATTTTTTAAAAAATCCACAAAACATATCTTCAAACCCCACAATAAAATTACCACAAGTTAAATAGCTATTAGTATTCTGCTGTTTCACAATACTGCTAACTTAGGCCATGTCCTCACTTTGATGAATGGTAGTGCCAGCTCTTTGTGACCCCTCCAATTCTTTGCTGTATTCTGCTATATATGGGAATGGGACTTTTCCCAGATATCTAGAAATAAAAACAACATCATCATGGAAAGGGATGGGGTTACAGTGTATCCCAAAGGCCATAGGGTGTGTAGTCTGATAACATCAAAGTGGGAGCCTTTATGTGGGCATAGAACAGGTCAAGGAGCCCGTGCACATTCATAGTATATTTGCTATGTTCGGCTTCTGTTGTGAACCACATGTCATCTTTCTTTCCTGAGAGATTCATTTGGCTAGTATAGTAGGACCCCCATATCCTCAGATTTACTAACTGTGCCCCCCCAGAAATGATCTCCAATAGAAACAGAAATGTTACTATTTTCTCTTCCGAACTTTAAGGCGTTGACAACATCAGCAGCAACATGCCTTTTCAAAACTATTTTTGCACCTATCAACTAAGTTACTCTCCAGGGGACTTTAAAAACAAAATAAAAAAATCCTGGACCATTCTGTCATGAAGAGAAAGGCTCCTTTGATCCTTAGAAATCTTCCAGTCTGGCAGCTGAATATCAGTGAAAAAATGGAAGAAGAGGTTATCTTCCTTAATTCTTTCCTCCCTTGCATTTGCCAGGCCCTCACATTCTACAGAAATGCTTGTTCTGATGGTGAATAGAGATGGGTGCTTCATTTCGGAAGTGGTCCAGTTCTGAAATGAAACGTGGGAGCCCAGCTGGCATTCAGAACCAGGCCAACCTTCCGGAACAAAATCAGCCAGTCCCTTACCTTGCTCTGGGGTCGTGTGGGGCTAAACTGCAATGAGGAAGAAGCCTCCGACAACATCTTTCCTTCTCCCTGGCTCTGGCTAATCAGACAGGGAGGCGGGATGGTGCATTTCCATGCACAGCTCCTGATTAGTCAGCACCAGAAAGAAGGAAAGATTACGTTGGAAGCTTCTTCCTCAGAGTTTACCTCCGTGCAACCCCAGAGCAAGTTAAGAGACTGGCTGATTTTGTTCCGAAGGGTTGGTACGGTTCCGAACACCAGCTGGGCTCCCGTGTTTTATTTTGGAACTGGACCACTTCCAAAACAAAAGCCCATCTCTAGAAGGACCAGAAACTCAGGAATCAATCAGTCAGTCAGTCAGTCTGTCTGTCTATCTATCTCTCTCTCTATCTATCTGCACTCACTCAACATATGCTGCAGAGGACATGGGTGGAGCCACCTTAAAGAATTTGAGGACCATGTACACATTTAGGTGTCACCTGGGCAATGACAGTGCCCTGTCAGCTGAAAACCTCTGTGGTGGCAGCATGACTGGCTTGCTTCTGACACAAATGCAATTCTGTCAGAATGTAAATGCAATATCTATTCAAGGATCTGGGCAATTTCCTGCCAACACTAAATCAGTTCTCTTTTAAGTTCTCATTAAATCTTTGCACTGTAGGTTGTGTACAATTCCTTTAGAATTTCACCAATGCTCATCTGCTATGTTTTTAAAAAAATACAAATCAGCTGTTGTCTAAACTAATATGCTACCAGTATGTAATCACAATAAATGTTTTGACATTCTTCTGGGGAATCTGCATCAGTCTCATAATTATGTGTTATCACCTCCCCACCTGTTTTAGGAGCAGAGGTGCCTAACCTTTGAACTGAATGAAATAAGGTTCCCTTAGGGCCCATCAAAGCCACTCTGTTTAAAGTATTCACACATTGATTAAAATACACTTTAATCAATACTGCTCAGTGTTCATACATAATATGAAGTGCTTCCTCTAACAGCTCTTTCTCAGGTGGTATTTTCTTGTGCCAAAAGCTGGATGTATCTCAATTTTCTTTTTTCATTCTTTGGGTAAATTTAATGTTTGGGAGAGAAAATTATTCTACATTGTCTCCTGTAGTCCTGAACCCCCTCTCCCCAAAGTCCATCTTAATGATGAAAGGAAGTTTCGTTTCTCGGTTGCGTCCTTTTCCAAACAGGCAGTCTAAAATCATCTTGCGGAGTTACACTGGCCTAATGGAGATGGTAGAGTATTTGGAGGTGAATTGCCTCAAGTTACCAAAACAATGTAGACATTACTTTTGTGTCAGCACACAGCAGATGAAGTCAAAGTTGACTTCCTAAATTGAAGCAATTCATCTCTAAAAGTTTCACTTTTAGCATCAGACCATTGTAGGTACGCAAGGGGATTATGACTAAAATGTTGCAAAAACAAACAAATATACAAACCTGAGGCCTTCGGCAAGTTACACAGTCTCAGGAACCCACCAGAGAAAGGAAGGGGTAAACCACTCCCGAATGCTTCCTATCCAGGGAAATGTATTTATTTATTTATTTATTTATTTATTTATTTATTTATTTATTTATTTATTTGATTTCTATACTGTCCATCTGGCAGCAAGGTCACTCTGGAGTTTTAAAAAATGTCTCCTTTTTTGGAAAATGACCAGAAAATACACAATTTTAAAAAACATTGTTTCTCAACACCCTTGCAACATTGATTGGCAGGAGGATTGAGAAGCCAACACTATGGGCTTCATAAGTATGCTAGAAAATACTAAGAAACAGGCATTTATTTACAAACATGAAGATTTTCCTTGGTTTTGCTCAGCTCTGCTAGGCCTTGTGCCATAAGAAAGCTCACAAGTTATGACACTGGTGCTATACTTTCTACTTTGCTGTAAATAGCATGATGACCTCGAGTCTCTCTACCTACCAGATGTCTCCCCAATCTCTTCCACTCATACTCCATATCTTTTACATCAGTCCTGTACAAGGTGACACAAACAAAAGCATTTTTACTAAGCAGAGTTGAAGGTACAATTGTTGCATTGTGTGATCTGTGGTCTGTTTAGAAAAAAAAGTAGAAGATTGGGAAAGGCATTTTTAGAACCACAGAGCCAATTGTGAGTGTGCCATTAGAGATCAACAGTGAGGCCATCTTGTACGTCTCATAGGTTGAAATCCTGTTGTACAGCTACACAAACTTTTAGATGTGAT
This sequence comes from Phrynocephalus versicolor, assembly GCA_023846285.1. Taxonomy (NCBI): domain Eukaryota; kingdom Metazoa; phylum Chordata; class Lepidosauria; order Squamata; family Agamidae; genus Phrynocephalus; species Phrynocephalus versicolor. Next base: position 22,380,936 of record JAHTLZ010000016.1, on the reverse strand, counting down.
TTGCCATGAGTTAAGAAATCTTCATAGGCATTATCTCTGGCAGGCTGAGTTGTATGGCTTAGTATGCAATGACTATGAAAATTGTTCAACTTATGGGAATTTCCCCCCAAAGTTGAGCCATTCGTGTAACTGTGCAGTAGGATTTCAGCCACTGTTTGCTTTACAACTAACAATTTAGGCAATGAATTCGTATGACTTCTAATACAATTGTAAACTACTTTCATTTTTTATGTTAACAGTAATAAATTAATTGTTCAACTTCAAATATTTAGCATTTTAAAAATTCAGACCTAATATTTCAAGCTGTGTTGATTGGGCAGGGACTAAGAATAGATTAAGGTCATAGCCAGATTTATTTGGTTGTACTTTTTCTTAACTCTCTCACCTTTGCTTGCTGGAAACAAGTTAAACGGCATAATATTGCATGCCGGTCCTACTTAATTCAATATATGCAGTCTTGCTTGTGTTTGGTGTTTTTGCTGGGGTGGGTGGAGTAATGCTTAGGTCAATAGCAGCATCAGGTGTGTGTGTGTGTGTGTGGAAATCCAGTGCTCCTGTCTGACTGCAGCTTTAGCTGACAGCTCCAACTGTGCAGTCTAAAAGCAAGGGAACCTCCCCCCCCCATACTCTTCTGTCAGTCAAATGTCACCTACAGAGAAATCTAGTCTCACTTCCAATAGCGAGGAAGAAGGAATGTACTTGTGTAGCAATCATTCCCAAAATGCTTTCCATCACTTTTTCAGGATTCCTGATCCCTACTGGCTGAAAAAAACGAGATACAGATTTTACTATACCTTTTTATTTCTAAGCTTGTGGGAAAGATATTCTGTATTTTTAGTTTTCTAACTCTCGTAGAATCTGAATGCTGACAGAATTGTTCACTTCCACCAGCCATGATCAAAACAGGCCCAAAGCACATGTAATGGCTACAGACAAAAACAAGACTGAAGGGGTCCATGAGCAGAAGATTCAGAACATTCTTTCCATCTATTTTTATTACTGCACTCCTCTTAGCCCTCACAGTTCTGAGGCAGGAAACAAGTTCTGCTGGGGGATATCACTCATACAGAAGAGGGGGCAGAGCCTTGCAACTGAGGCAAAGGATGGGATGGCATCCTCTCCTCACTCTACATATGGAAGCAATTGCCATGGCAGTGGAATTTTACCGAAACATTGTTGATGGGACATGGCCTGCACCATATCAAAGTGCAGCAGACTAGTTTAGAGAGCTCAGGACAGGCACCAACAGAGGGAAATTGCCAAGAACTCAGGAAAAAGAGGCCTTCCCGACACTCCCACAGCATCTGCTGCCTAAGAGGCTCCTCCCTTTTTCTGATAGGAAGGCTGCTCCTGATGGGGAGCTCTGGAGAGGAAGCCACAGGTAAGGAATTTGAAAACTCTGTCCACGTGTCCTTTTGCTGCTTTAGTCACTGAATCATAGAATCATAGACTAGAAGTCCAACCTCCAGGTGTACTTTATAAGTAAGTGCGGTATTTTTAAGATGGGAGGGCAGAATGCAGTCAAATGGCTTCATGGGGCCTGCCAGAGTTCCTAGTGGGACTCCCTAACTCTCCCATAATTAAAAATTTATTTGCATATACTGTAAATCTCAACACTGAATGTGCTCAACTAGCTATGTAAATGATTGTTTTAGCCCTACTGGCATGTTTTAGTCCCAAAATTATTTTTCCCTTAAAAAGATCGAATTGACCTCCTCCTTCTCATGTTTAGTCATTCCTGTTTTTTTAAAAAGTGGACAGGTGTGGACTACCAGATTCCGGCAAAGAACAACAATGGGACCTGGACCTCTGCTGGCTGCCAATAAAGGTCTTCCACTGTGTAATTTGGTTCAGTTTTGATTTCCCTATAAGAATTATGTACAGCATATCATCATCACCCCATCCCAAGTCCAGCTCTTGTCAAGGATGCACAGTGGGGTTTCAGCTCCCAAGCTCTGGTTCTGCAACCAGATGCCTGAACAAAGCAAAAGCAAAAGAGAAGTGTTCTGCTTATATACTGCCCCTGGGCAGTTTACAATTTAATTATTTAGGCTACATATACCCCCCTCCCCCCGCAAGCTGGGTACTCGTTTTACCGACCTCGTAAGGATGGAAGGCTGAGTCAACCATGAGCCGGCTACCTGGGTTTGAACCCCAGTTCGTGAGCATAGTTTTGCCTGCAATACAGGCATTTAACTACTGCACTGCGAGGCTCCTGAGCTATCCAGCAGTCCTGATTCCAAATAATCCATATTAAAATATAAAATTAAGTGTGGTCTAGATTTAACTCTATATTGCGCCACCTTTGTGTACTTGACACGCACACTGGTAAAAACAAAGGAAAGCATGCAACATTTTGTCATTACAGTGTCAGAAACATAAAGCTCACATTTAGTTTCTTTGACATGACATTTATTAAAAATGTGAACATCACAATAATTTGGTATGATCGAGAGAGTGAAATCTTAGAAGTCTTAAGCATCTGAATTTCCAGGGTTTGGATGATTATTTTAGAAAATAGCGGTCAAAAAGCTATGCACGCTCACTTCTTTCTGAAGACATTCTCCATACGACATTCATAGGATCTGTGAGTTTTCCCAGGAGGTTTTCCTTTTGCTGTACAGTGTTTACAGGGTATTCATCTTGGAGGAATTATAATCCCTAGCAATTATGTACAAAGGTATCTCAGAGAGAAGGTTAAATATAATGATACCACTGGTGTCAAGTTACTGAGCAGACTGTAATTCAGTTACTTAGGCTTTTCAGAAAAGAGTATGTTAGCAATAAAAAATTGGCTTCCAACAGGCACATTCTACTGTACCTCAGGAGGAAACAGGAATTCAAAATCGAGTATTGAGCTGTAAACATTGGACCTCTGTGTACAAATTCTTACTTGGGAAATAGGTGAATTGGAGGGCTTGGGAAAAGGACCCCGAGGTTCTCCTTTCTTCGCAGAATGGTGATGATTATGATTCATCTGATTTGCTCAACGCTATTATTTTTCAATTTGGTGGGCTCTCTTAGTACTGGGATCCCGGGCAGTACATTCAAAGTTTCTTTTCAGATTGATTTGTGTGAAAGAATGGATCCGAGCCACAGTTTCATATCCTTGGCATCTGAGAAATTTATTAGCAGCACAACAGCATGGCGCTGCTGCCTTTCTCATGAAAACACCCAGGCAGGCCTCTCATCGCCCCCCCCCCGCCAGGAACCCACAGGCATTTTGAAGGAGCAACGATTTTATGAGCGCAGCTTGAACACAGCTGTCTATGGCTCTCTTTTGGTCTATGGCTAGAAGACAAAATGCAACATGAGATTTTTTTTTCAAGCATTCCAAAGCCCATCTGCCATGTAACCCACTTATCTTTGCGGCTGCGAGTTTATTATTGATCCAAAATGGTAAAAGAAAAAAGGCAACAAAGGGGAGAAACTCAGGGGAGAATAACCATAAATCCATTCTTTTGTTGTTCTTCCAAGCAGCATCTGTGAGCAATTGTCACAATTACTATCAAACTGTATTTGACTGGTTGCCAACATGAATTTTCCAAATACACGCACACATGCACACACGCACACACACACCACCAAATGTAAACAAACTCTGCAAGTGCTTCCTCATTTGCCAAGCTAGTAATTATTTACTTTGTTTGGAGCTAGCATTACTGTCAGCTCAGCTTTACAGCCCTGTAATGTGTTTGCTAATGAAACCATGAGGTCTAAAGCTACATATTAACCTTGTCACCCTTCAATTTTGATCTCAATAAAGTTTCACCATGGTTTTGTAAACTAGTGTTGGAGGGACAGGCGAGCAATTAATTATATTTTCCATTTTCCTTTATCCAAGCAAATTGCTAATCCTTAAACCTGCCTTGCATTCGAAGGTTAACTGAGTAAATCAGAAGCCCTCATTTAGAACTGTCAAAATTACAATCTTTATGCTGGAGCCGAAAGTTGGCAAACATACCTACTAATAAGGAACAGCATCACTGCAAAACCTCATTTCACATGAGATTTTATAATACACCAGAAGCATACCAAAGGAATGTGACAGAGTAGACTCATCATGGTTCAGGAAATTAAAATCTGAACAGAAAGCTTTTTAGATCCTGATGCTTGGATCTGGTCTGATTATCAAGTTTGTGGTTGGTCCCCAGAGCCCTGTTAACATAGAGATTATTGTAACAAATAGAGATGGGCACGAAATGAAAAAAAATCATTCTGTTATTCGTTATTCATTTCGTTACGTGATGAAACAAAACACAAAAATTGTGATGAAATTGGAACGAACCGAACAGAACCACGAAAATTAGGTTGTTACGTTTCATTTTCGTTAATGGCAACACACAATGAAATGAGCTGTTTTTCAATGTTAAAAAACATCCTGAATGTAAAAACCCAGTGATAATTATTTATTCTGCCTGATCATACCTACCAAGGGGGTTGAGGTCCTTAAAACGTGCATTTATGTCTTTTCTCAGATCGCTGTACTTAGGGCTTAGGGGACATTAACCCAAAATGGCTCCCAGATGCCTAATACTGATTTCTTGGGTATTAAAACGCCCTGGACATCCGTAAAAATGCAGCAATAATTATTTGAAATTATTACCTACCAGGGGGTTGGGGTCCTTAAAATGTTTGTTTTTGTCTTTCTCCCATTGCAATGTATTTTTTCTTTTCCCTTTCAGGATGACACAAAATGGATTCCAGCCACAAAATGGAGCAAGCCATGTGATGGGATCATGTAAATTCTTGGACAATTTCAATCAATAGCATGCCCAGGTTGCAGATTGGGTAGGTGTAGCAGCCACAGAGGGCATAAAAAGCTTTGGCAGCCCCCCCTGTCCTCCTTGCAGTCTATGGTAGGAGTTAGGGTGGGATTGCTGTCTCTGCGACTCATTACTTTAGGCCAGCCAGGCAGGTGTGTGTCTCTGTGTTCCTGCTGGCTGCAGCCTGGCTCTTAGGGGAGAGAAAGAAGAGATTTATCTTGCAGCCTCCCTGTGTGCGTGCATACCTCTCGGTGAGTACCCTCCCCTGCCCCGCAGTGCAGTCACTCTGCGGCTCCCTTATGCCCTGGGCAACGTCTGTCGCTGCCTTTGCAGCCTCCCTGTGTACCTAGTCTATACTGTGTCTCTGCCAGCATCATTTTTTTTAGTGTTTTCCCTCTGGTCTGGGGCGTTGGGGGACGTCCGCACGCGGAAATGCTTTAAATTGCGCAAAAAGCGGGTAAAAACCAAAAACAACCAAAAATATGAAATTTTTTCAAAAAATTCACAAAAAACGAAAATAAACTGAAATGGGACCCACAATGAAACACGAAAAACTGAAACATCATTTTTTCGATTCGTGCCCATCTCTAGTTGACAAACATTGACAGACGTAATAACATTTTTGGATTGGACCAAGTCTGGTGGAAATACTAAATATATAGCACCGGATAGCTGTACTGCTGCAAGCTCCATAACACAGTATGACACTGCCATGGTGCAATGCAATTTTTGAATTTTGATAAGAATTCAACAAAATCTGAAAAAAATCCAAATATTAGTGTCTATCTATAACACACAAGACTAACTTAAGTATTATACACATGGGGTTGCATGTCACCTCTGTGACATTACAATGCCCTCTTGTTCAAGTTTGGCCCTGAAGTGTCAGTGAATACTGCAATGCTGCTCAGTGAGTCTTGAGCCCCATGTATTTCATGCATCTACCAGTGTTGGCACTAAGAGCTGGATTCAGCCAACAATTTTTCATAAACCAAAGAAACAAAGATGGATCTCCAACATGGTCCTCAAACGCAGCATGGATCTCCCAGGAATAACTCTGTCTACTGTATGTGGCTGATGCAGACAGGTAAGAAGTTTTTACTGAAGTCTGTAATATTCCAAAATTACTGTTGCTGGAATGATTATACGGGCAGTTGGCCATTATGAAAAATTCAAAAAGATGGAAATGCCTCACCCAAAAAGCAGATGCAGATTTACCTAATAAGTATAATACAGTGGTACCTTGTATAAAGGAATTAATTTGTTCCAAACGAAATTCTGTTAAGCAACATTTCCTTTATACAAATTTCCCATAGGAATGCATTGAAAACAGAGTAATCCCTAATTGCGACCACTTTTATGTTGTACGGATTCGCCCCATAGACGATTCTGTTAAGCAAATTTCTCCTACCTCCAGAATATTTTATGTTGTACAGATTTTAAATGTTATACAAACTGTTTGTTATACGAGGGTCAAATGTATACTAATTTATATGTAGAGATTCAGATTTATAAATAAATACAACTTAAGTGTAAATATATATTGCCATGGTGGGGAGGACTTTTCTTTTAAATCAAGCATGTTTTGGGCAGCTTTTCAAATAAAGGATGCTTCCTGATAGAAGGCTGTCATCTGTAAAGTAGCACACATGGCCACTCTTGTGAGGAGCTCAGTTTATAGGACATGTCAGCTTCTGTCCTTCTATGTCTAGTTGTGAGATGTGAATGTGATGCCAGAAACTCTCAGCTCAGAAACTGACTGTAAATATATATTTTTAAAGTTTTTACAATCAAGTTACTATATATAATTGCTTTGACATGTGATGAAAACAGATTTTTTTTTCACTTTTACTTTTTAAAATAATTAAACTTGACAACAGGATAATAAAATCTCAGTTCCACCTTGTGGAAGCAGATATTTTTGGCCTGGAGGACATACTTTGTTTTCCACTAAAGCCACAAGATCTCTCAACAGAGCCCAGGGATGGCCAAGCCCACCCACTACCGGATGCAGGAAATGTATATTATTTATTTATTTATTTATTTATTTATTTATTTATTTATTTATTCATTCATTCATTCATTCATTTATTCATTTATATACTGCCCATCTTCTCGAAGGAACTCCAGGCAGTTTACAACAATAGAATAAATATCGACAATAGATCAGTATATACATTATAAGAACATTCAACCAACACAATAAATAAAAACAACATAAACCTAAATACACTAACAGGCAGTCTTGTTCCATTGGTCCAAAAGCAAAAGGGGAAAAAAGTAAATTAAATGAATGTTTCTTTAAAGAACAATGTTTTAGCTGCTCTCTTAAAGGCAGGCAGGGAAACTGCAAGGCGAATCTCACTCGGACGTTTATTGCAATATGACAGGGTGACCGCAGAGAATGCCCAGTTTCTGGTGATCGTTTTCTGGGCCTCTCTACACATGGCCACCTGGAGTGAGAATGCCTGTAGCTGATCTTAAGGAGATTTGCTCTGCCAGGTATTCAGGTCCTAAGCTGTAGAGGGTTTTGAATGTCAAAACCAATACCTTGAACCTTATTCGGAATGTAATGGGCAAACAATGCTGATGAACCAACACTGGGGTGATGCGGTCATATCTTCCCACACTCACCACCAGTCTGGCCGCCACATTCTGTACCCACTGCAATCTCTGAATAAGGGTCAAGGGAAGCCCCACGTACAGAGAATTGCAATAATGTATCATGAGCACCTGCATGACTGTTCTGAAGGAAGCTGCGTCCAGGTAAGGGCGAAGATGGAAAAAGGCCAACTTGGGGATGTCAGCCACCTATGCATCCAGGGACAAATCCAAATCCAATATCACACCCAGACTTCTCACTTTATTTGCCACTTTATTTGACAGAACCCTCCAAGCTGGAGAGAAGGCCACTGTACCCAGTAGAGGACACCCAATAAACAGAACCTAGGTCTTCTCCAGATTGAGCCTGAGCCTGAACCTGTTTGTTCTGGTCCATTCCATGACCGCATTCAGGCATGACTTCCTTCACTGCAGAGGTAGCAAAGAAGAGATAGAGTTTTGTGTCATCAGCGTACTGATGACAACATGCCCCAAATCTCCTAATGACCTCAGCCAACGGCCTTATATAAATGTTACATCAGGGAGATTGCCGAATCCTGGGACACCCCACAAGAGAGAGTCCAACGAGCCAGCAATTCTTCACTGAGCTTAACATGCTGGGTACGACCCTCAAGGAAGTGCCGAAGGCAGCTAAGAGCCGGACATCCAATCCCCATCTTTACAAGACTAATCACCAAGATACTGTGGTCTACGGTATCAAAGGCCACAGACATATTGCCCCCCTTGAGGAGGTCATCTTGTAGCATGATCAGGGCAGGTTCAGTCCTGCAATACAGCCTAAACCCAGAGTAGAATAGGTCCAGGATTCGATCTTCCTCCAGGAATGACTAGAGCCGCTTGGTGACAACACTCGCCTAAAAAAGGAACATTGGCTATTGGATGGTAGTTGGGCAAATCGTCCGAAGCCAGGCCAGGTTTCTTTAGAGTGGGTTTCACCACCATCTCCTTCAGATGAGAGGGAAACATCCCTTCTCTGAAGGATATGGTAGCAATGACAGAAACCCACTCTGGCATGTTCTGTCTGGCTATCTTAATAAGCCAGGATGGGCAAAGTGTGAAAGCAGAAGCCACTGGCATGCAATATGTCAGTGCCCTGGAGGCCTCAGTTGAGGACAAAGGCCAAACAAAACCACTTGAGGAGACTGAGGGGGTGCAGCGCTCGAGGTACTCAGGGACAGATCAGTACAACTAGAATCAAGACTGTCTCAGATGGCCTTAATTTTTGATCTAAAAAAGGCTGCAAAAGATTCACTGGTGAAATCACAAGGAGGAGGGCAAGGCTGACCAGGATTTGTGAGGTCTCGAACCACCTGGAACAACTCCGCCTGGCAGTTCGAGGCCGCATCAATTCTCAAGGAGGCATAAGATCTTTTAGCCTCCCTGATCACACAGACCTAGTGCCTGGTTAGCGAATAAACTCCAGCCTGATTATCTCCAACTGGTTCTTCCTCCATCTGCTCTCAAGTCTTCTTCATTCTTGTTTCATCGCCTGCAGGCCATCTGTGAATCACAGCAAGATATGGGCTCCATACTGAAGAAGACACTTTGGGGCAATAGATTATTGCAGTCAACAGCCCAGGTGGCACTAGTCCACACCCACAGCCCAGTCCCACCTGTGACCCGCCACACATCTGAATCTTGTATCCTCCACCTCCAATGAAGATCCTGAGGACACCACCAAGCATCTTCAGAACAATCATTTCCTGTATGTGGAGAAAGACCAGGAGCAGGAAGAGGAGGATGGGACAGCAAAAGAGCTGGAAGAACCACTGGCTCTCCCCTTTTATGGATCACCCTGTCTGTAGTTCCTTATTTCTGAGTTGCCCGCCTGGAGCCAAGCATTAAAAAGAAAGCTGCCCTCTGCTTTTTTTGACTCCATTTCTAGATCACCAATCCCCCCTCTGCTGTTCTCAATTGCATCAACAAGTGAAAAAGAGTTGGCTTGGGAAATGTTCTTGTTGTGGCAGACTCTCTTGGGGTGGCATCAGGGAACAGAAGCATCTCATAATACGGAACTCCCAGCACCCTGCTGATGCCTCTTTTCAGAGCCAAATGCAAACCTCAAGAGGGCTGGCATAGAAGCAAGGTGCCCCTGAGCATGTGCTCAGTCCAGAAATTTACTTTCAGTACCAGATGTAGAGCTCAAGTAGAAAATTTGTTCTTTCTTTCCCTCAGTCCTCCTTCTCTCCCTCCCTGTCTCCCATAGAAGCACATACATATGCCTACATTTATTCCTTCCCCCTTAATTTCTCTGTTTTCAACTCCAAATAGCAGAAAGAAAAGTCTTGTAGTAGTAGTAGTAGTAGTAGTAGTAGTAGTAGTAGTAGTAGTAGTAGTAGTAGTAGTAGTAGTAGTAGTAGT
>JAHTLZ010000016.1:22345077-22371177 GCA_023846285.1 Phrynocephalus versicolor | reverse complement strand
GTAGTAGTAGTAGTAGTAGTAGTAGTAGTAGTAGTAGTAGTAGTAGTTCTTCTTCTTCTTCTTCTTCTTCTTCTTCTTCTTCTTCTTCTTCTGTTCCTGTTCCTGTGAGATTGGAGTTGGAGTCCAGAACCCTTCATGGTCTTCATGTCATTCAGAGATCTGCAAGCAGATTCCCATTTGCCTTTTCATTACCAGTTATTTAGCCACCTCAAAAAGCAATTCCATCTTTTCAGGACACTACCATGAAGCCATAGAGAAGCCTGGAAACCTTTTGTAGTTACCTTAATCAGGGTCTCTTTCACCCAGTCCTACCTGGACTTTTGCTTTTTAATATAAGGATCATAGCAATGTGTGTGCACACATGCACATAGGGTTATCCCTCACCCCTTACCCATACTGAGCTCCAAAAATGGAGTCCCAGCACTCTGTAAATGGGGAAAACAGGGGAAGAAGCAGAATTATATACCTGCCTTTTAAAAAGAAGCAATGTCTGTTTTGGCCACAAGATGAAGACTCTGTTGGATGTTGATATCTACGCCAGATGTCATGCCCATGTTTATATTGGTATTTTTTCACTTGATAGTCAGGTTCATGACATAGGAAAGAACACATTTATCTCCATAAACAACATTTGTTTTGAGATTATTATTGGCAGTGATGTTCCTTCTCAACAACCCAGATGCTTGTAAAATAGATTAATGCATATCACACTTCAGAAATCTCTCATTAAATAATTCAATTTCTAAAATATTTTTTAAATAATAAAAGAAATTAAATCTTAGGAATGCTAGCATCAGATCAGATGACACCCTGAAACATCCATGTAAACTGTCTTTTAGAGGTTTTGGCATTTTTTGGCAATGGCATTGTTAATTTTTCTTTGTTCTGTGTAAATTGTTGGTAATATTCATCCTTCATTTTGAAACATTATTTATAGCTATTTTCTATGTGGAGTTTTGGTTTACCGCCCCCAAACTCTAAACATCTGGTCAGTTATATGGTAATTAATAGAATCACAGAATTGTAAAGTGGGAAGAGGCTCCAAAGATTATAGAGCCAAGCTCCCTGAAAAAGAGGCACCCACGTGGACCTACAGATGCCTGCAGGAAGTGTGGGCCCTTCTTCCACCATGGCTGGATATTCACTGTGAGCGGCACGACATGGGCGGCGCTTCTGCCGCTGCTCCTGATGTTCCGGGTGAGTGGCACAGTGCGGCGTAGATGCTTCTTCTGCCACCAACCCTGATCTCCTCCACCCCTCCCGCGAGTGCCTGGCTGGCCCGCAGTGGCAGGGAGGAGGAGGGCTTCTCTAAAAAGTAAGTTTTATTTTTTCCCCTCCTTGCCACTCCCCCACCCCGCTAATCACCATCCACAGATAACTGAATCAGCAGATATGGGGGTGCTACTGTACAACACTTTTTTGCTTTGATTTTGGCTTCTGAAGTATTAGATAACCTTTCATTTAGATAGCAACTGTAAATTTGATTAGCCATTTGCAAAACAATATTGAACAAGATAAAACAGAACCATGTGGTATTCCACTTGCCACCTGGCTCTACAATGATAGGTGAGGACTTTTTGGATACGTCCTGTGAAGCAGAATATATAATATCATGGTGGACCTTGCCTTGGTGAAATCAAAATAAACTATGACGACACTATTCTCTTCATCTACCAAGCTTGTCACCCTACCATGGCAACTGGACTTCTTTTCCTTGAGAGATAGAAATGTTTCGCTGCTCAGCCGAACAGCTTCATCAGTCTGAAGAAAGCTAGTTGTGAGTCATCCAATTTATAGTTCACTTTGACCTCTTGTTACCCTGCTCTGAAATAGGTTCATAAGATGAACAATGGCCTGAATGGGCTCATTGAGACAACAGTCTCAATAGCCTTAAGGTGAACAATGGCCTAAAGTGATGAACCCATAAAATATGGCCTTGGTGGTGAAGGCATGAAGTAGTTTTTGATTTGTCTAGGAGTTGTTGAAATCATAGCCTGAAAAGTAGGAAATAGACTCTGCCTAAGTCCCCCACCTTTGTTGAGAAAGGAGTTTTCAATACTCACATGAATGGCATCCCTGACCCCTCTCTCAAACCACCTATCTTCTCCGTCTAATATGTGTACATCCTCATCTCTGAATGAGTGCCGTTTGTCCTTCAAGTGGAGGTGTACTGTTGATTCTGGTCCTGAGCTGTTACCCCTCCTATGTTGAGCCTTCTGTTTAATGGCTGTTTAGTTTCTCCAATGTAGAGGTCTGCACACTCCTCACTGCATTGGACCACATATACTGTATTGCTCCTTTTATGTTTTGGTATCAGGTCCTTTGGGTGGATGAGCCACTATCTTAGTGTGTTTGTGAGTTTGAAATAAACAGATTAAATTCCTTGCTCACAGTTGAGTGACATACAATTGCTTCTTCTGACTTAGGACATTCCCCTATAGCTGACATGGAGCTGCCAACAAAAATAGCTAGGCATAAATCCAATTGCTAGCGCCTGAATTTATGAATATTTGAATGGCAAGTCAAAATTTCTGTAAATTGTGCTGATTTAATCCACTTCTTCTAGCTGGGACTAGGCTGTATTTGCCTTAATGGCTAGTTGATGTTAGCTATTACAAGAAACATAGGCTGAACTATATTTGCTCATGGTGTGAGACAGCAGGGCTTTTATTGTCTTCAATCCAGGATGTGTGTGGGGTATGTGTGTGTTTTTCTCTAGTCATTTCTCACCACTTTCAGCTTGCTCTGTTCCAATCAGTGCAGCCATATGGCATGTTTGGAGATGGTTTATGCTGCATCTTCACAACAATGATAGGACCAAATATAGTACCAAGTTTTTAAAAAATGACTTGTCCCATTGTATTTAATGGGTCTCTTGGTTATTCCTGTAATCTTGTATTTCCAAATGTTTGTGAGATTGAGTCCTCAAGTTATGTTACAGTCATGGAAACCTTCCTGAGAAAATGATGTGTGACTCATTTAATTTCCAGCTATAATGTATCACCAGTTTAAATGGTCATTTCCTTTTATCTTCTGAAAAAGTATGAATAAATCTCCCCTGGAGGAATAATTTTGTTTAGAGTCAGATAGCAATGGTTGAGAGTGACTAAGCACAAGAGTTTAGAGGCATTTTATATTGAAATCAATATGAATCATGGAAGCAGTCTAACATTTTGTTATACTATAAGGTTTTTATAGTCAGCTGTAGAAATGCAAGAATCTATTCTTACAGCATCTATACTACAGTACGTCACTGCATGGAGCTCAAAATCAAAGCTACAAATAGATTGATAGTATAACTTTAAACACATTAGCCATATACGAGGAACATGCAAGGAAAATCTCCCCATGATCTGTTGTTTCTATATTTGAATCAATACATTTATCCATAAAAGAATACTTTGGTGTATTGAGCTAGGTTATGTGAATGAATAAAACTTGAGCTGATTGATGTACTCCAGTTTCTACCTTCTTCCTATAGCGGGTGTTTATCAAAATGGGAAAGTTTTCTTTGTGCACCAAAAATTCACATGTATTTTGGGCCACATTTTGCTGAATGTGTGGATTTTATGCTTTTTGAAAAGCACATACATATTCCTCTACCTGACTAAAACATAGTCAAGTCTGGTTTAGGACATGCTGGCAAAATTTTGTTGCCTTATGTAAGCCAAATTGTAACTGTTGGTCTACTCCTCTTGGGTTAACAAACTTCCTTTGTGTGATTCTTAAGGGTACATGCACCCAGGGAGCTCCAGGAAGGAAAGTTACAATTTGGCTTTTGCTAAACAACAGGATCCACTGTGTTAGATGAATTAAATTGCAACCTCGCCAATGTGTGGGTTTCCAGTCTCTTAACTGTGCAGGCCCATTATCTATTTCAGGTTTTGAGAACCAGAAAGAAGTCTGATAAGAAATGAATGGAAACAGATTTCGGTCTCTTGTAAAGAGAATCTGCATTCTGTTTTTAATCTCTTGCACCCTAATCATATCCCCAAAGATGGGGAATGATTTCAATTTCACGGCACTTTATGCCTTTGTCTACAGCATTATTTCACCAACACCTTAGTAAATGAAAGTGACAACGGCCTTAGTTGTAAAGGGAGATCCATGTAGCTAATAATAGATGTGGGGACCAGATTTTAAGAGGGGGAATTGTTTTATGGACTGAGGCCAACAATAGTACAGTCTCAACTTCAGAAGTGCTGGCTCCCACCATGAAACTTATATCCACCCATCCGTACCCACATGCGTGGTCTTCCATTCCTTGGAGGGAGCCAGAAGATGTCATAGCTGTCCAACGTACCCTCACATTTCCTTCATGTCTCCTTCTTCTCATGTCTGTGTTCAGTGATAGGATACTTCAACACCCCCACACCCCCACACACAAACATACAGGGTGTGTGGGTGAGGAAGTCAGAGATAGCCACGTTTTTAAAATGTGTGAGTTACAGGATGGCTCCTTTTCTGGGTTTTATTTACATTGACAAAAACCAAGCAAAACCCAAGGTACAGTGGTGCCCGCCCATTCGCAGTTCATATACTGCGGTCTCACTATATTGCAGGACCACAGTATATGAAAAAAGGCCCCCTGGGATAAGGGGGGAAGGCCTGTTTCAGGCCTCCAATACTTACTCCAGGACTGGAGCTGCCCCAAACATGCCTGCAAGGACCTTCCCTGGCCTTCTGTAAGCCCCAAAATGGCTTCCCTGTGAACCAGAAGTCACTTCCGGTTGGTAGAAAATCATTTCTGAGACCTCTGAGGGTGTTTCTAGTCCTGTCGGAGGCCTCAGAAATGACTTCCAGCTTACCGGAAGCCACATCCGGCTTGCAGGGAAGCCCTTTTGGGGCCTCCAGAAGGCCCGCGAAGGCCCTCACAAGCCCATTCAGAGCAGTGCCAGGCTGGGGGTAAGTACAAGGGCCCTCAGCTAGGCCTCCCAGTCCTGACCCGACCTGCATCTACATATTGTGGATTTTCAATTATCACAGGTTGAGTTGGATCCCTAACCCCCCCCCCGAGAGGTGGGGGGTCACTGTATCCCAATAAGGCAACAAAGCAGGCAAGCGAGAAGGTGATCTGTTCCTTCCATCTTACACAAAGTGTGAGGACACAATTCCTCCCCTAACCAAAGAGAATAGGCTGAAATGAGAGGAATATATGCATAGAGAGTACAGTATATCCTTGTGAAATGCAAAGGGAGGGTGGTTTTGAAGGAAGTCACTCTGAAGAGACACAGGCTGGCATCTACTTCAAGGGAAAGGATGGAGGGAGTGACCTGACAGAGCCAGCATGCAGCAACCTGGGAGTATCCTGGTTGTGGGGGGAAGAGCCAGTGCTTCAACACCCCATGGAGTGGCACAACTACACTGCTTCAGAACCATTTGCAGTCTCTTTCTGGTTGCTACTTGCAATACTCAGGGCCTAAGTGAAGAAGCCACTGCATCCCCACCTGGAAGCAGTATCTGCTTTCAGGAAAAGATTGTCTATATTAGTATAATGTAACCTTGCCTCTGCCCACTAGCGTTTGTTTTGTAATTGATCAGTTGGGAAATAGCAGGAAATTGCATGCCTTGGGCAAGACTTTATGCCTGCAGCAAGGATGTAAGAGGAGAAAAGTGCACATGTGATATGACCCTCTGTGTATCACTAGAGGACTGATGTACCAACATGGTCCAGAAACACTTGATCAACCCTTGCCATTACAGTAACCACCATTCACCCATTAAACATGTTGATGTTCCTAGCTGTTTTTACTTTTTTGTTTCCAAAGAAGGCAAAAACATTTATGGTTTATTGTTTCTAGGACCCTTGTGGTTCAATGGTTTCATTTACAGGAGCCTCATGTTGCAGTGGCAAAACTTCAGTCCTGCAGCCAAAACTCTGGTCACAACCCAGGTTCAATCCGAGGTACAGGCATAAGGCTCACTCAGCCGTCCAGCTTCCCAAGGTCTGTCAATTGAGCATCCATCTTGCTGGAGGAAGGAGCAATGTGTAGCCTGAGTAATTAAATTGTAAACTCCCTAGACAATGTTCTTCAAAAGTCATTTGTGTTTTTTGTTGCTCAAATATTAAGATAATTTGATTGTCTTGGGTTTTCTGACTTTGACTGGAAGGATCAGCAATTGTTGGCTGGCCTCAGGCATCAAAATATCATAGGCTCAACCTCCTCAATGCTGATTTTAAAACTAGAATTGCTTGAACAAATAAACTGTCTTGTAGCCAATCAGATTAGGCTGTGCACGTCAGCAAAGACAATAAATTATAAAACACAATTAATTCATCGTAATTCACAATATCACTGCACATTGTTAGGAGATACAACATTCCTGAAGCAGAAAAATCCCGACTTCCCTTCCCTAGTGAACAGCTGATTGACTGTGTCTGGAAAGAATAAGGATGTAAAAAAGTCAGAGGGTGGGAGAAGAAAGGTTAAAAATGAAAGCACATGACAGCTTGACTCTCTTGCAAAATATATGCTGCAGGAAGCCAGGTCTGAATGAAAGAAGTCTTGTTTAACGGCTGTTTAATTAATTAATATTCTAGTCATTCATCAAATTATTTGATTTATTCCCTAGTTTTCTCCCAAACGTTGAGACTCAAAGAAAACCAAAAACAAGACTTGAAAAAGGTTCCGGCTAAGAAAACAAAATTTTGAAGAACCAAAAAGCAGTTAATCCACAGTATAGGATTAAGACAAATCGAAGGCAGTAGAAAAGAAAAGAAAAGCTTTAAATTAGCATTAAAGAAATAGGTGCTTAGAATTGTGTTGAAGAATTATGGTGGTATTCCTAAACTTTCTTTTTTCCCTTGCAAAAGTTTCAGCTCTGGGAGATCAGCACAGCCCATCTCACCAACCGTCTTATATGGGCAGATCCCACGCCCCACTGTCACATGGGTCTTAAAATCTGCAGAACCCTGGCAGGAAAATGGCTGTATCATACACTCCTGGGCTTTCAAGCTTAGGCTACTTGGTAGCCATGACCCAGGGAGGATACTCAATAAATCCTTCCCCCAAACACTGTGATCTCACCATCCACAGTGCCATAGGCTCAGCAGAGTTATGCCTTGGTACAATAAATCTCACGCACTCACCCAACAGAGCAACTAGCTATGGGAATTCTGGGAACTGTAATCCAAAAAAGTAACTTTTCCAACATTCTTCTTAAAAGAATGCAAGCCCCATGATAGGAATTTAACTCTTCCCCTCTGATGTCCACCACAGGTAGAACAACCGACCAGTGATGGTAAATCAGTGGTTCCCAACCTGGGGGGTTGGGACCCCTTTGGGGCTTAAACGACCATTTCACAGGGGTTGCCATGAGCCATTGAAGAAAAAGGCAAAAACAGCTTGGGTCTGGAGGAGGAGGGGGAAGGGGGAAAGAGTAAGTTACAGCTTGATAGGTTGTAGGGGGTGTCAGTCAATGGCACTGTGGCACTGGAGGCTGAGATTGGCTGAGGGTGCCTGTAGAGGGAAGTTCTCTATGGCACCTGTGGCAGTGGCCTGTCAAAGGGGGCTTGTGGCCTCTTCCAAGCAGGGCAAGAGGTCACCACAACATGAGGAACTGTATTAAAGTGTCACAGCATTAAGAAGGTTGAGAACCAATGTTCTAAATAGTATTTTTGCAGCCAATTTAGATGAGGAGTTCAACAGCCAGGGGAAGTAGCCAGGAAGACCTTTCAGCTGGCATTGGTGTGCACACACATTTTTAAGAGTGCTCTTGCATGATCTAGGGAGAAGGATAGAACAAGGAGGCAAACAAAGAAGGTGTTGGATTTGATTAAAAAGCACATCTTTAGTCTCTTCCATGGCATAATGCCTTGTGCTTTCTCATGAATTTAGTTTTGAGTGTTTTCCAGTTTGCAGGCTCAAGTTTGTTCAAACAAATCCTCCTCTGAAACACAAATCATTGGCAGAGGCTAAATTTCGTGTAATTGGATTGAGCTGTGAGCTTAAAGATGAAGGGGACAAAACCATGTCCCAAAGCTCTAGTTGATGCTCTTAGCGTCTTATCTGTGGATGTTTTATACCAGGCATGAAGACTGTTATTTGTTCACAGTGATTTGTACAATTTACAGTGACATTTTATTTCAGCTGGAATCATGTAGACAAGCCATAACACACATCTATGTTTTGTTGTTTTCTCTGTGGCTTTTGATGAACTATCACAGGAATACCTCTGCAGAAGGCGACGCTTGAGAGACAAGGATTTAGCATATAATGCCAAGATGAATTTTGCAAAGGGCTGAGGATCAGGGGCGACAATGGGAAGAAGCAGAAGGCTTGAATCAGAAGTAGCTTATAGAAAGCAAAGCTTCAAAATCCTGGTTGCAGGGCATTGTAAATCAGTAGCTTGAACTTGCATACGGAGGCCTATCTGGTAAAACGCAAGCACTCTTTCCCCTCCATTCCAAGCAGATCATGTACAATCCTTCAAGATCCTGCCATTCTTAAATTAACTGTTGAAGAAACTCACAGAAAACACATCAAATTAACATAACAATGTAAGGTTAATCTGTTCAGCGCACAATAATGTAGGAGTTACATTCCTGAATTTCAGAACAAAACAAATCCATCCCAAACAATATGGCCACCCTTTCTATAGATAACACTGATGCTGGCAAGATGAAACTACAGAATCTAACCACTGAATCACTGGAGTTTGCATCTGACTGTACTGATATTTACAGCACAGCCATTACCTACCGTGCAGGATTTGAATGCTTCACTTCATGACATGTTGCAGCGGAACAGCACTGAGCTGACCAACTTCATAAAAGCCAGACCCCTCGCCCATAGCCAAAGCTGAAAAAACCGTTTCTGCACACAGTTTCTGCACACCCTGCTATTCATGGAGGCATATTGCAACCTAATTTAATTTATTTAGTTAGTTAATTTAGTTTTTTTGTTGGTTGTCATTGTTATTTGCTTACCGCCCACTGATCCATCTTGATCTATTGTTTTTATTTGTTTTTATTATGTATACCGCCCAGAGTTCCATATTGGAAGTGGGGTGGTATAGAAATGAAACAAATAAATAAATGATAAATAAATACATATAAAACTCTAGCCGGTTTTGATCAATGACATTTCAATTGCATTTGTATTTTGCCACCATTTCATGTGCATCCATGATTTTGAATTGTGCGATGCTCTGATACGAATAAAGAGAAGACAGAAGAGAAGAAGCTTAGGAACTCAGATAAGAATGGGTGTGCTTAGGCTGGTACATTGTGTCTAGTTTGATTTTTGAAGTTTATCAGGATGACACCACTTGGATGGGAAACCAAATATCTCCAGCTGTGGTTGAGGAAAAATCCTGTCTGAATCCCTGGAGAGCCACTGTGTGATGGCACAAAGAGCCATTTATGATGTTCTGCTGATTGGCTATTACCAAATGAGCAGCAGTAGGCTGAAGGTGAGACAGGCAAGGAAGCTACTTTCAGCAACCACTCGCTGGCAGAGTAGGCCCATGGGATCCATGAGGATTTCATGAGTCAACCCCTCTGAAAGGAAGAGTTGATAACAATAGATTTACTCTAGTTGTGACTTATAGAATCATAGAATCATAGAGTTGGGAGAGACCTCAAGGGCCATCTAGTCCAACCCCCTGCCATGCAGGAACTCCCCATCACAGGACTCCTAACAGATGGCCATCCAGCCTTTGCTTAAAAACTTCCTGTGCCAAGCAACAGAATTTCAGCCGTTGTGTCCCTGGCTGGGTTTGGCAGAAGTACAGTATAAGAAATTAACTCTCTTGGGGTGTTTTTATGGATTTGCTCAATCCTCAGTGCTTCCTGTACAATGAAACATTTCTGAGCATGTGACACACTCAAGGGAAAATAGAATATGTTCAACCATATACACACATTTGAGCTCTATGCACAAAACAGTGTATTTAAATCCAAAATACCCAGAAGCACAAGTCAACAAGGACATGCATCAGTTAATGCTAATGTTATCTATCTGAAAATGTTCCCCAAAGTATAGACATTTTAATATTAAAAGGAATATGCTGAGAACTAGCACAAAACAGACTTGGAAATAGAAAAAGGAAGAGTCTGCAGAAATGAACTTGCCTAACTGTTCTTTTGGATAAATTTACCCGCATAACCAGATATGTGGGGTGGAAGACCTTTCATGTCGGAAACAGGCATGTTACTATTTTCTCTTGCTGACTTGCTCAGATCAAATTTATTATATGTATTTATTTAAAATATCTTTACCCCCCTCATTTCTCCTTAAAAAGGAACCAAGGGAGTTTACAACAATTAAATCACAGTATAACTATAACTATACAACATTAAAAGGGATAATGGATACAATACCAAAAGACATAAGCTGCATCGACATACATTTGATGTAATAAGATACAGAGGTCCATTAAAAAAATTCTATTTGGCAAACATTTACTCAGGGAAATCATGAAAAGAAAGACCTTCATCTGCCTGAAGGATAATTAAGGGCGTTTATACACGACCCCTAAGCTCCGCGGCAAAGGGCTGCAAGCTCCGGACCTTAAAAATGTTTCCCCACCAGGTCCGGAGTTTGCAGACAATTAAGTGTGACCCCGCCCACCTAAGCGCGACCCAGCTGCACTTTTCTTGTACCTGCTCTTTGATGGTGAAAAATATTTAATGCGGATGTGCTGGGCTCTCCTCGCTTCTTTTTGTTTTTGTTTTTTGCCTCCCGCCCCTTTAAGAGCAACCAGGAAGTCACCGGCGGCTCACCCGGCAGCTCCCACCGGCACCGGGGAGGTACGGCTTTCTTCTTTTGTCCTTTTTTTTCCTCCCTCCCTCACGCAGCCAGCAGCCAGGGTGGAGACGCACGAAGAGCGACAAACCCCTAAGATCGCTGGTCCAAATTTAACGGACCAGCGGATCCTAGGGGTCGTGTAAAAGCGCCCTAAGATGGGACAGTCCTGGCCTCCAGTGTGAGAGAGTTCCGGAGTCTGCAAACAACAGAGAACAGCCTTTCCTGTGTCTCACCAAACACATCTGTGAACATGGTGCAACCAAGAGAAAGGCCTGTTCCTGATGATCCTAACACTTGAGGAGGTTCAATTGGCTAGAAACATAAGAACCTGCTGTATGATAAGTCTGACTAGGGACCCAGCTTGACCATTAAGGACAACTCTGACCAGCAGCATCTCTTCAGAGCTTCAAACAGGACTTGCCTACAGATATCTAGTGGTCTCCCATATGACAGCTAAACAGGGTTTACCTTGCTTAGATGAGATGAAGTATATTCAGCGTGGTATGTTGGTGTGGGATATCAACGCCCTCAAAAATCTGTCCTCAAAAAAGAGGAGGGATTAATAGTTGATAGCGAGCTACCTGTAACAGAAAGAGTACATGCCTCATGATCACCTGAAGGAGCGGATGGCCTTTAGAGTATTTCCTGTCAAGGAAGGTCCTACCTATTTAACTTACAGCCTGCCAGTACTGACAAACTTTTCTGCTTTCCTTTGATGAGCTTCTTTCCCCCTTTCAGAAAGTGAAAAACTGCCTTTGAGGACAGAGCGATTGAGGGATCATCCGCAAACCCCAAATCAAGGTGGATTCTGGAACCTTGTCAAAGGGGACTGAGAAGAAACCTGCCTTGTTTCCCTGTGACACTGAGCTTGCTTTCTCAGATATTTGCGGTGTCCTTGGCAGGCAGCCATTAAATTAATACTTGTTCTCTTTTTCCCAGGTTTAGGAGGCTAGGATATGCCATGCATGCACCACAGGACCAGCTCTGTCAATAGGCAGGATGAACCAGCTGCCTCAGGCAGAAGATCCTGGGAAGCTGTGTGTGGTGATAAAATGCTGGAAGAGAAAGCTCACCGCCTGTGGCCTCCAAGTCACAGTTCTTACCACATACAAGGAGGACTTGGCAGCCAGATGTAATTTCTGGCCCTCTGGCTACAATCCTACATACACTTATGTGTGGGAATAATTTCCTCTGAATTTCCTGGACCTGCTTAGAAGTCAACATGAATAGAGCTGAACTGCTCATTTGGCAGTTGCTCTGCACATGATAACAGCTTTATGAGTCTCGGCTTGAACATTTTCAGGATATTTGCTCTTTTGAGCAGAGAGAAAATCGGTATATTAGCAACTGCCTTAGGAACCAAAACAGCAGAGAGATCTGAACATGGGTGCCCGAGAAAATTAAATATTGAAAAGTTTGCTCACTAGCTTCCTGGATCTACTGATCTAAAAAATAACTGCTACCATGCTACAAATATTCAGGATAAAATAGAATGATTGGCTCTGACATGTGTTCTCTAGTTCCAACAGTATAACCAGTCTGTTGGGGTACTCATCTGTTTAGCGCATTGTATATTTGAGCTGTTTTTATTGCTAAATTCATAGAATCATAGAGTTGGAAGAGACCTCAAGAGCCATCCAGTCCAACCCTCTACCATGCAGGAACCCCCAACACAGTATTTCCGACAGATGGCCATCCAGCCTCTGCTTAAAAACCTCTAAAGAAGGAGACTCCCTTCCCACATGAGTGTCACTGGCTACTGGTCTCTTTCCTGGCCTGATTCAAAGTTATGTTTAGGACTTAACATCCATATACGAGTTGTATCTTGGCTATCTGAAAAACTGTATTCTTCCATAGAAGCCCAGTTGGCCTTTGAGATCTGCTGGAGGGGTCCTTCATACTGCCCCACCAACCTTCAGAGGTCAGTTGAGTGGAGACTCAAAAAGAGCCTTCTCTGTGGCCATTCTCAAGCTTTGGAACTTGACCAATAGAGGGTACATTTCTTTCTCTTCCTTGCTTCCCTTTTGGTGGGAGGCAAATGCCTTTTTATTCAGGCAGGCTTTCATAGCTAAAAGCCTTGAATTTTGTAGGGTTAATCAAAGTGCTCATATATTTTTTTAAAAGCAAACTACTAGCAATATTATTAATAAAATCATTTTCAACTGCTTAAATTTTAGTTGCCTTTTAATGACATGTTGAATTAATTGCATTTTAATGTTTTTAATTTGATTATAATTTAGTTTACTATTCTTTATAAGCTGACCAGATAGAGTTAGGCATCTGGCTGCAGGAAGTTCAGAGTTCAATTCCCCACTGTTCATTCTGTAAGAGCCAGCCTGTGCAGCCTTGGCCAATTGATGCCTAGGCCCAGGATGCCCCCAGAATGGTAAACTATTTCTGAATACTCTCTACCTATTGTTGTTGTTCAGTCGTCCAGTCGTGTCTGACTCGTCATGACCCCATGGACCAGAGCACGCCAGGCCCTTCTGTCTTCCACTGCCTCCCGGAGTTTGCTCAAATCCATGTTGGTCGCATTGATGACACTGTCCAACTATCTCATTCTTGACCATCCCCTTTTCCTATTACCTTCAATCTTTTCTAACATCAGGGACTCTTCCAAGGAGTCCTCTCTCCTCATGAGATGGCCAAAGTACTGGAGCCTCAGCTTTAAAATCTGTCATTCCAGTGAACATCCGGGGTTGATTTCTTTCAGGATGGATAGGTTTGATCTCCTTGCAGTCCAGGGGACTCTCAAGAGTCTCTTCCAGCACCACAGAATCTTATAGAATGATTGAGTGGGAAGGGGCCTATAATGTCATCAAGTCCAACCACCTGCTTAATGCAGGAATCCAAATTAAAGCAGGTCTGACAAGTAGTTGTCGAGTCTTTTCTTGAATGCCTCCAGGATTGGGCCTCTCACCACCTCATGGTGTAATTGATTCCATTGTCATACTGCTCTGGCAGTTAAGAAGTTTGCCCCCTGATACTCAGCCTGAACCTGGCTGGCTTCCTATAGTTTGAGCTTATTATTACATATCCTGATAGGGATGATAGAGAGCAGATTCTGCCCCTCCTCTGTATATACCTTTAAGTATTTGAAAAATGCTATCATAGTCTTCTTTTCTCAAGGATAAACGTGCTCAGTTCTTTCTTTCTTTACTTACAGGTCTTGGTTCAGTCCTCTTATCACCCTTGTTACCCTCCTCTGAACTTGCTCTAGTTTTTCAGCACCCTCCAAATGTACACAGTACACTAGATGAGGCCTAACCAGTGTTGAATGGAGGGGAATGAGTGCCTCAAAGGATTTGGAAATTATACTTTTGTTTGCTGCCTTCAGTTGCTCCTCCTTGGACAAACAGAAACTTGAAACAGGCAGGCACACTGAGAAATAGACATTTGAAGGTTACAGAAAGGGGAGAAAATTGAGCGGTTTAGAACATTCTCCATCTTGGGTCTGCCAGATGTTTTGGATTTCAACTCTGGAATCCCTCACCCTAAGCCTTGTAGGCTGGAGCTTCTGGGAGATGATCCAGATTACTTTTACCAAGGGTGAGACTTACTGGTTGAAAAATTGTACTGAAGGCTGCAAATGGGACGAAACTGAGCTTTCTTATTTATGTCTTCAACATCTTTGATGGTGGAGTGAATGCAAGCAGCAAGGGATGCCTTATGTTATAAATCATCTTGAAATCTATTAATAATTTCATGATCCAATAAACCAATGACTGGCAAAAAGACAGAAATACCACAGAGATCCACATCTCTGTCCAATATCCCCCAGCCATTCACAGGGCAGGCTTGTGCTTCCCAAACACACTTACACCACAAAAAGAGACTTGGAACTTTTCTCAGCAGTTCCCTTCACTTGATCAGCCAGAGAGAGAGAGAGAGAAAGAGAGAGAGCCCTGATACAAGCACTTCCATATGGAGAAAGAGCAGCTCCAGCCAAAACAAATTGTTCAGCTTGTTGCAATCAGTATGAATCAGTTCATTGAAAAATTTGGCACAGCTACATTTCCTCTTCTTTAAAGGACTTGATCATGTTTTGATCATCCTCATTTAAAAAGAACTTTTGAGCATACAAAAATACTGGATGTATTTTTGTGTGTAAATAACAACGGTGCTACGCAAAAATACAGATGGATGTGAGACTATCTAAATGTGGTTAAGAGTAAAATTAGATGGCAAATTCACACCACTGTTTTATTTCTGTCTGAAAAAAGTAATGACTTATACTACTGAGACTATAGATATGTAATTGCAAAGCCTCTTATGTTTCTTATATAATTTTAAAAAGAAAGAAAATAGCTTGTTCATATCATTGCAAAAAACAACAATCTCACCTAGATTTTAAATGGAAACAGATCAACTATATCAGTTACTTAGTGGGACATCATGAAAAAGTAAGAGGAATCTTTTTAAGGGAAAAAAAATCAAACCTATTTATAGCTGTGGGTTCTACATATCCTATCTTAATTTGTCTTTCCTATCCAGGTTCCCATCCATATATAATAGCAGCATCTACTTCATTTGCATGCTACTAGAAGATTGAGAGCTGATGGGAACCCTAACATACCCAGATGAATATAGCAAGATGTAGCACACAAAAAGCAAAGAAAATCTGGATAATTTCAGGCTGGTCCCTAAAATACGCTCTAAGCTACCGTAACTCAGAAACCATGAGTGACAAATGAGAGTCAATCTTCAGGAGCAAAGAATGAGTCAAGTCTGAACATCAGATGAAGAAGGAGAACCAAGGAGCACGCTAGGAACTCGACAGGAAGGACAAATCAAAGGCCAAGATAGGGGTGGGAGATTCAGAGGGCTGAGCCAAAGAAACTGGCCAAGAGCTTGGGAAGTTTCTTGTAAGAAATAGGTATTGATAGCCATCACTCAAGCACAGTGTCCTGAATAGACTTGTTAGATGTACAATAGCCTGGGGTACATGAAAGTCCAACCTATGCATCCCAGGCCATTGTACATCTAATGCATCCATGGTATGTTTAGCAAGCCTATTTAAGCCATTGTCCACCTAAAAAACTTACTCAGGCTACCATCCACCTAATCAGCCTATTAAAACCAGGATGGGGTGAAACCAACATGAATTATAAATTCAAAGCCTCCCAACAACTTTTTTCAAATTGACGAAGCTGCTTGGATGAGTAGCAAAATGTTTCACTCTAACAAGAAAAGAAGTCTAGTTGCCATGACTCAACTTTTAGATACATTTGCTCAGGGTATATCATTGTCTGCCCTTCCATATCAGCTAGAACACTTTTAGTACCAATAAGCAGGTTCCCATCCTCTCTGAATGGACCTTTGCCACATCATTTTAAAACACTGACTGCTTTAAACAACCAACATATCTTATTCTACAGCATTGATGGCATTCTTATTTTTCAGTTAGAAAAAAACATGCCTGCATCCCAGGTTATTTGTGATCTAAGTTGTTGTGCTGGAGGGAACATGGCACACACCGAGAGGATGAGCAAATGGAAGTTTAATTTTATTTGTACGGCTTTGTTTTCAGCCCAAACATGTCAATGCAGTGAGTAATTGGTAAAAGAAGGGGAAAGTATTTCATTCATGCATTCTACAACTGTTTTTTTCTTTTAAATTTTAATTTAAAATTCTGCCAAGCCAGTGGAGGCAGATGCCAACTACCTTAAAAAAAAAGGGAAAACAACAACAACCCCAAAAATAAAAACCCAATTATTCCTCCCTTTTCGCTCTTAAATGCAACGGGACAATCTCACTCAAAGAGTCTAATTTTGCCTGGCTCTAAATCATGCTTGTGGTGTATGATTTCCTCACAAAAATATTGACAGCCATGATTTAACAGTGTTTGTAAATATTTTAGTATCTGCCCAACATAATTGTGGGGTGGAAAGCAAAGTGGGTTTCATTTCAGGCTAGGCTGTGAGAGAGGCATTACTTTGTGTATAGATCTCCAGGAGAAGTCTTGTACAAGATTCTGTACTAGAGCCAAACTCTTTTCACAGGTCTAAACTTTTCTCTGTTGTGGTATTTGATGGCTTCTCTCATACATACCAGATTCCATTGCTTGCACCATGATGGCAAATTCAGTAGCCCCATGCAGCAACAATTTCAGTACATTCAAACAGTGGGACTGTCTAAAGACTATAACGTTTGCTACATGCGGAGTCCTTTCACATGACTGGAGATCCTGAACAATGACAACTCGTAATTACATAGACAGGCTCCATGTGAGGCAGACTGTTCCCTCTTTCAACATTCCTTTTAGGAATCAGTGACACACAGAGAGGGAAGACAGAACTCACTCCCTGGTCACACTTTCCAATTTTTTTTAAGTCCCCTGATTCTGTAAAGTGGAGCCATGGGAGTTAAGGTGATGTCAAGCTGCTATTACAACTCTGTTGTGTAGGTACATTTACAGTATGTGCAAAATATATGCACATGGGGAAAGTTGTTTGAAGTATCTTGTTGGAGTTCTGTTTGCAGCCTCACATGCTGTTTGTTGTTTGTGTGACTGGGAGGAACTTTTCTGGACTGAGGTGAGTGTCTGCCTATCCAGCACCAACCAATTGTTCCTTGCAGCCTTACATCTCTGGGAGGGAGCCATGCATCTCTGCTGAGTGTTCCTTTCACTCTCTTTCGTCTGTTGGAGGCAGTTGTTTGTTTGGTGTTGATCTGCTCAGTTGGTTGCTGAGTATGCGTGAAGCAAAAAAGCAGCATGCACAAGTCAATTGTAAGTCATGTTTTTTACTCTTTCTACTACGAGTGTCTCAGAGTGAGTTACTGAATAGAGATGGGCACGACCAGAAAAAATGACATTTCGAGTTGTTGTTTGTCGGAACGGGTCCGTTTCGGGTCATTTCCGTTTGTCGCGATAATTTTCAAAAATTTGTCGTTTTCGTTTGTCGTTTGTCATTTCCACTGCGATTTAGCGTGATTTGACGTCCCAGAGCATGGGGTTAGGGTTAGGGTTAGGGTTAGGGTTTTTGGGCTCTGGGCTGCACCTCTGGGTGCCTCTGACCCACTAAGAAGGGAAGTGTACTGGCGTACAGGTTAGGGTTAGGGTTGGGGTTAGGGTAAGTGGGCTCTGGGAAGCACCTCTCTGGTTGCCTCTACTCTGACCCACTAAGAAGGGAAGCGTACTGGCATACAGGTTAGGGTTAGGGTTGGGGTTAGGGTAAGTGGGCTCTGGGAGGCACCTCTCTGGGTGCCTCTACTCTGACCCACTAAGAAGGGAAGCGTACTGGCGTACAGGTTAGGGTTAGGATTAGGGGTAGGGGTAGCGATAGTGGGCTCTGGGAGGCACCTCTCTGGGTGCCTCTGACCCACTAAGAAGGAAAGCGTACTGACGTACAGATTAGGGTTAGGGTTGGGGTTAGGGTAAGAGCTAGGCTTAGGCTTAGGGTTAGGGTTAGGGTTAGGGTTAGGGTGGGTTAGTGGGCTGCACCTCTGGGTGCCTCTGACCTACTAAGAAGGACAGTGTAGTGGCGTATGGGTTAGTGTTAGTGTTAGTGTTAGTGTTAGTGGGCTTTTTATGCCCTCTGGCACATCCAGAAGTCTCAGTCAAAACCTGGCCATGCGATTGGTGGAATGGGTCAAAATATTTGCATGGTCCCATCCCATGGCCAGCCCATCATTGCGCATGTGCAGGTGTTAAAAAATTAAAATAAAACTAAAATAAAATAAAATCAATGGGGACGTTTTATTGCAAGAAAAACCCACTGCTGCTACTATAAAAATTCAGGCAGTTAAAATACCTAATTTTCACATGTTTCTGTTGTGCTTTAGTGGGTTTTTAAACCACGATTTAAAAATAAATATTGAGGTCGCCGTTTTGGATCCCCCACCACCACATGGCATAGAGACAGCCCAGGAAAGGAGGGGGGAAGGCCGGGGACCCCCCCCCCCCAGAAATCACCGCTCTGGTAGGTGCCCTCACTCAGGCAGGCACATTTTCGCCTGCCTTTTTGGCCGGGAATTGGGTTTTTTTTTTTTTACTTTTTAAAACTTTTTTTCTGTGCTGCTTGTTGGCAATGGCATCGCACGAGCCCGCGATGCCATTAACGACAACGACAAACCCGACCAAATTTTTCTTTTTTCGGGTCGGGTTCGAGCTGGAGCGTAACGAGAATGATAACCGAAAACGAAAACGAGAATTTCGCCGCTCCGTGCCCATGTCTATTACTGAAACTTAAAGTCTCAGTTAATGAGAAAAGGGGGTGGGATCCACAGAGCATGTAGCTCTTCTCCTCTGTGGAGCTCTATAGTCTTACTACATACAAAACAAGAATTTTACCAGAATTTCTAAACTCTGTAACAGATTTAGGTCTTTGCTCTTTGCTGTGGGCCTGATCTGGATTCTGGCCCTTCCTGTGTCACCCTATCACTGTAATTAATATTACCTAAATGACCCACTCAGGTGAAATAATTTAAAATATGCGATTTTAAGCTAATATTTTTATAGCTTGAAAACTGAAGTTATGGGAGAAAGGATCAGACTTTCCTTGAAGCTCTGTAACTATATATTTTTAAAGAGGTTGTTTATTGCACTTTAAATACTTTTATGGAGGAAGAAATGTCAGAAGGCGCAGCTTGGATTAAAAAGTGCACCTTCTGAAATTTCCTCTATTAAGTAAAAGTGATCAAAGTATAGGATTCTTTTTCTCTTTTTTCACTTGTGACCCATCCATCGGTCATGTCAAAACATTGATGGAGTGGTGAACGACAGGTATGGAGATGACACTCTCTGAGAAAGAGAATGGTGTGGATGGTGAGTTAAATGCTTTCCCCAGCAACAATGGTGCCCAGCCGAGAAGAGGGTGAGTGAGGAATCTTGTAGATCAGGATTGGCAACATTCTGCCCGGGGCGGGGGGGGGGGTAGGCATTGCCCTGACAGCCCCTGCAACATGTAAACATAGTTTGTCTCAGAAGTCATTGTGCCCTTTTTGGGAGTCCAGAGAGTATTTGAGGAGGTGGGATCTTTCGAAAGCCTCCTGATGCCTCATACCTCCCCCTTTGTAACACATGACCCCCCCCCCAACATGTTAGTACAGCTTTTTAGTTTGCCGCCTTCCCTTTGGAGGAAATGGAGGTTACAAGAGTCGGGCTGGCCTTTCAAGGTCCACAGATGAGTTTTGGAGGGTCCCAGACACTCGGATTCCCATTCCTGCTATAAAAGATTTCATTAAATAAAACTAAGTGGCCAGTCAGTTCCCTACACAAAAGCATAGCATCATAATAGCATTGATAGTATGGTCGCACCACAACCTGATTTTAAGCAGGGGAATAAAATTTTTATGCTTATGATTATAATGCTGCCTGGGCAAAAAAAGAAACACAGGGAACAGATCAAGAAAAAAAAAATTGCCACCATTTCTTCCTGATGTCATCCAAGTTAAATCCCAGCTGTGGATTGCAGCAGGATATATTCGCCTAACAAAAGTGTGAAGTACAAACCCCTCGTTCTCTTCAAGCAATCTGTGGGAAATCCAGCACAAGCCAAAGAAGGCAGCTGGCTAAATTTCAAAGCCTGGCAGGATTTCTGCGGTTTGGGAAATCCAAACTGAATGTGAAGTTTAATTTCATCAACAATTTTAGCTCTTGCCCGGGAAGGGGAACTTATCATTAAACATCTAGAATTTATGGTCTTCTACCCAAATCTGTAAATCATGAACCACAAGCTCTGTCAGTTCTCGCCGATTCCACATTTGATCTTATTCTGATGTAGTTACCAAATGCCTTGTTTCTCTTTTTATTAATATCAGCTTGAGTAGGTCAATGGCTTGTCAAAATATGTAAAAAGATGTGTGGCATTCCTAAGAATTATACCTTTCCTAATTTGATGAGGGATACCAAAATATTTTATACTGTTGGATTTATACTCCAGAGAGAGTAACTAAAAGAAATGTTTATTTTTTTTAAAAAAAAATCTGGATACGAAAATGCCACTTAGGAAGAAACTTAGGTGTTGAATTTTAAAATGAGGGACAAATCTGGAAAATACTTCAGCACAGCTCCTTCTTGTGTTACTATAGGCGGTCTCTGGGTCATACAGAGGACTTCCTTCCGAATGTGAGGTGATTGAGAACAGAACCCCCCCTTCTTTGTATGACCATCCTTCAAATTTTTGAAAAGTGCAATTACATCTTCCCAATATCTTCTGGCATATTTTATAGCCAAAAAAAAAAAAAAAGATGCAGCAAATCAGTGGCAAAACATAATCATGAAGATTGTTAGATATCTTGGTCTAAGGATGCCTATTCTGTCTTGTACTGCCACACTAACATGTTTTTGAGATGTGATGGCCCTGTAGATCTCACACTCTCCAGCCTACAATCAGACGGCGGCATGTTTACGCATCTCAAAAGTTCCATGTTGGAGAAGACAAGTTGAGCTCCCCAGAGATTAACAACAAAATGTCACTCTTCTGGACAACCAAACTATAGCATGTGCATCCAGCTGGACTAATGCCATACAGTGACTTCTTGTCTCTCCTGAGCATGGCTCATTTTGACTGATTTCCTTTCAGACTCTCTTAACTTGGAATTCAGCTTGGCAGCTCTCAGGAGTATGATTCACAAACCAATTATTAAGATGAAGCACTTGGACTTAAGCCAGTTAAGTAGGTATGTCCTAGAGCTCTGGAGTCTTCTAATGGATTTTCATCTCAATATACCTCATTTCTGTCTAAAACGATCATGCTACAGAAACCATTTCATTTCATCCAGACCGCTGTAAATCAAGCAGTTGTTGTGATGTTCTTTCCCCGCTGTGCAGCAGGTAAATTGAGGAGGAGACTTTGCATTATTTTTCTATGACGAGAAGTTTTGGTTTTATCTGATAAATAAAATGATAAGCCATCAATTTCAATTCCTCGTTGCATTTTAAAGTCTTTAATGGAACTTGATTCTAAATGCAAAGCCCACAGCAACCTTTTTCATATATATTTCATATTGTTTAGATCTGTGCTTGGTCAGCACAAACCAGTACACTGTTGTGTAACTCTGTATTTAATTTTGGCTGTGTGTGACTTGGACAGAGTGATACCAAGTTACACACATTTTGGCACTGAACAAAGAAGCTGGACAGTGTCATTGTTAATGACAATATTCCCTTGTTGTAGGATCTCGGTAGCAGTTTATCATATTTTACAGAATTCCTAGTTTGCTTTTTGTGAAGTGTGGGGTGGTACCAAAGTTATACCCTCCTGGAAATAAAAATAAAAATCTATTCTAAGTTCTTTTCTTTCAGGATTTTCTCAAACGAAATTTAAAAATTAAAACAAAAAGGCTACAAAAGGCAAGGCTAGTTGGTGTGTTCTGGAATGTTCTAGTACACCCACCCACCACAAAAAAGTACCTTTCCAATTTTCATAGGGGGAAAAATAATGAATTTAGCTCAGATAACTGAATAGTTGGTCACAGTATATGTTAGTTGCAGAATTCCTTCCTTTTTTCCTCCCTGAAAAGAACCCTGCACCTCAGCAAACTTGATATGTGTTCCAGCGTAGTTATTTTTCTTAACCAACTGAGGAAAACTGCAGAGTGAGCAGAGATGATTAAATATGCATCCCATTAAGAATTCTATATCTTGTGTCTAGACATTTATTATGTTGTGAAAGGAAGAGATGAATGGGTGGAACTCTAAATCAATGCATATGTCTGTAAGCCATGTTTCTCTTCCAAGATAGGGAGCCTCTAAAATTAAACAGTCGGGCTGAAAATGATGGCCCCAGATATTTTGGAACTGTTGAACTGTGTAATTTTTTCCCCATCCCCTTTTCTACTAACCTGTGTGGGTGACAGAGAGACAGAGGGGGAGCAATCTCAAATAGAGATCACAGATAAACCATAATATTCGATATAAATAAATAAACAATTTGAGCTGAATGCATTTTAGTGTTGGAGAGAAATAACCAAATCCAGATTTCAAATGGTGATTTGCAAATCATGTGCATGTAGACACTTCAGCAGTTAAGGATCTTCTATTTTAATTCTAGGCTTTCAATAATAATTGTTTCTTCCCGGAAACAATTATAAAAAACAAGGAAAAATAAATAAAACTACATAACATTTATATAGCTGCGTAGACCAGTACAATCCAGTAGTCCAAATACTGATTGCGTGTTGGGCCCAAAACAACAGCACTGGCTGTGATCTTCAGTCAGTCACCCCTGGTCCCAGAAGAGAGGACAGGTTTGCTGGGAAAAGACTTGTACACCTATAGGTCCAAAATGTCTGCCTTGGGAGTGTGCGTGGTGTAAACACTGCCATTTGTTTTGTTTTGGGTTCTTTGGGAAGGTGCTTCTTTCATATCCACATTTTTAGTGCACCATTAAACATTCATGGAAGAGATTGTTTCAGGTTCTTTCGATGTTGCTTTTAAGTTTGCTGGCACTTTAAAAGCCATAACATGCCGTTAAAAACCACTCCCAAGAAGAAGAGGGACAAGGCAAAAGAGAATCAGTCTAGTTCACAAACAGGTAACAGTATTTGAGAAAGAAAAATCATTTGTTAAAAAAAAACCGAAATATACACCTTTAACTGAAAAAGTAAATGAACTATATATATATGGTTGTCACTTGAGGAAAGCAGTGACAGAGGCTATAAGACCAGGGGTTCTCTTCCTTGTGTGCTAGATAAACCAGATATTGTAATAAGGCTATTTCCCCTAATATGCTGAGGCAGATAGTGAGGGTGCACAAAGAGGACCCTTCTTCTCATGTCCAGCCAAGTGCCAGGGAATACATGAGCTTAATTCCCTTCTCTCCATTCCACCTCCCTCATAGGTATGTCTTGTGGGAACCCATGAAAAGGCCTTCTCAACTGCTGCGCCCAGACTCTGGAACCGCCTCTGACTAGAGGCCAGGAGTGCCTCCTCTCTTTACAAAGACAGAGAAACAGGCAAATACCTTTCTCTTCAGGCAAGCTTTCCCTGAATGATGGTCTACCATGTGTATTTTATATGAATCTATAGGTTCACATAGACTTTGTGTTTATAACTACTTATTACTTTTGTAGCTTTAATGTAATGTTGTCTATTAATGCTATCAGATGTCCTTCAATTCCTTGTTCTCAACTACTTGAACATGTCTTAAATGTACTGGACGGTATATTATCCCTCATTATTGTAAGCTGCCTTGGATCCTTTTCCAAGGAGAAAGGCGGGGTAAAAATACTCTAAAATAAATAAAAATAATAATAAATAATTTCACAATGCAAAAAGCCAAGCTAAGCTAAACTAGCCCATCAACCATCTGTGTGGCTTTAACATCTATGGATAGCCACAGCTTCCTTCTATAACAAAATCCTTCTGTTCAGACCTGCAGAAAATGTCATGATTGATATCTTTCCTCCCATTAGATTGCCCTTCTTTCATCAAAACAACAGAATATCCGTAGATTGAAATTAAACTCAATAATTTTGCTACTCTTTGGAGGCAAATAAGAAATAAAAAGAAAATTGAGACTCTAATAGAAAATTGAAATCTAGTTAGGGAAGGGCTCTTGGGGAAGAGAATAAAGAGGTTTTTAGGAAGATTCACATGGTCTTGATGTTAATGGCATAACTTGCTTAATTGTTGTTTAGATTCTGTTGAGGTAACACAATAAATTAAGTCACTTCCTATGCACATAACTGTTTAAAAATTACAAGGAGAAACCTGACTATTTTTCATCCTCAGTCTGACAGCTGACATGAATCTTAACCAATGATTAATTTTCTCCCTTCATTTATGAGGAGATAATTATTCCTTAAAGAGAAATAATACCCTAAGTCCTGCCATATTCATGGAAGTACTGTACAAGAATATACCATCTCTGCTTCATTGTAAAATGTTTATGTTACAACGAATGTACTATTAAAGGCAATATCTTCATCATACTAATCTTCATCTCTGACAATAATTCAAATTAGGAGTGAATAATAAATAATACACATAGGAGCATTTTGCCAAACACAGTTTTAAATTAAATTATCTTCTAAGTTCAAAATACTATGGGCCCTGATAGGGCACCCCAGAGAATGTGGGATAGATTTGATCTCTCCTTTATAATGAGGAATCTTGAGCAGTGTATTTGAATGGCTAGTGGGAATTTGATCCTGCCTTAAATATACTGGAGCATGAGATTGAACACAGTTCATACTATTGTCAAAAATGTTAATCCAATTTCTAAGTATAGGTTTTTGCACAGTAAACTCAAAATCATGGTCTGATTTCTGTCTGATTCTTCTGCCTATATGTCAGCTTTCCCTTATGAACATGGGATCATGAGTGTTTCTCTTACTCTCTCTCTCTCATGAGTATACTGTATATCTTTTCCTCATCAAAATACACATTTCAATGTGTCCTGAACTGAGAAGCTGAAGTGGTGGTGGGGAGTTGGCTGACCCATAAAGGTAGCTTGCCTTCTGTGGCATGGGTGTACATACTGTAGTCATTAAATTCTATACCTTTTTATCACATTCACCCATTTAATTTTTACTTGTTCAATCACATTTATTGATCAACACTTTTATGTTACAGCTTGGGGTCTGCAGGTTTAGTACTTCAAAATGCGGTAGTTGAACTATACACTTAGACAACCTAATTATGTAGATTACAGATTGAGCAACCAATATGGATGTTCTACGTAGAACATGGACATTTCTGGCTACAGTGTGCACTGAGTGCAGAATTCTAAAATTCTATACCCAAACAGTGGAAGAAGAACAGAGGTGGTGGTGATGGGCTTGAGGTTATACTCACTACAAGAGAAAACAAGGTGTATTGTCACACATGTAGGAGAATGGATCACATCTGAGAACTAGATTTGTACGGAATATACACAGAAGCTTCCCTTTGCAATTGAAATGTGTATATTTTTGAATGCATTTTCTCACTATGTGCGTTTTGATGTATTTTGTCATTGACAAAAGCATATTTTAATATTTACTATCATTTTTCAAATATATTCAAATATATTCCTTTTTAGTGGTACATATATTACAAATGAGCATGCATGGTATTTGCACTTTTCATCACTGAAATAGGTCATAAGCTGTGGAAGTATATAGATTTCTAAGCAAATGTGTTTTGTCCCATTACCAGTCCTGAGAGGTATTAAATTTGTCCATCTTAGAGAGAAAGCAGAACCCAAAAGATTCAATTTCCATGCACTCCAAAAGGAGATATTCATCAAATAAGGCAGCTTTCCCCATGAATTGAGGGTCGTGTGGGGAGTTTACCAACCCAAGG
The DNA here is from genome assembly GCA_023846285.1 of Phrynocephalus versicolor. Taxonomy (NCBI): domain Eukaryota; kingdom Metazoa; phylum Chordata; class Lepidosauria; order Squamata; family Agamidae; genus Phrynocephalus; species Phrynocephalus versicolor. Next base: position 22,345,194 of record JAHTLZ010000016.1, on the reverse strand, counting down.
ATATTTATATTATATTATATTATATTATATTATATTATATTATATTATATTATATTATATTATATTATATTATTATATTACAGTGGACCCTTGTATAACAAACAGCTTGTATAACAT
>JAHTLZ010000016.1:22334128-22344813 GCA_023846285.1 Phrynocephalus versicolor | reverse complement strand
TATATTATATTATATTATATTATATTATATTATATTATATTATACCGGTAATTTGCACCTACTTTGGTGAAGAAATATTATTGTTTACTTCTTAAAACAAGAAATAAAAGCCATGTGGACCTTGCATACAATATGAAGGCCATAGTGAGTGATACTTTGATTAAATTACTAAAATATCACAAACATTAGTTAGCTTTAAGGTAGGATCCTTGATGAGACTGAGCACAACAGAGCTGCACCTAGTGATGCAACTGGAGCCTTATTAGTTAGCAGAAATACAGCACAGCATAGTGATTAACCAGATTTAACTTATTCATGCATTAATTACCAATTGGATTCTAGCTCTTAATGCTGCTTTTGAAAGCTACTTTTTCATCTGAAATATTTTCCAATAAGGACTATAGTAAACACACCTTAATGGAAAGGAAGACATTCTTTTTAAAAAGAAAATATTTGAAGGGAAGATCTTTGAACAGGCATGTATATCTTTCTGTTTGTTCTCCCAGATAGTACAATAGATTTCCCCACTTACTTGTGTGACGGGAATACTTACAGGGAGAAAATATGTCTGTCTCTGTCATGCAAAGTTGCCTCCACCTGTCCTATAATGAAACTTTAATTCATCAAAAGGCAGAGAGTGGGGAGCGGAGAAATCTTTTAAGAGAAGAAGGGGGAAAAAAGAAAGGAAGGAAACTCAGCACAAAAGCTTTCAGCTTCTAGATAGGCCTGTCAATAGTTGTGTATTACTCTTTGAATGAAAAGTGCATAGTAAGCAACATCCTCCTGACACGTATCATATTTGAAACAGGCTTGAATGGATGTGAGTAATAAAGTATAAAAATGTAGAGCAATACTATGTTGTAAACTCACACCCTGCAGCAAGAGATAATAAAGTATTGTGAGACGCCAGCTCTCTAATCCAGGTATTTCTCCGGAATACCTCATAATTATCAAGACTGGACAAAGAGACTGTGGGATTGGCAGGTGGTGTGCATCTTTTTACATTCCCTACCTCCTCCCCGCCCAGCGAAAATTTCATCAAAGTGTTGATATATGTAAGTTTGTGCTGATAAGCGTGGTGACAGAACCAGAAAAAAAAATCCCCAACTGCTTCAGGGGATGGAAAAGAGTAGAAAACACCATCTCCCCTCAGCCCTTCTTCCCCATTCAACAGATCCTACATCAAAAGGCAGAAAGAGCTGCTCTGTTCTCTTCACAGTTCGCCAGAAATCCTTTTCACTCATCTCTGAGAAATTCTCCATCAAAGAAGCAGGCCAGGGTTTTGCCTTCCACTCTGTCAACTGGAGCTGAAACTATCACATCAGCATCCCAACTTAAAAAAAATTCTTTGGAATGCCAGTAGTCCTCATTGGAAGAAAAGATCTGTGAAATATTTTCTTCTTCACAGCGGTGTTATGGCATATGCTATCTCTCACTGTCTTCTTCTTATAAGCCAGGCCAATAAAGACTTTCGGACAGATATTACTCAGCAAGGGATTAATCTTTTCAAACATCAAATCTTCAACCCAAATGTTTACCTCAGCCGAGGCTTTAATGATTACTTAGCTTGTACTGTGTCTAAACAGTCTTAGAAACACATTCTGGGCTTTTTAGCATGGAGACAAATATGTATTTCATGTAATATAACTATGTCATTTCCTATAGGATCAGACCTAAAGGTATTAGTACCTTGTGATATCTGGAAGTTGAGTCATGGCAACTGGGACTTCTTTTCTTGAGAGATTGAAATGTTTTGCTTCTCATCCAAAAAGCTTCGTCAGTCTGAGGAAAGCTAGTTTTGAGTCCCCCATTTTATAGTTCACTTTCATCTCATAAAAAGAGCCATGCTGGATCAGGCCAAAGGCCCATCTAGTCCAGCTTCCTGTATCTCACAGTGGCCCCACTAGGTGCGTCTGGGAGTGGATGAGACTAGATATCTGTCTCCTGATACCACTCCCCTGCATCTGGCCCTTGAAGTACCCCGGTTTTAAGCCTGGAGATTAAACATCTCCCTCATGGTTTGTAACCTGTGATGGACTTTTCCTCCAGGAATCTGTCCAATCCCCTTTTGAAGGCATCCAGGCCAGATGCCATCACCACATCCTGTGGCAGGGAGTTCCACAGACTAACAACGCACTGGGTGAAAAAATATTTTCTTTTGTCTGTTCTTACTCTCCCAGCCCTCAATTTCAGTGGATGTCCCCTGGTTCTGGTATTTTGTGAGAGGGAGAAGAGTGTCCTTCTATCCACTTTACTCATGGCCTACATTATTTTGTACGTCTCAATCATATCCCCCCTCAGGCGCCTTTTTTCCAGACTAAAGAGTCCCAAATGTTTTAGCCTTTCCTCATAAGGGAAGTGCCCCGGCCCAGTAAACATTTTAGTCGCTCTCTTTTGCACCTTTTCCAGTTCCACTATGTCTTTCTTGAGATGCGGTGACCAGAATTGTATACAATACTCCAGGTGTGGCCTTACTATCATTTTGTATAATGGCATTGTAATGTTGGCTGTTTTATTTTCAATCTCCTTTTTGATAATCCCTCCCTAGCATGGAATTAGCCTTCTTCCACCACAAATTGGGAGACACCTTCATGGAGCTCTTTCCTGATCCTTCATGGATAACTCAGAGCCCATGAGTTGATACATAAAGTTTAGATTTTTTTTTGCCCCAATATGCATTACTTTACATTTGGCTACATTAAAATGCATTTGCCATTTCGCAGCCCATTCCCCCAGTTTGGAGAGATCCTTCTGGAGCTCTTCACAATCTTCTCTGGTTTTTACGACATCCGCAAACTTGGCCACCTCACTCCTTATACCTGTCTCCAGGTCATTCATGAACAGATTGAAAAGCCCAGGTCCCAGGACAGATCCCTGGGACACACCACGTTTTACTTCTCTCCACTGTGAAAATTTCCCATTGACACCTACTCTTTGTTTCCTGGATCTTAACCAATTCTCAATCCATAAGAGGACCTTCCCTCTTATCCCCTGACTGTGCAATTTTCTCAGCAGCCTTTGGTGAGGGACATTGTCAAAAGCCTTCTGAAAATCCAGATGGACGATATCCACCGGTTCACCCAAATCCACATGCCTGTTGACCTTTTCAAATAATTCTGAAATATTTGTCTGGCAAGACTTACCCTTACAGAAGCCATGCTGATTTTCTCTCAGCAAGGTTTGTTCTTCTATGTGTTTTAAGATTTTCTCTTGGATGAGGCTTTCCACCATCTTCCCTGGGACAGATGTAAGGCTAACCAACCTGTAGTTTCCTAGGTCCCCCCTCCTTCCTTTTTTAAAAATTGGTGTGACATGCACTATCCTCCAGTCCTCCGGCACTGTGGCCATTATTACTGTTAAGAGATTCACAATACCATTTCTCAGTTCCTTAATAACCCTAGTGTGGATGCCATCTGGGCCCGGTGACTTGTTGATCTTCAATTTATCAATTAGTCCTAAAACACTGGAAGCCAAATTCGGGTTGTTAGGAAGAAGATTGAAGTCGTGGACTTCCAAGGTAGAATTTTCAGAAGTGCTGCCTGTTCCATGTGCAGGACCCACCAGGCAGGTAGAGCTCTCTCCTGTAGCCTGTTCATCTACATGCACCTGATCCTGTATCTCATCAATTGTGATGAGGGAGAGATCCTCTGTGCATTCATCCTGAGCTGTGATGAAGGAAAGAGCCTCAAACTGATTGTGCAATTTGAGACTCTCTGAGCGATCCCTTGGCCTTCTACTCTTTTGAGTCACATTCCTCCACACATCTACCTCCCGAGTTGGGGAAGTGACTTCTTCCCCAGAAGTGTGCCCTGTCTCTTTCTCCTGGAGAGTCTGTTCCACTGTGTCCAAGAACAGCTTAAGCTCCTTAATTTGTTGCTGTTTCAATATGCGGGCCTCTAGCTGCTGGACCTTCTCTTCTAATAGTGCAACCAGCTTGCACTTGCAGCAAATGTGTTCTCCACGCGCTTTGTCAAGATGAGAAACATGGCACAAGTGTTACAGGTAACTACAGCTGCTCCCTCAAACTCCATTTTAATGAGTGCAGTATTCTGGGTCTTGAAAATTTACACTTTTACTAGCTACTAATCTAGAAATAATCTAGTACTATTTTCTTCCTTTGATGTCTAAATGAAATCTCCACGCGGGCCGGTAAAACAGCCCTAGTTGAACTGCTACAGCCCAGAAACTTACCAGTGCTCACTTCTTTCTGTTTGTTTTGCTCTCTCAGCAGTAGGTCTGCTTGATCTCACACACCAGGCTCAAATGCTGAGGCTGACCTTCTTTCTCAGGGGAATAAACTTAGTGTCACTCCACCCCCCAGCTCAGAGAAAGGATTAGTCTATGTCACCCTGATCTGAAATAGGCCTGGTCTGAAATAGGCTCATAAAATGATCATAAGATGGTCTCATGTCACCCTGGTGTGAAATAGGTTCATAAGATGAACAATGGCCTGAACAGGCTTGTTAGGTGGATACTAGTTGCAATAGGCCATTAGGTGAATAATGACCTAAAGCGCTGAGGCAATTAGCTCTGGCAATTTCCCAGAGGAATTACTGGACTGGGGTGAACATGAAGCTGGAGATGAGTTAAAATTAGGAGAGACTCCAAAAGAGATGGAACCAGACAATGGCCTGGGGAAAGAAGGAACACAAAAAAAGGAAGAAAATGCAGGAACAGAAGGTTGGGAGATATAAAGGAAAGAGAAGGGAGTTTTAAGATTGATCAGGCAAAGAATGAACATGCAAGAGGAAAGATGAAAGAGGAAGGAGACCTTTGGGCTGATGCCACAGATGACCCTGGGGAAGAGGCATATCAGATAGATATAGAGGAACCTGAAGAGCCTGAAACCCCCCCCCCTAGAGACTGGGCTTATGTATTTAAAGAGGGTCCATAGGGCTTGGGTAGAACTAAGAGTGCCAAAGACTGAAGCTCCCAAACACCTAAACCCACAAGACCCTTGTAAGCGGACAATGAGGGAAAGGTGACATTCAAACCAAGAAGTATTCAGCAGAATGGAGATTGACAGAGGGTCTGACTCCACCATAGAATCACTGTGGGTTAAACTACCAGGTCCAAGGAGTGATGTGATCGTTGGAGTATTCTATCGTCCACCAGATCAAAAACTTGAGGGGGACCTTGAAATGAGGAGAGAAATCATGGAGGTGGCTAAGAGGGATAGGATAGTAATCATGGGGGACTTCAATTATCCCCACATTGACTGGGCCAATGCGAGCTCCGGGCAAGAAAGAGAAACTGGGTTTCTCGACTTGCTGAATGACTGTGCCTTAGAGCAACTTGTCACGGAGCCCACCCGAGAACAGGCAACTCTGGATCTAATATTGTGTGATACTCAGGACCTGGTCAGGGGTGTGAATGTCACTGAGCCTCTGGGGAACAGTGACCATGCTGCAATTTCCTTTGCCATGCATGTCGGAGGAAGAGTGTCAACCAAATCAGACATAAAAACCCTTGATTTTCGAAGGGCAAACTTCCCTCAGATGAGGAAACTAGTTAGAGAGAAACTGAAGCGGAAGGTTAGAAGAATCCAATCTCTTCAGAGAACATGGAGCCTGTTTAAAACAACAATAATAGAGGCCCAGCACAAGTGCATACCACAAAGAAAGAAGAGCTCATTTAAGTCCAAGAGGACACCGGCATGGTTAACAAGTGGAGTTAGAGAGGCTCTAAAGCACAAGGAGAGGTCCTTCTGTAAATGGAAATCCTCCCCAAATGAGGAAAATAAAAAGGAACACAAACTCTGGCAAAAGAAATGTAAGAAGATGATAAGGGAGGCAAAGAAAGACTTTGAGGAACGAATGGCTAGCAATATAAAGGGTAATAATAAAAGCTTCTTTAAATATGTTAGAAGTAGAAAACCTGCCAGAGAACCAGTTGGCCCTCTGGATGGTGAGGGAGGAAAGGAGGAGGTTAAGGAAGACTTGGACATTGCAGAGAAATTGAATGAGTTCTTTGCGTCTGTCTTCACGACAGAGGACCTTGAGCGGATTCCCACTGCCTCAGCCGCCCCTCCTGACTAAAGAATGAAATCAAATACAGGTTAAAAGAGAGGAGGTTTTAGGACTAATTGATAAATTGAGGATTAACAAGTCACCGGGCCCAGATGGCATCCACCCAAGGGTTATTAGGGAACTGAGAAATGAAATTGCAGATCTCTTAACGGTTATATGCAACTTGTCTCTTAAAAGCGGTGTGCCCCAGGGCTCGGTCCTGGGACCGGTGCTTTTCAATCTGTTCATAAATGACCTGGAGACTGGGATAAACAGTGAGGTGGCCAAGTTTGCAGATGACACAAAACTTTTCAGTGTGGTAAAAACCAGAGAAGATTGTGAAGAGCTCCAGAAGGATCTCTCTAAACTGGGGGAGTGGGCTGAGAAATGGCAAATGCGTAACCAAATGTAAAGTAATGCATATTGGGGCAAAAAATCCAAACTTCATCTATCAACTCATGGGCTCTGAGTTATCTGTGACGGATCAGGAAAGAGATCTTGGTGTGTTGGTGGAGAGCTCCATGAAGGTGTCTCCCCAATGTGCGGCAGCAGTGAAGAAGGCCAATTCCATGCTAGGGATTATCAAAAAGGGGATTGAAAATAAAACAGCCAACATTATAATGCCATTATACAAAACGATAGTAAGGCCCCACCTGGATTATTGTGTACAATTCTGGTCACCGCATCTCAAGAAAGACATAGTGGAACTGGAAAAGGTGCAGAAGAGAGCGACTAAAATGATTACTGGGCTGGGGCACCTCCCTTATGAAGAAAGGCTAAAACATTTGGGCCTCTTTAGTCTGGAAAAAAGGCGCCTGAGGGGGGATATGATTGAGACATACAAAATAATGCAGGGTATGAGTAAAGTGGATAGAGGGAAGCTCTTCTCTCTCTCCCAAAATACCAGAACTAGGGGACATACACTCAAAATGAGGCCTGGGAAAGTAAAAACTGACAAAAGAAAATATTTTTTCACCCAGCACGTTGTAAGTCTATGGAATTCCCTGCCACACAATGTGGTGATGGCATCTGACCTGGATGCCTTCAAAAGGGGATTGGACAGATTCCTGGAGGAAAAGTCCATCACAGGTTACAAACCATGAGGGAGATGTGTAATCTCCAGGCTTAAAACCGGGGTACTTCAAGGGCCAGATGCAGGAGAGTGGTATCAGGAGACAGATACCTAGTCTCATGCACTCCCAAACACATCTGGTGGGGCCGCTGTGAGATACAGGAAGCTGGACTAGATGGGCCTTTGGCCTGATCCAGCATGGCTCTTCTTATGTTCTTATATTCTTAAGTACAAATACAGAAGTTACAACTGTTGGAGGGAACATTATCAGGGAGTTCATCACCAAGATGGAAAGTACTATACCCTCAGACATGGTCCTTGTCAATGCAGGTGCAATCTTACAAGGAAGGTGGAAAGTTTAGATGCAACTAGATATGGACACGAAATGAACTTTTAGTTCATTTTGTTATTCGTTATTTGTTTCGTTAGCTAACAAAATGAATAACGAACCACCTCATCAATGAAAAACAAAACAAAACAAAACGGAAATTCGTTTTTGCATTACCCCCTCCTACCTCGTTCTCGCCGCAGTCCTCCTGGTCCTGGTCCTGGAACTCTCAGCAGCAGCTGAGAGATGGGGGAAAAACAAGCCCTACGCCCAGGGACTTAAATGATAAAAATTAAAATTAAAAAATGTGCTGACCTGACCCGGGAGCCACATGGTCAGTGCTGTAAAATGAAAATTTAAAATTAAAAAGGCACCGGCCTGGCCCCTGGGGCTGCGTGGTCGGTACTGTAAAATAGAAAAAAAAATATTTTTTAAACATAAATAAAATGGTGCCGGCTGGCCAACTTAAAAAAATTAAATAAAAAAACCCAAGGCACTATTTATTTAGTTATTTATTTATTTTTACAACTTATATGCCACCCACTACCCAAAGGTCTCTGGGCGGCTTCCAAACAAGGAATTAAAACAGTTAAAAACATCAAACAACAATAAATAATTAAAACAACAATAAAAACCTTATACTAAAATCATCACACTAAAATTGCCATCAGAAGACCCACAATCTAAATTGTATCAATTAAAAAACTTCTGGAACAGAAAGGTTTTTACCTGGCGCCGAAATGTCATCAGTGTTGGCGCCAGGCGGATCTCACTTGGGAGGGCATTCTATAGCTTGGGGACAGCTGCCGAGAAGGCCCTGTGTCTGCAAGCCATCCCTCCCATGGGCCAGCAGGGGAGGGGAAATTAAAAAATAAAATTAAAAAAAGAGGCACTAGCACCTCTCAGCTGGGAGGCACTGCCCCCAAGCCAGCGCCTATCAGATGTACAAATTAAAAAATAAAAATAAAAAAGCCCGGGAAGGGGGACTTTTTAAAATAATAGAAAACCAAAAAAGAAAAAAAGAATAACGAATCAAAATGAACTAATGAAACAAATACTCCCATAAAAAATGTTTACAATTTTAAAAAATGAATCGAACAGGAAAATGAACCGAACCTAAACGAATCACCATTTTTTCGGTTCGTACCAATCTCTAGATGCAACCCATCCCTGTTGTAGCATTCTTTGTCCAAACCAGATTGAGCATTCCATGGATCCCAGACAGGGGTGTGACAACCATAAATCAAGTATAGTAAGAGAGACATTCAAGATTTTCCCTCTCAGAATATGCCATTCCAAGACAGTGTTAATGCTAATGTCACTGGTTTATCTGCTTCTTGTTTAATAAAACCTGTTTTGATAAATTTGAATCCATCATCAGAGATGGGCACGACTCAGAAAAAAACTTCGTTTTCGTTTTCGGTTTCGGCTAGGGTCCGATTCGTTTCATTTCCGTTTTTCGCGAAAAATCAAAAAAATTAGTCGTTTCGTTTTTCGTTTTTTTCGTTTTCATTTCTACCGCGATTTCGCGCATTTTGACGTCCGACCGAGACTTGCGGCTTGCGGGCGTAGCGCGGGCGGCGGGGGCGGCGGGGGTACATGCGTGGGCGGCGGCAGCGGCAACGGCAGGGGGATTGGCTGGCGGGTGCGCGGGTGGGCGCGCGGGCGGGCGCGCGGGCGCGCGGGCGCGGGTCCCGCAAACGAGCAGGCGAAATACAGTTGCCTGGGTGATGGACTTGCTGCTGCACAACAAGGCTAGAGTGCATCCTAAGCAAACCAAGTGGGGTAGAAACAAATTTGCATTTCTTTTTTTCCCCTCTTGGTCTGCTGTGCTGAATCTGCTGATGCTGAACCAGCCAGCAGCCACCCTACTTGGTCTGGCTGACGTGCCTGTTTGTTGTACTTTTTTGTTGTTTGGTTTTTTGATACCATCCCATCTCCCCTCCACCTCTCAGAGGCAGCAGGAGAAAGACATTCCGTTCCTCCCCAAATCTGGATGAGGGGTCTACAACTCTACTCCTCTCAAATTGCCCCCCCCATCTCCAAGGTCCTTCTGCCTTCACTTCACATTCACAGTCAAAGTCACACACACTTAAAGGACAAGCAATACAGCCAATGAGCCAAAGCCAATGCAACCCTGCTTTTGGTCATGGATTGGTCTGGTGGTCAGCATTCAGCAATGCATTAGACTACAGTTAGAGCCTGAGGTGGTTAAAGCTACGTTTTACGTTCGTACCTAGCTACTAGTAGCTAGTACAGCCGGAATAGCTTTGGTAGGGATGGGAATGGGATAGGGCTCTGGGTTGCTCTGACTTAAGTTTTACAGCCCACAGCCCAGCCCACTAGGCTATACAAGGAGGACTATCTATGGGCGACGCGTCCACTCCACAAGGCCAGAGTAAGGGCGGCCACTCCTGCCAGGCCACAAGGCAGAGTAGGAGACCACAGCACAGAGCCTGAGTACGGGAGGCTCACTGCCAGCTCCAGTATAAAAAGGAGCTGAATTGCCTGACTGGAAGTAAAATGCCATTGTCCTTGGGTCACAGTGTCTTGCAGCCCAGAGGAAAGAGTTGCGGAGGAGGCCAATCACCTTGAGTCTGGTCTGGCACCACACTGCCTGCGATGCAAACACTGTTCAAATCATTACCCCCCTTCTGTGTGAAACACGGCATCTCGCAGCCCAGAGGAAAGACTGGAGGAGGAGGAGGCCAATCACCTTGGGTTTGGCCTGGCACCACACTGCCTGCGATGCACCACCACATGTCACTTTTGGACTAAGTCTTGGTGGTGCTGTACGTACTCGAACGCTGTTCAAAATCAGGAACCCCCTTCAGTGTGAGACACAGCGTCTTGCAGCCCAGAGGAAAGAGTGGAGGAGGAGGCCAATCACCTTGGGTTTGGTCTGGCACCACACTTCTATGCGATGCACCACCACATGTCACTTTTGGACTAAGTCTTGGTGGTGCACTGCTGTACGTACTCGAACGCTGTTCAAATTCAGGAACCCCCTTCAGTGTGAGACACAGCGTCTTGTAGCCCAGAGGAAAGAGTGGCGGAGGCCACATAGCCTGAGTCTGAGGCCACAGGGCCGGACCGTAGGGGAGGATTATTGCCAGGAAGCTCCAGCTGCCTAGTGTGGCTGAATGGCCTGAGGAGGACGCCAGGAAAATGCCCTTCTGTGAACCACAGTGGGTTGCAGGACATGGAAAGGAAACAACACTTCATTTATTTGGGTGGGTGGGTGGCCACAAAGACTAGTGGCCTTACCCTAAAGTAT
>JAHTLZ010000016.1:22268059-22325060 GCA_023846285.1 Phrynocephalus versicolor | reverse complement strand
CTTTTTGGCCCGGGAATGGGTGGGTGGGGAGAGTTTAAAACTTTTTTTCCTGTGCCGTCCGTGCCGCTTGCTTGCGCTTTAATTGCGGCGGCCGGCGGCGAGACTGGGCTTGTTGCTGGCTGCGAGCCTGCAGCGAGTCCCACCAGAGCAGCCCAGGACGGAGGAGGGGGGGAGGCCGGGGACCTCCAGAAACCACCCCTCTGGTAGGTGCCCTGAGGCACGGCAGGCATTTTTCCGCCTGCTTTTTGGCCGGGAACCGGGTTTTTTTAACTTTTAAAAACTTTTTTTCTGTGCCGCGTGGCATCGCGCGATTGCGTGATGCAAGTAACGAGCACGACAAATCAGACCAAAATTGTTCGTTCGTCGGTTCGAGCTCGAATTCTGGCGGAGTAATTCCCGTTACCGTTTCCGTAGAGTAACGGAACCGAGTAACGGAAACGGAAACGGGAATACCGCTAAGTCGTGCCCATCTCTAGTAGGTATCCTTTGGTTTGAATTCCTGCATGGGGCAGGGGGTTGGCTTGATGAACTTATAGGCCCCTTCCAACCTCACTATTCTGTGATTCTATGAAACCGGGAATGTAACTGCTCCTCCAGTTTAGCATTACGTTCATGTTGCTGAATCTCTGGCTTGCAATTGCACAAAGCAAAAATCACCTTGTTCCAAGCAGAAAAGTTCCAACTTCCGCAGGGAAATGACGACGACGACGACGACGACGACGACGACGACGACGACAACAACAACAACAACAACAACAACAACAACAACAACAACAACAACAACAACAACAACAACAGGGTGATGGTGGTGTGACTCCACAAATAATGAAGCATTGCATACAAAAAAGTGAAGATTTTGGGCAAAAATTTGAAAAATCAGATGTGTAATCCCCCAGTGGTCAAAAGTGGGGTGATCTGTAGCATATTTTTGATTTTTTATATCTGCTTCATGCGTTATCCCCTGTGTTTACTTTTCCTTATCCTGCTACATCCACCAAGAGAAGTTTGATTGTCAAGTTTCTAGTGTGCAGTGAGAGAAATATGCTACAGCGTGACATGAAGTGAGATGGTGTTAACGTGAGTTTAAAATATACCAAAAGAAAACAGCAACAACTGACTATGAACCATCAAATGAAGGTTGTTGAAGCATTTTAAAGCCTACCTACAGAGCCCGAAAGATAAAGGAGCAAAATTCTTAGGATCCTATAGTTCAGAGGCACTGGCTGATGTCACCTTGCTTCGTACTGAGGTTGGTATAGGGACAAAGATAAGCAACAAGGGATTAGTGAGAAATTAAGATCTAGAACACTGCATTAACCATTGAATATATATCAGGTAGAACCAGTGTAGTGGAATGGGTAAGGTGTTGGGAAAAACCAGAAGACTTTTTGGAGGAATGATAGAATCTATTATAAAAGCTTCTGGCAAAAAAGTCCCAGTTTTGTAATGTCCAGGCATGAAACTCCACCTGGCACATAAGGCCATAAGTGACCAACAGAGATGTATTACCCAGTTACACAAGACAAGGGAGATAGTCACCCACCATTGCCTTGAACTCCTTGAAGAAAGATGGGACTCATCTGTGATAACAGATATGAAACATTACAGGACATGCATTATATTTGGTTGTTGTTCAGTCCATATTGGTTGCATCGATGACACCGTCCAACCATCTCATTCTCTGCCGTCCTCTTTTCCTTTTGCCTTCATCTTTCCCAACATCAGGGATTTTTCCAAGGAGTCCTCTCTCCTCATGAGGTGGCCAAAGTACTGGAGCCTCAGCTTCAAAATCTGTCTATAGTAGAGCACAAACAGGCATGTTGTAGACCCCTGAGTTGTGCTTGGCTGTCACTTTCATCAGTTTTAGCCAGCATGGCCACGTTGAGGCATAATCTGATCTTTGGTCACAACACCTGGAACATCCTACATTATAGCTACTAATACCAATGTTGGTTTAGTACATTGCCTACCTCATGCTCCATCCAAATGAGGCAGAACATCAGACGTAGAAAGGGAAAACACTTCCCAGAATCAACTTGAATCTCACTTTACATGGAATTCAGTAGCAACGCTGGAGATGTTAAACTCAGCTGGGCTGTGTTTTGAATTTTACTGAAATTATGTCAGATTCATTTCTAATATAGAGACTTTGCCTGGACATCAGGGCCCTCCAATCTGGGGAAACTGAGAATAAAATCCAGCCATTTAATAAACAAGAGAACCTCTTATGTGTACGGGGTGTGACAGCACCAGAGAATGCACTCAGCTGCTAATGCTTGGCTGAAAAGGATACTTATTTAAAGCCTTAAACTTTATTAGCTGTTAAACTACTTGGGTCCCTTCCATAATTACAGTTCTTCTTTAAATAAAGCTGTGCTTGGTAACCTGGTTTATAGCTTTTCCCCAAGGAATTTTAAAGCCTCACCTTTTCAGCATGAGGAATGTAGCCATCACAACAGGGAATCTAGGGCGGCCCAGCCAGCCTTCCCATATAGTTGGTCATTCTTGTACTCATAGGCCTCATTGCTGTAATACTTTCTTAACCGAATTCTCCGGGTTGAGCAAGCTTCAAAGGATGCATCCCCAGTGAAGAAGCTTTCTGTCCATCTGGTGCTTTCCACCTTTTGAAAGTGTCCTGCTTCTTAACTTAAATTATGCAATGGTTGCCAGTTAAAATTTAAGAGATGCACTCTTGATGGATTCAGCATATGGTCTTATAGGTCACAAAGGACCAGATTATGCTTCTCTCCCATAAAAGAAAAAAGGCAGCTCACTTATGCTTGTCAGAGGCACTGCCTGCTTTAAGCCACTTACTGAACTAATCTGCAGTGGTAAGATAGTGCACAAGAAGCAAGGACACACGACAACCATGTGGAGAAGGCAGGAGACAGTAGAGAGCACTTCAGGGTCCTCCTAATAGGTTCTCACAGCTGCAACCACAGAAAACACCTATGAAAACTCCCATTTGTATGAACCAGTGGTCCGAGTATGTGTCACCACCAGTATGTGCAGAATATGGACCTGGCCCTTTACTGAGAGCAAATAATGTGGGAATCCTGAAAGCTGAATCCAGGTCAACTCAGGCATGTCCTTGCTCATTTTCAGAAGTCCCTCTGAGCATGCTAGAATGCAGTGTGCAGTCCTGTGATTATCCTGGGTGACTAAGCCCTAACTTTTTAGACCAATTTCTATTTAGTGAACCATAGTGTAATTTTGATGGAGCACTGGTTCCCAATCTTGGGTAGCCCTGGTGTTATTGGATTGCAGCTCCCAGAAGCCATCGCCTCCAACCGGGCTTGATGGGGTTTATGGAAGTTGCAATCCAAGGATGCCTGGGTTCTCCAAGGTTGGGAACCACTGTGATGGAGCATACTCAGTAGACCATCTAATCACATTCCTTGTTCAAAACAATACATGTCATCTCCATAATAATCTGCCAAACTCTCATCCTGCGTCCTTTTAGACACCTCTGAGGCATAAAATTCTCTACATTTGTCCACTATATTTGTGGTTGCATAGCATCCCTAAAGGTGTGATAAAAAAATATAAAGCCATTTATTCTTAATGGTAATGGGAGATATTGTCTTTACTTTCCTTCCTAAAGTGCAAATACAGAAGAATAAGATAGAACAGTTTTCCTGCTCAACCAAACAAATTCACAATATACTTTGACATATACTGCTGGCATGCTGTTGTTATTTTTTAACACAAACAAAAAGAGCAAAAAACTACTCATGGCAGCCAGAAAGTCTATACACACTTCCCTTAAGATGTCTGGGTCCAAATTGATAGTGACAGCATCAGGATAAGGAGCAAATAAGCAATGACATAACATCAATAAATATTGCATATAAGAATGCTATATGTTATTGTTCAAGCCAACTAATATATCACAGTTTCATTCTCATTTCTGGCAAACCATTGTAATGAATGTGAAAACATTTTCTTTTTGTGATACATAGGAACTAATGACATATGTTTAATTAACATAACCCACATGAAATGTCTAGATTTAAACCAGTTGTCCCTCCTAAAAGAAACTAGAAAAATTGAATCATGTCAGCTTAATCCTATACTCAGTTACTTTGATATAAATTTAATTGAAATCAATGGGGATTTCTTATGAGCTGACATGTGCAAGGTTGCGTTGTTGACCATATTTGTTGTTAGGCTGCTTTTATTTTTTTATTGGTGCATGCACAACAATGGGAATTATGGAAATGAATTGCCACTCATTAGCAAGTTGCCCCTCATTGTGTGCCAAGTCATGCCACTGGCACATGACAATAAATTGACAGCAGCAACTCATTAATTAGTAGCAATTGGCTGCCACAATTCGTGCCATTGTACTGAATGTTAACTTGAGTACCCCACAGGATCTTGGCTATTGTATATCACAGCTGTCCTAAGTTTTATTTCACAGGACCCGTCCCCAACCATACGGTAAACCAACTTAGTTTCTCAAGACATATGATTCTATAACGGAGCTTTTTTAAAAATTCTGGTCACCTTTTTATTCTTCAAAAGAAAACTAAAGAAGCATCTGGAAGTTGAGTCCTGGCAACTGGACTTCTTTTTTTGAGAGAGAGATAGAAACATTTTAATGCTCATCCAAACAGCTTCATCAGTCTGAATAAAGCTAGTGCAAGTCATCCATCATATAGTCAGCTTTGACTTCTTGTCACCCTGGTCTGAAAATAGGCTCATAAGATGAACAATGGCCTGAATAGGCTTGTTAGGTAGGCAACAGTATCCATAGCCTTACGGTGAACAATGGCCTAAGGTGCTGGAACCTATGACTGAGAATCTTCACAGACTAAAGAAGCATATATGAGAGATGTAAGGTTGGCTTAAATAGACAACATAAGTAGTAACTCTGTTCATATGTTGTCCACTGTGACCACCAGCTGCTTAACCAGATCCCAGGCCAAGATACTGGTACCTGAGATAGCTTAACTCGACATAACAGAGGTTGCATTTTTTTTTTTTGAGACCGAGTATGTGCTATACCAGTGAACTCCAGCATTATGTTAATGGCCTAGAAATAGTTTTGCAAAGTTGACTTGGCCATATGCCAATTTGGAAACAGCACTTGGTTTCTATATCTTCAGAAAATACTTGACCTCCCTAGGTAAGGTTACAACTTGGAGAGGTTGCCTTTTGGGACCAAAGCTCTCAGAATCCTAGTCAGCTTAGGCGAGGTGTTGTTGTCAAAGAATATATGTTGTATGAGCTCATTGAGCAGTTTAATAATTCTAACTGAGAGGTGAGATAGTTGTAGGGAATTAAGAATAGGCAGGAGCTGTTTCTGCTAGGAGAAATGCACTCAGTGAGCTAACTCTTCCGCTTGCCTTTCTAAATCAGTGTGATATAAAAATGTTTGGCCAGGATGAAGGTAGTCCAAGGTTTTCCACATCCCAAGACTGGGAGAGAGCTGTGTTAGTTCATGGGATCATAGAAACAAACTGGAGGCACCAGGCTGCGAAGAGCGGGAGCCCAGGACGTGTCCACTTCACAGTGTTCACAAAGGGAACAATGCCATGAAAGGCTGGGAGGGAGAAAGGAAGAGAATGGAGGAGAGGGGGGGCATGGGCGGGGAAGTGGAGCTGGCTGCAGCGGGTGACATCCGCTCTCCCCCGGGCTGCTGGGCAAACACATCCACACCCACAGTCAGGCAGCACCGAGCCGCTCTGCAGAGCCTGCTCACTGCCTGCTCTGTCTTTGTGCCCACTCAAAGGGCATGGAGCCCAGCCACACACAACTTAGGCACCAGCTTCTCCTACCACTGCAAGCGCCTGCCTCTCCACTCTCTGGGATATTACTGCCACCGTGCCTGAATTATAGAGCCAAAGCGAAGGGGAGGCTGCACCTTGTGTGCTTACAAGCTGCTGCCTCCCCTTCACCTTGGGCTCTGTGCATGGAGCCCTTTAAATGGGGGTGGTGGCAGCTTTGATCCTGGCTTTCCCAACTGTGTATTGCCCATGGATTGGATGCTACACATTAGGGAAAGACAGGATGAAAGACCAGGCTTTTGAATTTTGTGCAACCATAACTCCCTCTGGTTGTGGGCGCACAAAATTCAAACGCCTACCCCGTAAGATGATTTTTTTTTTTGCAAGACATCTGGTAGGCAAACCATTGTCTTGTGAAAAATGCCTATACCCAGATTTTTCATTCATCTTACGAAGAATTTGTTTTCCAGGGCAATTGTCTTGCGAGGTACCACTGCACTATGAATTACAACAAAGCAAATGGAAGTTACTCAGTTATTCAGGGTGGGGATATGTGAAGGACAGCCTTGGATCCCCAGAAATTAAAGCCCCCCTGTTTGCTTTCAATATCCAAAAGATCACTGGAGTGGACATTATATGCCCTGCTCCTTAGAATCAATGGGATTTGGGAATTGGTGTGATTTTTGCTTGATTCGTAGGTGTATGCCTTCCCTGAAATCCACACATGTTTATATCCCTTTAGAAGCAAGAGTTTGAGATCTGAAAAATATTCATAGGGTATACACAAGAATTGATGGGTTTTCCCCACCCCTAATTAGAATAAAATGGAGGTGGGACAATAAACATATGTATTGTCTTCAATAAATAAGCAGGGAATGAAAGCCAACAGATGAAAACAATTTTTAAAAGCAGTTATATCTCAAAACACATTCAATTTCCTCATCCAGGAAAATATTGCTCAGAATGGCACATGGCTAAAGACACTCTGGAGGCGGAAACAGAAGAACCAGATAGGTTTCAATGAAAACTGTCAGAGGCTAAAAGCTTCCCTGGAAAGCAATGTTGTAACATCAGAAAAAGAGCAAAATAGTGCTCCCTGGGCCCAGAGCCTGGGCACAGCACCAGGTTATGGCCAACGCAGTTGGTGAGGGCTTCTTTCATTGATTTTAAATATGAAAGCAGTCCTGCAAGAGTTGTAACCATCAATAAATAAAATATTTTTGTTCGTAGAGATCTTCGAGCCCATTTCTTCTCTAGCAGTGAAAAAAAATTGAAAGAAACATTAAGAGGATGAAAAAAAGAAGAAATGTTTCATTAACTGAATGATATTTGGCAACTCTAAACCACAATGACAGCAAAGTCCTGCCCAGACCTCTATCGTTATGCCCAAATGATGATAAATTCTGTTTTGGCAGAACTGGGACAACCTATGGATCCTCTGTTTGATTGTGCTTGTTCCACACATTGCTGTAATAAATACTGGACACACTAATGTTGTTTAAGTACTGAGCACAGGCTACTTGCTCCACAGCTTGGTTAAGCCAGGCTGCGTCTGGCAGAATTCAGCTGAAACTACTCGAAGTACTTATCTCAATAAGGTAGTTGACAGGGCTGTGAATGTGGTTTTCTACTAATACAGTGGTACCTTGGTTTACGAGCATAATCTGTTCTGGAAGCATGCTCGGGAACCAAAACACTTATATAGCAAAGCAAATTTCCCCATAGGAAATCATGGAAACTTGCCTGATCCGTTCTGGCATCCCAGTTTCCATGATTTCCTATGGGGAAATTTGCTTTGGCTAGGAGCTCCAGAGGCCGCTGGAGGTCATTCTGGGCCCAGTGCTGCATGAGGTGCATTACAGAGGCTGCGGCTGGGTAGCACTGGGCCTGAGGTGTGCTGTGTAGGCCATAGCCGGGCAGTACTAGGCCTGAGACACACTGTGGAGGCCAGGGACAAGCAGAACCGAGTCTAGGGCAAGCTCTGGAGGCCCAGCGCAGGCCCACTGCATGGCCCAGAAGTCACTTCCAGTCAGCGCCAGGCCCACCACAGGCCTACTGCATGCTGTGGAGACCCATTCTGGGCATCGCCGGGCCCATGGAGAGCCTCAGAGGACACTTCTGGTTAGCTTCACCAGAAGTCACTTCTGGTCTGTGCCAAGGCCTGCGAAGCCCGGTTCAGGCCCACTGCACCACCCAGAGGCCTGTTCTTGGCAGCACCAAGCCTGGGGCAAGCTCCGGAGGCCCCACATAGGCCCACTGTGCAGCCTGGTATGAGCTCTGGAGGCCTCAAACCAGAGCAATGTTCAGAAACATATATAGGCACTAGCCCCTCCCATAAACTTTATGATTGGCTAAACTAAACATAACAATGCATATTCATGACTAGCTTCCCCATTTTGACACAGGAAACACCATAAAGATCTGGCCCTTTATTTAGGCTGAGCACTTCATGTGGCAGGTGATAGTATAACAGTCACTTACTCTTCACCGCCCAAAAGGACACTTGTATCTTAGAACAAATGACAGAGGAGGCAACTGATTCAGATATAATTGTATGTCATAAATGATTTGTAAAATTCAAAAGTAGACATGGCTTTAGAATTTCAGGAATCTTATCTAAGTGAGGAATGTGGTGATGGGTGACCGGTGCCTCCTAAGATCCTGATTGTGGATGCGCAACTTAAACGTTCCTGAGCTTTCTCCTGGACCTTTATTGTTATAAGGGATTTCAACTGGATAGTCCTTTAGCAAAGGAGACTTCAAAAAGAGGCCTATTCTTTGGCAGCACATCAAATGTCTGACTAAGAAATAGAATACAAGGCTACCCATAGGATGGAGATATGGAATGGAAGTAACACGTGGAAAGAGAAGACTGTCTGTGCCACCAGGCAGACCCAGCACCTCGTAAGGAACCTGTTGCTAGTTTCCAAGCAAAAATCAGTAGCAGGTCTGCACACATAATGGAAGCAAATGCGATCTTGCCCTCTGCTATAGGTATCCAAAGCTCCTAGAACATAGGGCTGCATGGGTTCCGTCACCTATGTCATGACTGAAACAAATTGGCACCAGACCGCTCCTCTTGCTAGCAATGCTTATAAAGCCCTGGAATTGTTTCAAAAAAGAAAAACATGCAAGCTAATAATCTCTTGATTGTGTTTGCATACTCTAAAGAGGAACACCGTCTGCATATCAACAGCCAGAAGCATGTTTTCTGTTTGGAAGGTGTCTCATATTTCTGGTGATCTCCTGAAATTCAGCAGGTGGCATCATTTTACAAAACCACAAGTCTGTCATCACATGGTAATATTGACATGTAGACATTTTAATGCTACTCAATTTGGTTCTCTCACTTACTGTTTTTAAAAAAATCCAATAAATCTATAATTGGAATGCCTCGCAATACTGCTTCTGTCAAATATGAATAGAATCTCTATTCATATTTTATCTCTAGAAGCAGATGGTACACCAGAAGACGTTAATGACCAACATTTTCATGAGAAGATTAAAAGAAATCAATTGTTTGTTTTAGAAAAACTGAGATTTTGCACATGCACTTACCCTAATTTGAATTGCCATGGATGTATTAATAAAGATTTTTCCCCTTCCCAAAGTGCTGCAAAGTAAATTAAAACAGGTTTGCTGTTTTCTGGTGCCTCAAACAAACTGAAAACTAGTGGGGATATTACAGATATTGCCTTTATCATAGAGGTCATCTAAGCAGAAGTCTTCCGCTTGCATGATGGGAGAAAAGTCACAGGCATCTCAGCTTTGGTGGCTGTATAATACACCACTGTGGAACAAAGTGTTTGTAGCCAAACTCAAGCAGTTTCTCGAGTACATATTGTTTCTCATAGTGTTTGTTTTCTTCTGATCTTATCCCTGTTCAAAAAAAAAAAAAAAACCAGCTAAGAAAGTAAAGCAGAATTCCTCGATCCAGATCTGGTCCAAGATATTTGGCAGCCTGAAGTAGAGCACAAATGGGGCACATTCCTGCATGGAATACAGTGGTCCCCCGCCCTTTCGCGGTTCATATATTGCGGTCCCGCTATATCGCGGGACATAAGAACATAAGAAGAGCCATGCTGGATCAGGCCAAGGGCCCATCTAGTCCAGCTTCCTGTATCTCACAGCGGCCCCACCAGATGCGTTTGGGAGCGCATGAGACTAGATATCTGTCTCCTGATACCACTCCCCTGCATCTGGCCCTTGAAGTACCCTGGTTTCTCCATCATGGTTTGTAACCTGTGATGGACTTTTCCTCCAGGAATCTGTCCAATCCCCTTTTGAAGGCTTCCAGGCCAGATGCCATCACCACATCCTGTGGCAGGGAGTTCCATAGACTTACAACGCGCTGGGTGAAAAAATATTTTCTTTTGCCAGTTCTTACTCTCCCAGCCCTCAATTTGAGTGTATGTCCCCTAGTTCTGGTATTTTGTGAGAGGGAGAAGAGCTTCCCTCTATCCACTTTACTCATACCCTGCATTATTTTGTATGTCTCAATCATATCCCCCCTCAGGCGCCTTTTTTCCAGACTAAAGAGGCCCAAATGTTTTAGCCTTTCTTCATAAGGGAGGTGCCCCAGCCCAGTAATCATTTTAGTCGCAGTATATGAGTATATTTTAGACTGCAGTATATGAAAAAAGCCCCCCTAGGGTAAGGGGGGGAAGTCCTGTTTCAAGCCTTCCATATTTACCACAGGACAGGAGCTGCCCCGAACAGGCCTGTGAGGGACTACCTGGGCCTTCTGGAGGCCCCAAAAGGGCCTCCCTACAAACTGGAAGTGACTTCTGGATTGTTGAAAATCATTTCTGAGGCCTCCGAGAGCCTTTCTAGGCCTGTCGGAGGCCTCAGAAATGATTTCCGATTTCTGCAAAGTACAAGAGCCCCCAGCTAGGCCCCCCAGGCCTGACTCGACCTGCATCCACATATCACGGATTTTCAATGATGGCGGGTCAGGTCAGGTCCCTAACCCCAGCGATAGGCGGGGGATCACTGTACCGTAAACAATGGGAAAACAAATCGTTAGAATGATGCTTCGCTTTGTATAGCACCTCCAGCATCAGTTTAGACTGGTGTGTAGAGACTTACAGGTTAGAGAGATTTCCCCCCCCCCCCTTAGCAGTAAGAAATTCAAAGAATAAGGAGGCAGTGAGAATGCTGAATGAGCGATGCAAAGGCACTCCAGGGGTGTATCTTGGGGGGAGGGGCCAGAAGGGTACATCTGCCCTGGGTGCAGAAATCTGGAGGGGGAGGAGGAGGAAGATGCCCTGCGCCCTCCCACCAGCAGTCCTTGGGTTTGGTGACGGGACCCACTGCATTCCAGCCGCCTCCTCCAACACTGCATGCCAGGCGAGCGACAAAACAAGCAGACAGGCAGACGTGCAAGCACATTGGCTGCAGCAACCCCTCCCCCTCCAACTCTTCCTCGCCTTGCTTGGGCCACCATGGGAGAGCTAAGAGATGCACATGCACGCACACACAAATGCCCATCCGTGTGCCTACATGCCCCACGCCCACAGGATTGTCCCCCTTGCTGGGTTGGGGAGGGCCGGAGGGGTGCAAACCCAACTTTGTCCCCAGGTGCTCCAAAACCTTCCTACACTGCTGAGGCACTGCACTCCTGACTTCCTCATATTGATCAAAGAGGTCTTGGGAATCTGTGTGTTTAGTCTCGTTTCACTGAACATGGTTGCAAGCAAAATATCTTAGTATGATGATCAAATTTAAGACAGTATGTTAGAAAGGAAAAATAGCATACACAGTTAAAGGCAGGGAAGAGAAATGTTAAGCTGTCATGGCTTTCATGCTTTCTGTAATAAAAAATTACTCAAAATGTACCTGGATTTTTTGAAAGGCCTCTGTTGTGACTTAAAATGGAAGCAATTCAGCAAACTAAAATATGAATAGGAGAACAACTCACCTTTGCAGTGCCTCGAAGCATTATAACAGTCACAAATCAAAATTTTATAGATAGAGTGAAGTACACAGTTGGAAACAAGACTTGTACTCAACTCCTTTTCTTGCCTGGCCACAGCAAGTGAAGGATTTAAAAACTTCATAATTTAACAGACATGGCAAGTAAAACAACACTCTGTTGGATTGTGCTGCTGCAACCTGCTGAAACGTTCACATTTTGTACTATCTTTGATTTGTCTTAATTCACAGATTGATGTGCTGGTGTCACTCTCTTTTCTAAAAACAAATATTGAAACTGCTTTTTAAAGTGAGTTTTCAAACGACTACAGAAACTGCTTTCCGCCATCTAGCTCTATCTGTATTGCCCAAAATTCCTTATCACCCATTAAAATGACATTTATTATAATAACATCTATTACAATGATTTTAGCTGATTTTGCCCGCCTGTAATATCATAGGTTGCTAGAAATTATATGGCATTTCAAGTTATTTTATTTTTATTTTTATCTACTGTATTTTGTATCTATTTTGTTTTATTGTATGAATAACACATGTCTATGTTTGCATTGTATTGTATTTATCAATTGTTTTTAACCCCCAGAGTCACCTTGCTGTCAGATGGGTGGTATAAAATCTAATAAAGAAGCAATGCACACTAATGGAGGCTAGCCTTTTCCTGCTATTAAAACTTGCTTCTGACCTGAAATAAATTGCCAACTGATAATTACCTTTCATCATCATCATCATCACCACCACCACCACCACCACCACCACCACCACCATCATCATTATCATCAACCATAGATTCAAATCTACTGTTTGGAATCTGTAGATAAATAAATAAATAAATAAATAAATAAATGTCCCTCCTGGAAGGCAGTTAGGCTCCAAAGGAGGACGTTTTGCCTGTCATGCATATGCTTCAACACTGGGTTTTAGTTTTAACTCCACAGGAAGTACAAGTAGAAATGGTTGTATGTAGAGGTGGCTGGTTACTTCTGTTTCGGGCCCCTCCTCCGTCCATTTTGTTTCATTTCATACGAATTTTTTCATATAGCTAAAGAGGCGCTTGCTTCCCCGTGCCCCATTTGCTGCTGAAGAGAAGGTCGGGACTTGGCATGGGACTCAAGGTAGGTGTCCTCCAGAACGAAAAAGAAAATGAATGGAACAGAAATTTTAGTTTCATTTCGTTTCATTTTTCTTTGATGGGTTGGTTCGTTATTTGTTTCATTAGCTAACAAAAGGAATAAGGAATAACGAAACGAATTTAAAAAATGTTTTGTGCCCATCTCTAGTTGTATGCTTTCTCTAAGATCAGAATAGAGGTTAAAGCAGTTCCTCTCTTTATTAGAACTCCCAGACCTGTCAGTGGCAACACTATCTTGAATTCTGGGAGTTGTAGGCTCCAAATGTAATTTTCTTGTGCACTGAGCAAGGAGTGCAAATAATGTTTCGTCAATTGGAGCTAACATCTCAATGAGGAATTTTCAAACTCAGGCTATAACCTTCATATCCTTTCTGGTTATTTCCTTACAGAAATCTTCCTGCTGTGCAGGGTTTTGTTCTGGCCTGATCTCTTTTCTTTACTGCTCTTCTAAAAGCAGAAAGAAATTCTGATTTCTTCCAATCCCTTCCTTCTCCTGTTCAACCCCAATAGCATTTGTATTTAAAGAGCAAGCCAGCCTTTGTTTTGTTTATCATTGAGAGCACAATTGGCTTTACATTACAGGTGGTTAGTAGTCTGCAAGTCGTGGGCTGGATCTGGTCCAAATTGGTATTGTTTACAGAGGTGTAGCAGTACACGCTATCTGATACACTGGTGTTTATTGTATCTCATGCTACCCCTCTGCTCTACTTCCAATGAGCAGTCTTTGAAAATTAAGGGGCAAGCATCAGGCACAGGAGTGAATGGGTTTAATGCATAACCCAGTTTAACCTGAGGAAACGTTTTGACTCCCTGAAGCTGATTTCCCTCCATGGCTTTGTGAATTGGGTCATAAAGAAGGTTCAAGTCAGTGACAATCCTAGCACAGACAATCTTAATACAAACAATTATCCAGCATATCCATCTACACCACTCTTCATGGCCTCTCTTTCTCTCAGTTGCCCACCAGACAGTAATGTCCTTAGATCAAATATTGTCTATAAATTGAGGGAACATTTAACTGATTTATGAGGCTTTTAGCTATTACCTACTTACCTATCCAATAAAAGTGGTTACATTATATGACACACACATGGTACTCCCACAGCTCTGAGCTTCACTCATAAAGTGACACATGCATCAAAGTGTAATGAGATTTCCTGAAGCAAATCTATCATCATAGGACAAAAACAACAAGCCTTCTACAGAAAATGTTTTCCTGTTCTTTCATTAATTGTAGGGATTTTGTCAGTTTATTCATATTTTTTCAGTATTACAGGAAAACTAATTTTCTTTTTGTTTTTCCAAACAGAAAATTATTGATAGGAATATTAAAAGAAAACAAATACAGGTTCCAGTCAAGAAGCAATGCACACTAATGGAGGCTAGCCTTTTCCTGCTATTAAAACTTGCTTCTGATCTAAAATAAATTGCCAACTGATAATTACCTTTCATCACCACCACCACCACCACCACCACCACCACCACCACCACCACCATCATCATTATCATCAACCATAGATTCAAACCTACTGTTTGGAATCTGTAGACATAAACAATACACAAAAATGTCAGGCATCTCTTTAAAGTATTGATTGGCTTTAGTAAAAGCTACATGCCCCTGAAAGCTCAGGAACAGTTTAAATGAATGAATGAATGAATGAATGAATGAATGAATAAATAAATAAATAAATAAATAAATAAATATTTTGCTTCCTTGAATTTTTTTTCATTCCCTTAAAGAATGCTTCACCTTTGTGAGACATTTACAAAACTCTTTTCATCATAAAATGGCACACAGAGACCTAGCAGATTAGTCATGTGGAGAACTTCATGGGGCTTCCCAGAATCATAAGGACTACAAGGGCAATCTAATCCATCAGTCGTCAGTGGGTGGCCTTGTGGGGGGTGGGCTGGGCTGGGACAATTGAAGGTATTCAGAGAAAAATATTTGAAGTTTCTGAACAATTATCTATTTGTGTTATATCCTTGTTCAACAAGGGGTCCTGGAACCTGAGAGGAGCTCCTAGAAGGGCTGAGAATGGCTGAAATGCAGTGAATCCACTGCTATGGCATGCCTTACTGACAGTCATCCAATCTCACTTTGTAAAACAGTTTCATGAACATGAAGCCTGCTGCCTCCTTTATGGGGCCCCAGATGATACCACAGGGAAGATTTCCTCAGCAACTGCTGCATGAAAGGACTGAATGGTTACATATTCTCTTCTTATGGTGGAGAAGGTGGCAGAGCTTCCTTGAATGTCTCCTGTCCTTCTAAGAGACTCAGATAGCTGATGGCTGGGGCAGGTTTATCAAGGTTTGAGACCTTGTGTTTTTAACTGACTTAGATAAATTAAAGAGGGCGTAGGAGAATTTGCCCTAAAGGGAAATTTAGTTGCAGCTTGAAAAAAAATGTTTTACATAAGTCATTGCCAAACAGTTTGCCAACTCTTGCAGAAATTATCCATATATTATCAACAATCTTGGCAACTGAGTGAATGTTTTGGTTCTAATTTTCAAACTTGGAAAGGAGGTTTTGTAAATAAGAGGTGAATGTATGAAAATGAGACCTTTGATAATCATATAATGCCACTTTTTGGAAAAATGTACATTCTTCAAATATCTGTTCTAGGATTTCATGTTATTACTTGTGTTGTTACAGTCGTGACGGACTCTTTGTGACCCCATGTCCATGTCTTGGCAGGAATACTGGAGTTCCTACTCCAGGTGCGTACAACACCTGGTATTCCCTGGAGATAGCTCATCCAAGTACTATCCAGGCCTGAGCCAGCTTAGCTTCCAAGATCAGGTGATTAGGTCAGTGATGCCTGGCATATGTCACTAGCTGGAGAGGGTAAGATTTTTTAACTGATGGGACTGTATCACCTTCTTAGAACATATGAGTTTTAGTACATTTTATTAAAGTATATTTTCTTAAGACATTTCATACATGTGACTTAATAGAAAGTTGATTGCTGAGATATTTTTCTAACCTAGAAGGCTGTATAACTTAGAGGGTATCTTTTTATAACATCAAAAAGATATGTTACCTGTTGCAATGTTTTGGTCACAGGCCTCTGTTTTTTTCCCAGTAGGTCTTTAATTCTGGAGAACTCTTAATGGAGAGTTCAGGGCCCAATTCATCAGGCTGAGAGGTTGCTTTACCAATTCTGGAGCAAAGTCCTCCCAAACTAGTTAATTTGCTGCTGTACCCTTAAGGAAATTTTGCTGGTTTTTTCAGTGACTTCAGACTTAATCTGGATAATAGGCATTGAGATACAACTCTACTAAGCTGATATATGCTGGAAGGAACCAATGTGTTTGTATGCAAAATCAAAGAAAGTGGCCCTAGCAGCGCCAGATAGAAAAGCGACATTATTCTTAAAATTGAGTTTGCTCTGCGGTGTAAAATAGCTTGTCTTCAATGGATGGCAACCTAATGTGTTGTTCTTAAGAAACTAAAGAATATGCAGTGAAGAAAAACATCTGTTTTGCGTGAAACTGCAAGCTGTGCAAAATCAGGTGGCATCTTCAGTTTCTTTATGACCCATCATTTTTCTTCCTGCATGCCAGCCTTCCATACCTCTCTGACCTCAACTTTCACCTTCCTTGGTGAGCTCCAAAAAAAGCTGAGGAGAGAAATCCACATGGATTCTCTGCTGATGCTGCCCTCGTGTATCCCTTTGGGGGAAATGCTCTTCTAAGACAGATCAATAAACAGATAAATCAAGCCAACACATGCATAGACACATCAACAGTGGGATTTTTAGACTAACTTATAACTTCTCCTGTCCACACAAACTAGCTGTTAATAGTGTTCGATTCTCCTGCTGCTACAGAATTAAACATTAATTTTTAAATGATAGCTCCAGACAAATCAGGAAGGTAGGGGTGGGGGCGGGTGGGAAGTCGGCAGCCTATCATTCTTGGGAATTATATTTGAAATTGTTTTTCTCAGTCACAGAGCAGGCCTGCTTTATATTTTAATAAAACTATAACTCAAATTAACAAGGGTCACATGAAATTAGATGACTCCTTGAGAAGGAGAATTCGAGCTGACAAATATTGGCCGCAGTCGTGGCTTGTGTTTTTGCTCAGCTCACCTTTACAAAATGACCATATGTTCTAAGCTTCTTGGCAGCTAAGAGAATCACAGGCAAAAGATGCTCCCTTCCTGTGCCTCTCTCTTCTTTGTTGTGCTTCTGTCTTGAGGCATCATTTAGTAAACAGCTGTAATGGTGTTATTAAAAGCACTCCGAGTATTTTAAAACAAAATAGCAGGCATATGTGCCTACTGTCAAGGCAGGCAAGTCTCTCTAAATGTCGTGTCAGGGGCTGCTGTGGCTGGAAAACAAAGCTGCTTTCTCCTGCTAATGTTACTCGGTCCAATTTACAATCTGTCTGCGCTGAGAAAGTCACACTACTGAGGGTCACCCATTTCACAGGTGCTGCCCATCCGCTAGTGATCCCAAGGAGAGGAGGCAGCAGAAAAGGTGGTCGATCCTCCACAACATTCATTTGTATACATTTTCAGAAACATTTTTCTCTTTTTTCCATCTGGTTCTCCACCCCTCCCCCGCACTTCACAGCTGGGAGTGTTAAACATATGCGAAAGGAACAAAATGACACCAGGCATGAATATAGCTTTCGCTGCTGAGAAACTTGAAAAGCTACAATGTATACCTTCCCTTTTAGCAAGCCATGGGGAAGAGTGTATTTGCAAGCTGAGATGATGATGGCACCTTGATAACCGGCACTTGAACTGTCCTGAGTCCACCCTATGCAATCCTAGGAGTCAGGTGAGTTACCTGAACTTCTCTGCTAGAGAGCGTTCTGTACTACAACACTAGTCCCTCACCAAACTACACATACCACGGTTCTGGATGATGCAGCTGTGGTGTTAAAAGTGGCATCCAACCTCTTTAACTGCATAGATGCAAGGCCTATGTGGAGAATATAGGAGAAGGGCTGAATTGCTGCTAGGATTAAAAATGTTAAAAATATTAAAAATATTTATTTTATTTTTATTTGTTTCTTTGTGATATTTATGTGCCACCTTTTTCCTGATAGGGGACTGAAACAGCTCCCAATCTTAAAAGTAATAGAAATAAAAACATAAGTTAAAGATTAAAATAAACACACTACATGCTGCTTAAAATACACTTTATTTATTTATTTAAAATATTTTACCCCACCTTTCTCCTTCGAAGGCAGCTGGACAAGATGCAAAGTTGAAGCGTATAGCAGCTATCAAGAACTCAAAGTGGCACAGCAGTGGCATTATACCCCAGTGAAATGTTATAAATAAAAAAATTGGGTCCAAATTGCTGGAGAGGCTATAAAGTAAATTACACCTAATTACACTCCTGTGGGATTGCCCCAAAATTTATGACTTATGGGTCAAGGTGTTTGGGAAAAAAATCAGAATTATAACATCACATTATATGACTACTCGTATAAGCCCAACTTTGGGTTTAATGAATTTATTACTAAATTTGAATGCATGATTACACCATAGGGAACTGATCACTTTTCTGTGTGTAACAGCCGGACAAACCATTGCCCAATGCTGGAAAACAGCCACAGAAATCTCACTAAACACCTGGAATCTAAGGTATGGAGATTACTTCTGATGGAAAACTCAGCAGAGGTATCAGAATGTGAACACAGATGTGTTCTTAAAAACTTGGGAGGTATCATCTGATCATTTTAAATGCCTGGCTCATATGGAGAAATACATGCTTTCAGATAGCCTGGACCCAAGCAGTATAGGGCTTTATAGGTAATGAACAGCAATTTGCATTGGTCCTAGAAACAGGCTGGAAGCCAGTGCAGCTGTTATAAAAGGGGGCTTATATGCTCTCTATGACTGGCTCCAGTCTGTTCTCAGGATGCTGAACTTTATACTGGTTGAGTTTCTGCACTATCCCAACAGAGAATGTGTTTCAAGTGGGATGTAACTAAAGCTTGTGTTACTGTAGCCAAATAATAATACCATATTAGAACTTACATTGCTGAGGAAACTGGTATTTTGTAGGTCAGAATCAACACTTCAAAAGGCAAGTATGCAAGAGTAGGCTCTCAACAGACTGAATTGAGCATTGCCCAGAAGTTCAATAGAGCAGAACAATCCAGGAGAACACAAGAAACTGCCTTTCACTAGATCGAACAAGACAAGACAGCAACTACAAAAACGTTATGGCCCTTCAAATGTTGATTGCGACTTCCTTCATTTCTCCACAACATAGCTGAAGATCAGGTATTCTGTATAAGCTGTACTCAAACAACACCTTCTGCATTCCAACAGAAATGGCCTGCTCCTGTCTACACTGACTGGTAGAATTTCTCCGTGGTTTTGGATACGCTTTCCAGTACTACTACCCAGGGACCAAATTCAGGAAGTACAATAGACATTGCATTTGTTTTAAAACTGAGTAGCATTTTACCCCTTGATAAAGCAGAAGGAGAATCTCATCCCTGAAAGATAAGCTTCTGGCATTCATAAGCAGCGCCTGCATGTAGAGATCTTGTAATCAGTTCGGGTGGAGAAAGAGTGAAGTAAAAAGAACAAAAACCAATCAGAAGATGTGAACTGCATAAGTACAGAGAAGAAGAAAAAGAGCATGAGAGAAACATTCAAGACCACAGGCTCTTCCATCCATTTCTCAATATGTTACATTAGCCAAGCCCTGTAGCCTCATTCCAAAGTGGTTCTATAAGGTTTCATAACACAGTACGAAAGCAGATACTTGGAAAATGTCTGTAATCTCCCTAGGAAACAGGATTGGCAAGGAATGCATGTGTCTAGCAGAGTAGTGCTAGTGGACGAGCAGCGCCTGCTACCTGCCCACCTAGAGGTTCCCTTTATTTTAACTAACTGCTCCTTCAACCTCATCTAGCCAGAGTGTACAGGTGAAATCACGGAAGGAGGAAACACCTGATGGCTACCGTCTCCCACCCTGCCACCCAAAATGTATGTCGCATAAATGTCCCAGCATTTTCCCATGTATAAGACGATATTTTGGTCTAGATTTGTTAGACTAAACATCGAGGTTCGTCTTATACACGGAAGTAAGCCAAGGAGAGAACCGTATGGTTGCAAAACTGTAATTTTGGGTCGGAAAAGTGGGGGTCATCTTATGCATGTGGGCCACCTTATAAATGGAAAAAATATGGTACATGTCTTTAAGGCCCCACAAGATAGTAGTTTTTTCCCCTCAGCCTCTAACATGGCATTGAGAGCAATTGTACTCTGCCTAGCAGGGTTAATAAGAAAACAAGATCAATGCATGTATTTCTAAAGTATTATAATTATTTTCTGTTTTATTTCTTAGGGTCTTACTTTTTAACTCTTTAATTAAAATATGGCTAGAGGTGGGGAAATGCCTAAAACAGATGGAAGACCTTTTTTTTTAAAAAAAAAAAAAGCAAAACAATGTTTCATCACTGTAGTCCTCTAGTCTGAGTGTGTGGCTACTCTAAAATGATCAGATTTCAGTTTAATGGTGTTTATTCCCCCCCCTCCTCCTCCTTCAGAATATGTCAAGTTCATTAGATCTCCTCCCATGTATAAATCTGGTCCATCAAACCACAATTTGCACTGTCAGCTCCTGTGAGTGAAATCTATTGCAGCTACAGAGCTGTTCCGCTTTTGCCTTTGTAGCAACTTTCAGACCGCAATAACCATCATCACTTTTAAAAAGGCAGATCCATTACATTTCCTCTGTTCCTGCAGCCCCACATTAAGCTAATATTATCTATTTCCCAAGTGAAACAACCCCTTCCAGTCCTATCAATTATTAATTCCTTGCTCGCAGCTAATGTTTTGTTTGAATTATTTAAATGCATCTTCATTTATCAATAAACATAAAATGTTAAACAAAGAATACTGATGAAGAGCATTATTTAAACCATAACATTTTATGAGATTATTTCAAGCGCCTTTTTTGATTTATTAGTACAATATGTTTTATAATTATTTTTCCATTTCTTAAAACAAAAGCATGCCAAACAAAAAGCCTGTGTTCCTGGGTATCACCAGGAGATCTGGAAGTTTGCTGAGTGCTTTCAGGAATGCTCCATTCTCGTATGGCTTCTTAAACAGAATATATAGAGTAATATACAGCAAACTCCCAATCCATTTGGTGAGAAAATTCAAGGCATGGTTATGATATGAGATGCTTATGATTTATGATAGTAAACCAGCTGCAGATTTTGACTGCAGTTCTCTACGCTCCGATTTCCCTCTGCATTTTTACTAAATAGTCTGCTGGTGGAGTTAAATGAGTTATTATTGTTGCCGTTCCGGCTATATTGCATTTATTCTTACCAAAGATGCTCTGTTGCAATATCAGAAAAGAATTGAATTCATATATTAAATTTAAAAAGATAGTTCTCCTTTTGGCTTATAATAGAACGTGGGTGCTTTCTCAATCTCATCCCATCCTCCGACAAATCTTGCTATAGCATTCCACAGAAAATAATCTGGCCCCAGTCCAACCATGTGTGTGTGGAGGGGACAGAGAGAGAGAGAGAGAGAGAGAGAGAGAGAGAGAGAGAGAGAGAAAGAGAAAGAGAGAGAGAGAGAGAGAGAGAGAACAGAAGCAGCAACTGGTCCTGGGAAATAAGCTGTACCATAGAATCATAGAATTGAAGGGAACATCAGAGGGCATATAGTGTAACCCCTCACCTGTACAAGAATTCAGTACAGCATAATAATTCATAGAGGCCAATTAGCTTTTGTTTTAAAAATCAGAACCTGTCATATTCTGCACAGGTTTGTTCCAGTGCTGCAGAGCTCATCCCATCAGGAAGTCATTAGCAGTTTAGTTCAACATTGTCTTTGTTGCCTTCTTGTAGACGTCTTCTAATTTATCGGTATCTAAATTCGTGTCCCCAGAAAAGGTATCATCTTCCAAAGATGAACTAGATTAATCCCATGGAAGTAACACAGCCACTCAGGATGAACCTGAACAGGCCCATGGGAAAAAGGGTTGATCATATCCCTAACAGCTGGGGGAGCACCACCTCGACATGAAATGCTGGAAGTGAGATGGTATCACATCCCAGTGTAAAAGAGGCCAAGCATAGAAAACATGCAGAGGCTGGTGGCCTTTTGAAGAAATGCCTGCATGCAAAATGGAACTCTCTAAACGGAAAGCAATCCTTGTGACAAGGCTTCTTCATGAGAACACCTTGCTTAAAGAGCAAGAACACGTTTATGGGATTAAAATTGGGTCACAATTTATTGACATGAAATTCACTCAATTCAACTGTTAAATATCCCTTAAACAAGGGGGCTTGACTGTAGTGCAAGCGGATCCATCAATGATTCTGAATACGAATAGAAGGGTGCTGCCCACTTATTTAGCACCCTCCCAAAACCTGTGGTCTGGGCAGCACTCACCCCTAATCTTTGAACCTATTTATACCTAACACCTAATATTCCTAATTTCCTCATTCATATTGAGGACAACCAGCTCACTAGGGAATATTTTTCAATACATTTCACCTGTCTTAAATTGTCCGCTTGCAATACCCGCCAATTGTGACCAGTTATAATCTTCCCCTTAGCCTTAAATATAATGGGATAGGCAAAAACACACTACAGTCCAATTTGAGTAGCAGCCAAAAATTCCCATCCAGCTCTTATGCGACCAGCTACTCTCATTCTTTCAATTGGGAGGGAGGGTGGGAAGATGGCTAGATCACAAATAGAGATGGGCACAAAACGAAAAAAAATTCATTCCGTTATTCGTTATTCATTTCGTTACGTAACAAAACGAATAATGAAAATTGTGATGAAATTGGAAAGAACCGAACAGAACCACGAACATTAGTTTCATTAGGTTTTGTTTTTGTTAATGGAGACGCGCAATGAAATGAGCTGTTTTTAAATGTTAAAAAACATCCTGAATATCTGTAAAAACCCAGCGATAATTATTTATTCTGCCTGATAATACCTACTGGGGGGGTTGGGGTCCTTAAAATGTGCATTTATGCCTTTTCTCAGATTGCTGTATTTTTTTTCCTTTAAGGGGAGTTAGGGGACATCGACCCAAAATGACTCCCAGATGCCTAATATTGATTTCTTGGGTATAAAAACGCCCTGGACATCCGTAAAAACACAGTGATAATTATTTGAAATTATTACCTACCAGGGGGTTGCAGTCCTTAAAACATTTGTTTTTGTCTTTCACCCATCGCAATGTATTTTTCCTTTTTTCCTTTAAGGATGACACAAAATGGATTCCAGCCACAAGATGGATGCAAGCCATGTGATGGGATCATGTAAATTCTTGCACAATGTCAACCAATAGCATGCTCAGGTTGCAGACTGGGTAGGTGTGGCAGCCACAGAGGGCATAAAAAGCTTTGGCAGCCCCCATCCTCCTTGCAGTCTGCGGTGGGAGTTAAGGTAGAATTGCTGTCTTTGGGACTTGTTACTTTAGGCCAGCCAGGCAGGTGTTTGTCTCTGTGTTCCTGCTGGCTGCAGCATGGCTCTTAGGGGAGAGAAAGAGATTTCTCTTGCAGCCTCTCTCTGTGTGTGCATACCTCTCGGTGAGTACCCTCCCCTGCCCCGCAGTGCAGTCACTCTGCGGCTGCCTTACACCCTGGGCCACATCCGCCGCTGCCTTTGCAGCCTCTCTGTGTACCTAGTCTATACTGTGTCTCTGCCAGCATCATTTTTTTTAGTGTTGCATTGGGGGACGGAAATGCTTTAAGTCACGCAAAAAGTGGGTAAAAATGAAAAATGAAAAAACAAAATGAAATGTTTTCAAAAAATTCACAAAAATGAAAACGAACCGAAACGGTCCCACAACGAAAAATGAAAATCCGAAACATCCGAAACATCATTTTTTCAATTCGCGCCCATCTCCAATCACATGGCAAGGCCTTTTGAAGATTCTGGCCACTGCTGGGAAGTCCCTAGGCTGCACAAATGTGCTGCTAACCAGGATGGGGGGGGTGCAAAGTAGCCCTGCCCAGCAGTATGGCTGTTCGGAGCATCCATTATAGCTACAGCTGAGGCCTAGGAGGAAATCTAGGAACTCAACCAAGTGAGCCTCAGCCATGGGCAGGGAAGATGGAAACCATTGTCTGAACACTGGTTCAAGATAGCACTGAGTATTTTTAAAAAACATATTTAACCTCACCTTTCCCCTTAAGAAGAACCCAAGGCAGTTACATCATTACAAGACAACATTAAAAGCTAAAAGCAATACGTATTGAATGCTAAGTGTGCATGGTGAACTTTCTCTCTTTTTTCATTTGTTTCAGGTTCTTCCATCAGTGCTGTCTTCATTTTTTTGTTTTGTGAATAGTGTCATTATTTTTCATCAGGCATTTTTAATAGATTCGCTATAGTTGATCATTCCTTTCTACCAAAAAAAAGCGTGCTCACTGCCATTGACATGGTACCTGTAGTGCAATGAGAATTGCTTCAAACATTTTCAACACACCACAGTACAATATAGAGATACAGTTAAATTATTTACCAAATCTGTAGCTGTTTTTCATGGCAATCACTGCTGTCTTATCCCTCCCATACTGGTGCAGCTGATCCTTTCTACACAGCATTTGCTAATGCTACTTTTAAAAAAAGCACTACACTTTCCAGATGCTCCTAAATAGTATAGTATTAGTATAGTAATAGTATAGTATAGTAATAGTATGGTAATAGTATAGTATAGCAATAGTATAGTAGTCCAAGAAGTAATACCACATATAACTACAAAATGACCCAATACTAAAACAAAAAAGGAGCAATATAGTATATGTTGTCCAGTGCAGTGAGGAGTGTGCAGACCTCTACATTGGAGAAACTAAACGGCCATCAAACAGAAGGATGACCCAACATAGGAGGGGTAACAGCTCACAACCATAATCCACTTGAAGGACAAAGGACACTCATTCAAAAATGAAGCTGTGTACATATTAGACAGAGAAGGTTTGAGAGAGGGATCAGGGATGCCATTCATGTGAGCATTGAAAACCCCTTTCTCAACAGAGGTGGGGGCCTCAGGCACAGTCTATCTGCTAATTATCAGGCTGTGCTTTCAACAACACCCAGACAAATCAAAAAAGGCTTAACCACCAAGGACATGGTTAATGACCCATACTTTATGGGTTTCAGCACCTTAGGCCATTATTCACCTTAAGGCTATTGATACTGTTGTCTACCTAACAAGCCTATTCAGGTCATTGTTCATTTTATGAGCCTATTTCGGACCAGGGTGACAAGAGGTCATAGCGGACTATAAGGCAGAGGTCTTGCAACTAGCTTTATTCAGACTGATGCAGCTATTTGGATGAGCAGAGAAACGTTTCTATCTCTCAAGAAAAAGAAGTCCAGGTGCCATGACTCAACTTCCAGAAAAATAAAGAAGTCAAAAATTGTGGCACCTTAAGGATTAACTGCTATACGATGGACCCTTGTATAACAAGTGTTTCATTTAACAGAAAATCCGCTTAAAGGAAAAAAATTCCGGAGATAGGGTGAAATTCCTTAACAGAATTGCCTATGGAGTGAATCTGAACCACAGAAAAACGGTCACAATTAGGGATTAATATCTTTTAAATGCATTCCTATGGGAAATTTGTACAAATGAAAAATTGCTTAACAGAATTTCATTTGGAATGAATTAATCCCTTTATATGAGATACCACTGAAATTTAAAATCAGCTTTCATGTCTTCATGTTTCATGTCTGAACATTTGCACTGGAAAGAAGGGAGAGACGATCACCTGACCAGCTCACAGTCAAGATTCCTGTATACTCAAAAGTTTGATTCTTAGTTAGTTGGTGGGGGGATGAATCAGGAGAAATTAAAATACAGCAGTTAGTAATTAAGATGCCATCATGTATTTGTCCTCTTTATTTTTAATTTTCATTTTGTTTTTGCCTGACTAACACAACTCTATCTTCTAAAACAACAAGTTTCTCTCTAATCAAATCAAACCTGAATGCAAGTCACTGTTGTATCATACAACACACATACCCTTCTTGGCCACCTTGCCATTCCCACAACAGAGGATGAGATAGGAGCATAAGAACAGCACTGGAACCCTGTGATATCCCCACTTGATCATCCACTGATATGATCATCTTCATAATTACAAAGAAGAACAAGGTGGCGTCGAGAACACCTTTAGGTCACTATGGCACTGCAGTGCACTTATGCCATTATTATTGGGAAAAAGAATTAAGTAACATGCTATTTGTAACTTGTTACATTCTAGTTAGGGTTCTAAGATCTGTCTCTCAAAATGCCCTATAGTTTTGAAACCAGTCCAAGATAAAAAAAAAAAAACAGGGCTTGAAGTGGTTAATATGTAGATAGCAGGTGGTACCTACAATTTGTATGGTCACGGTGATCCCCACTATGGGAAATTATATCGCATTTGCATTTTAAATCAAAATCCTATTAGTTGCACTTACTGGTATATCTCAGTTGGCATAAATCTAAGCAGCTAACTACTGTAAGTTAAGAAGCCAGTGTAGGCTTCTGCTCTCATGCACTAAGTAAATCCTCAGTGATGTTTATAGAAAAAGTCTTACCCTGGCACAAAAACTCAGCCAGATGTTGGACATTATTTGCAGCAATGTACTTCGATTAAGCAATGCATTGTGGCTTATTTTTGTTGTTGATCCATATCCTCTTCTTTAGTGATATGTAAGTGGTCACCCTGTAATAACCTTGTAATAACCATACCATGCAATGGTGGCTCCATGCAGAATGCTAGCAGCAATCTGATACAGCATTTAAGGACAAACATGCTAGTTATTCTGGAAGTTGAGTAATGGCAACTGGACTTCTTTTCTCGAGAGAGCGAAATGTTTTGATACTCATCCAAGCAGCTTCCTCCATCTTGGATGAGTAGTGAAACATTTCGATCTCTCAAGAAAAGAAGTCCAGTTGCCATGACTCAACTTCCAGATAAACTTACCTGGATGACTGGCAATCTTCACAAATACGTTCTAGTTATTCTCTAAAGACAAAATTCCTCGACAAAAATCAATGCTAATTATTCTCTAAACACAAAATTCTTTGACAACATTCCACTCCAGAAAACAAAATGCAAGCTAACAAGCAAAAAATGAAGAACAGAAAGCATGGCATGCTATTCTCTCTCTCTCTCTCTTTCATGCGCGCGCGCACACACACACACACACACACACACACACACACACACACACACACACACGTTAAGGACAGCAATCCCAAAAGGAAACTTCTGAAAAAATACTGTACAATTATGTCAAGTCTATTTTCTTTGCCAGCAACAAACAAAGCTGGTAAGTTGCTTTTAGACCAGCTGATACTTTCATACTTCGTTTTTGCCCATCCCTATGGGCAACGGGTCTGAGGCTGTTGAGTGGTTTGACTGAGTGTGTTGAGCTCTCTAGTTTGCTGCAGACAATAGGAGGCATCATCACCGCTTATTATGCCATTCCCAGAAGTGGTAATACACCATATCAATATTTCCTGGAACAGTACCGTGCTGTAGGGTGAGCTGATTGGCTGCTTCAGTGGGGCAATAATTCATGAACAGCAGTTTAGCATACCCACAAGTGTAGGGTGGGGAGGCAAATGGTCTCCCTTTGTCTTGCCATCTAGCTACAAGTAGGTAAATTCATGTCTAGCCCTATTTAAAAAGCTTTCAGTGTTATTTATCAATTTAGCCACTCTTTAAAACAATGGTACATTAGTTAATTCTGGTCTTACAGTGAAATTCCAATGGAAGAACATATTACAGCCACATTAATATCACATTAGCTCATCATGATTAATGTTATTGCAGAGAATGAATTAATAATGATTTGCTTCTTCACCAAGATCCCCCACCACCTTGACATGAAGAGGATCCATGGCATTGATTATCACAAATATAATGGATTGATTTGTCATTTATGGGAAATGAGGATACTCTTCCCATAATGCTCATCTTTCTCCCCCTCCTTTTTGGTAGATGTATTACCTTTGGCAGGAACTCAAAATCATCTATAGATCATTCAAAGAAGTCAATTATGAGCATCCAGCACCATGGCATGAGTACTAGACTGCTGCTGGGAATAAAAGTGCAAATGAATGAAACT
Organism: Phrynocephalus versicolor; assembly: GCA_023846285.1. Lineage (NCBI taxonomy): Eukaryota > Metazoa > Chordata > Lepidosauria > Squamata > Agamidae > Phrynocephalus > Phrynocephalus versicolor. The sequence continues at coordinate 22,297,168 of JAHTLZ010000016.1, read as the reverse complement.
GCCTCGGTTACACAAGGAAATCGGCTTATAACTCCCCTCCTTTTTTTTCTTTGAACTGCATTGGCCTAGATCCAGTGGTTAATTTTAACTAGAGCAGATCCATTGCATCAATGGGAATTTGGTAAGTCAACATGCATAAGCTTCTTGAACTGTCATCAGTATAATACACTAATGTATAACATTTTCATTAATACTCACATTTTGTCTGCATTTTTAGCTAACATAGACACACACACCCCGCTTTTAAAAAGAAATCAGAAAATGTCTGCATGAAAATACCACCATATATTGGTTTTTATATCCGTCAGGAGAGGGTTCGGAGATCTGTTTACTTGGGAAAAAATGTGCATTGAACATATTTGGTCCAAGGTGATCCAGTGAACTTAATGGCTGCCCAGGAATGTAAATGTAAGTCCTCCCAGCCTATATCTACCTGTTGTTCAAATATGTTGCTTGCATTTTTAAACTCTCCTTGAGTGTGTGGCTATAGGGCAGTGATGGAGAATCTTTTAGAGACCGAGTGCCCAAATGGCAATTCAAAACCCACTAATTTTTCACAAAGTGCCAATGCATTTAACCTGAATACAGGTGGCTGTGAAGGGGTAATGTCGTGTACCTACAGAAAGGGCTCTGACTGCCACATTTGGCACCTGTGCCACAGGTTCACCAACACTGCTATGGGGGCTGTTACGGTGAGCTTTTCAGCATGATATGCTTTCCATGGCACATTGGTTCTGCACAGTGGATAAAAATGGGAAGGGGAAAGAGTGGGGTGTGGGTTTATTCCAATTAGGTCTGACCAATTGAAGAGAAGTGGGATGGATTTTGATTTCCTTGAAAAATACTGGGATGGTTTGTCCCAATTCTTGCTGGTATTTGTAAGATACAGGTGATTCATCTGGGAACAGAAAAGCAAAAGCCAAGACTAGAAATGTATCAGGTTTGGAAAAAATGCACATATCTTTTGGTTTCTGATCAACCGAAGGAAACCACATCATTGTCCTTTTTTTGCTTTTTTCAAATTATACACAGATAGATGCAGATGACTGGAAATATGTATATTAGAAAAATGTCCACAGTGGGGAAAACTACCTTGAAAATACGTATATTAGGAAAAATGCATACCAGAATATGTATAAATGCTGGTGGGATTCAGAGAAATTCATCAAAAATGAAACTGGCAGGTGGTTATGTCTTGTTGGATCTCCAACTGCCCAAGGGAGCTCCAGTGATAATACACTGCCAAACAGTAGATGGTTTATCTCATATTACACATTTGAATATGATATATTCCTTGCTTTTCTGATAGCTTGGGAAAAGAGCCATTTCAAATATTTTGCTCTTCTGGGAAAAAGAAATTAGACCAGCATCATCAATTTGTATTTTTGCATTTTAATATTCTTGCATTCTAAAGCAAAACAGATATAAAGAAACAAACAGATGCACATTGTCTGGAAGTTACATGTTCACTCACAGCATCCATGTTAGTTCAGGTGGCTATCTAAAAACACTCCTAATTCAAAAAGAGGGTTCCAGAATTCAGTGAAAAAGTAATACAAGTGTAGTAAAATGAAATTGGTGAATACTATTGAAGTCTGCAATACAATAATATTATTCAGAACTGTTTAATACATCTACCCATTTTTTGTTAATGATACCCTGCCCATTAATATCCCTCCCCTGATAAAACCTTCCCATGCCCCCAACAGAACAGAGAAGAAGCTGTGTGTGTTGTTCTTAGCACAGAGAAGCACACAGTAACACAAATGGGGGTGGTTGAAGAATGGGGAAGTGGTATGGCGGGGTGGACTGGGAAAAATGTGGTGGGTGGGAAGGAATGTACTTTCAAGGGGGTAGTACGATAAAAAAGAATAAATACAATTAATTTTAAAAAAAAAGCCTGCACAAATAAATTCCATAGAACCTACCCAACCCTCCAAAAAAGAAAAGAACAGATAAGCTGTGTGTGCCTCTGTAAGACAGAGAGACATACACAGCACACACACAGAGGATAAAAGGCTCTCTCTGCATACACACAAACCACACACAGAACTACACACACAAAGCAGCTTTATTTTAAGCTCAGCAAAGCAAAGATCAGCAGTGAGAAGCTAGCCAAATCAACTGCTTCAGCTAACTCTAAACCCACTGCCAGAGACATCAATTTCCTTGCTCACTCCACCACAGACAATGAGAAAGTAAAACAAGCCAGTGTCTTATATACCCTGCTGCCATGATACAGTGAGAAACCACACCCAAACCCAAAAAGCACACTTTACAATGGATTCCTATGGGCACCCTGTTTGGAGTTGAATAACTTGGCCCCCCTCTCCAAATCTGGGGTGTTTCGAGGTGGAGCTTGAGGAAGCTCCACTCACTATTTTCTAGCACAGAAAATTACACTTAGAAATGGGCACCCCCTTTGAAGTTGAATAACTCAATCCTCTAAACACCAAACCTCTCCAAATTTGGAGGGCTTAAATGGGTAGTCTAAGGAAGGTTCACACCAAATTTGGTGACTCTGGGACACACATAACTTTTTTTTTTTGAGAAACAAAATGGTTTGTTTTCAAAGAAAAAGTCATTTTATTTCGTAACTAAAGAAATGCCAACTCTCTGTTTTGTTTTGTTTTGTTTTGTTTTGTTACGTAACAAAATGACAAAACAGCATTTTATTTTCCATTTTGTGCCCATCCTTAGTTTGTACCTTGCAAAATATACAGTTGTCTCCTTTGTCTCCAAGCTATTGTCACTCGAGACTTTGTTTCAGGCCATCAAGTGCTCTCTCTTGACCCCAGCTCTGCTTGTTGGTTTATGATATGCTATAGTTATAGATAGATGTGTCTGTCAAAACCAAACTTCCCGTTATGGGCGCCACCTTTGTCTAGGGAATGCTTTAAATACAAGGACTTCTAGCCACAAATTAGGAGTTTAGGGTTATAGCAGTAGTGATGCAATATAATGTCAAGCCATTTGCCTTTGCTAGTAAGAAATCAAATTGCAAAATCAATTGGAATAATTAAAAGTTGCCAGGCTAAACTCTTAATTACAAAACACTTTAGTTACAACTCTGTTCTCAAAACAAATTTACAGTCTGGTTACTCAGAACCTCAGAGCTGAAGCACACTGGTCTATAAAATCCAGGGTTATTGAGGCTGTTTTAATGCCTATAAAGAACTATGTTTAGTGACTACCAATATCATGTTGTTAGGAAGCTACTATTCTTTGAGCTCCTGAACTCGATACCAAGTTCACACAGGAAATATAAAAGCTAGGGATGTGGAAGGATTGCACAGGAGTTTCATTTTCCATCAAGAAGAAGAACATGGTAGGGTGTCAGCTTGTCAGCTATATTTCATTCATTGCAACAGTTCTAGCCTCTTGTGCAAAAGCAGGGAATGTTTTTCTCTGCTATGTGTGTTGACAGCATATTTACGGCATTTATTTATCTATTTATTTGCAAAATCTTACCTGTTGAGATAGCAGGCAGACTGCTGGGGAGAGTAGAACAGGGAGATGGAAATACCTCATCCCCTTTGACTTGGCTCTTTCCCTACTTCCAGGTATACAACAAGACCTTACCAGCTGAGGTGTTGCCTTTGCATGCGCCTCAGAGTCATACCAAGTGTGGCACTAAGTGTGCACCTAGTATCCCACTTGGTGTCACGGGAGGAGTTTAGCCCAGAAACCGAGCCCCAGTCACCAAGAGATCTTCATAAGGACTCTTCAGTAGCTTCTTTTAAAAGCTTCATGGTGTCGTAGTTAAACTACTGCAGCTATCACTGTGTTCATGACCTGGGGTTCATTTCCAGGCAGCAGGCTCAAGATTCACTTACCCTTTCATCCTTCCAAGGTCAGTAAAATGAACACCCAGCTTGCAAGGGGAGGGGCCAATGTGTAGCCTGCATGATTATTTGTAAACCACCCAGAAAGTGCTTTAAGCCCTATAGGGTGGAATATAAGCAGCATAATCTGCTTTACTTTTTGCTTGGGACTCAGCCAAAAAAAAAAAAAAGAAGTTTAAAAATGTCTCCTTTCCCCCTACCAATCGGGTGGTGGAAAGGAGAGATATTATTTTTGGCTGAGTCCCAAGCACCGATCAGCTGTAGCCACACTTGGGGTTCAGCCAAAAAAGAAAAAAAAATCACTTTCTCCCCACCATATCGAGTAGAGGAAAGGAGCAATTTATATATATATACCGAAGCAGCTGAGGATGTTTTTCTTTTTTTAAACAAGCGCCCATGCTACAGCTGATCGTCAGCACTGCCACTTTGGAAGCCCCCTCTGTGGGGGCTGGTCGGTGGCAGTGGGACAATGAAGAACGAAATGAATGAAGTGAAAAATTTTGTTTCATTTCATTTCATTTTCCTTTTAGGGGGCAGTTTGTTATTCATTTTGTTACGTAATGAAACGAAGAATGAATAACAAAACAAATAAAAAATTCATTTTGTGCCCATCTCTAGTTCAGAAGCTTCAAAAGGTACAAAATGCTGAAGCCAGATTGTTAAATGGGGTTGGCTACAGGGAACATATAACTTGCCTGTTGTAGCAGTTCCACTGGCTGTTGATCCCTTTCTGGGCACAATTCAAAGTGCTAGCTTTAACCTATAAAGCTCTAAACAGCTTGGATTCAAGCTATCTAAAAGACTGCAACTCCCCATAGGAGCCTTCATATGATCAAGGGAGGTCTTTCTTTCAGTCCCACCAGCCTCACAGGTGGCTGCTTGGGAGATGACCATCTCTGTTAATGGCTCCCCAACTCTGAAACTCCACCCCACAGGAAGCTAAGTTGGCTGTTTCTCTGCTGTCCTTCTACAGGCAGGCAAAGACTTTTATCTTCAGGCAGGTTTTTCTTAATGACCATTGGTTTGAGGTGAGTTTTAAATGGATCCTTGTCCTCCCTTTTAATTTGTTTCATGCTTTTAAATACTTGTATATTTCTTGTTTTTAGCTTTCAAATACTGTTTTTTGGATGTAAGCCACCTTGGGTTCTTCCATGGAGACAGGCTGGCTAGAAATATTTTAAATAGATAAATAACCAAATGGTAGTAGTACATAAGAGATGTGTGCATAAGAGCATGCACAGGAATAGAAAAAGACAGAGTGATCAAAAGAACATTACCTATTCCGTGGGACTACAGTTTCTAAATCCAGCAGGAAGATAACTGGCACATTTTCCCATAATGCCCATTCAGAGAAATGCCAAGAAATGCCTGAGACTAACAAAACCAAATTCAAACTACCTTGTGCTGAGAGGAATTAAAAACTGCTTTGCTTGCTACATGAGGACATATTTATATCACTAATAAGGTAACCATTAGAATGTGCTATTTTCTCCAGGACTTAAACACCAGCCAGCTTCTCTTCGAACCCACTCAGTTTACGGACTAGCTTGGTAAAGAGTTCTGGACAACTCTAAATCCTGCGTATTATTCTGAGGCATTTTCATTGGCCCAAATAAAAGTATTGTCCTGATACAGGTATGAGAAGTTATCCTAGTCCATAAGCTGTCTGCAGATGGAACGCTATAGGTAAGAGAAATAGACATTAACGTGTCATTTTCAGATAGAATGCAGGCATTTTAAGTAATTTTTCTTTGTATAAGAGCTGAATTGTGTTTTAATGCTATACATCCCTCAGCACAATTCTTTCTTGATTCTGTTTTGTATTTTCCCTCATCTCTTCCTACTGTGTGCTAAACCAATGTTTAGCATTAAAAAATAAAAATTATTTCTTATTTTTTCAATGGGATTTTTAAAATAGATATTTATCCTTGATTTTATTTATTCAAGAAGCACAGTGAACTATTTTGGGAAATACCAGGAAAGCTATAATTTTTGAATTATATTCATTCACATATGGCTTTAATGTCTATCTCTGTCTTGCATTCATGCAATGCAGCAACATCTGTCGAACATTTCTGTTTTTTAATAGGCCTCTGATCTGGTAAGAGGGCTTTTCAGCAACCAGCAGCAATATGGTTTTTAAGCTACAGCACTGTTTCGGGATTCTCTCTTATGAAGTGATTTTGTTAATGATAAGAAGGTTCTCCTTTTTCAAAGCAGATTTAATTTTGCATAGAGGGTTTGTTGTGCAAATGTGCATGTGTGGAATTGTATAATGTTTAACAGTATTTGAGTGTTCAAACACCATATTCAAGTGGACATTGACATTCATGGGTGACCTATATCTGCTAGTCTAATTGCAGCAGTTTTCATGACTATTTACAGATGTAGAGCTGAATGGACCAAAGTTATTTTCCAGAAATTTATTCTTAAGGTTCCAAATTCTGTACCTGAAAGAGGCAGTTACAATCTCAGCTTTATTATATGACTTCACATCACAATATAATTTGCTTTCAAATGAGGAAAATATAGTCTACATTGGGTTACAGTAGGATATCATTTCCCCCTTGTCCATAATAAGATGAAAAGGCCATGAGCCACGCTGGCCTTGCTTAGCATCCCATAGTGTGTTGCATTTGGCTATTTTTTTCCTGTCACATAAGGTTGCATACAGTATATTTACTATGTGCATCTTAAAACAACATCGTAGTAGCAATAACTTCGAAAGCCCTCCCTCAAATTCCTGTCCCACCATTTTGTCCTCATTTTTTGCAGGTCTGTTTTTCCTCTTTCGTCTACAGGTTGCCTTTCCAAGCTCCGTGGCCACAAACTCTCTCTTCCTCTTGCAGCCCCTTCAACTATACCTCTATAGAGCATAGCACTTGCCATAGGTCTCTAGCAGAGATGGGCATGAAATGAAAATATAGCGTTTCATTTCATTTTAATTCTTTAGTAGTGATATGATTTTATAAGCATGAGAAAAGTCAAAATTATTATAAGCATTATTAAAGTATTAACAAACCCGACTGTGGGTGTTAGATACATTTTCCTGAGAAAACAGGAGGTCTCATTGACCCAACTAAGGGATTGGCATGACTACAAAAATGATGAGTGCGGGGGTGCCAGTCTACCAAGAGTAGCAAATATTTTGTGGTTAGCTAGGAAGTAGGAGACAAGCCTAAGGTCAGGTCATGCTAGCTTTTGATGGCCAACTGGGTATGATCTAAGAAAACGTGAGAGTAACAACACGTGTAAATACGTAAGTTGTGGTCACAGAAAAAGGGTATAAAAGGATGAGAGACCACTTGGGGGGGGGTCCAGACCAGCAGGGTTTGATCCATGCTATGGATCAATTTAAGCTGTGCTGGAACTCCGTCTCCTACTAATACCTGTGCTCTGTATATAATACTTGCATGCTATATTCTTGCTGTATAATAGCTATAGTTCTGGGTTTCTATGTCTGTCTAATAAACTAAATGAACTAACTCTCTGTGTGGCAATTTTTGAGGAACCACCTGAATTTATCAGTAGTTTTGTTTTGTTTCATTACTAATGACATTTTTAAAGAATTTCAGAACGAAATGAAACAAATAGCTAGCCAGATAGACCCTCTTTGCATTTGAATAACTTAGACCCCTGAACCTCAAACCTCTCCAAATTTCAGGGGTTTACATGGAACTGCTTGAGGAAGCTCCTCTGCAGTTTTTGTGCCAATACATGGCTGCGATCTGTATTTTATAAGAACATAAGAACAGCCTTGCTGGAACAGGCCACAGCCCATCCAGTCCAGCAATCTGTCTAACACAGTGGCTCACCATTTGCTTCAGGGTATTCCCAAGCAGATGTCTTCACCTGCTTATGATTCCCTGCAAATGGTATTGAGATATATTCTGCCCATCTCTCCAATCCAGAGGTTGTCCTTATATAATAGATAAATAGATAGATAAATCTTTATTGTCATTGTCCTGTGCACAACAACAAGATTAAGCATCCATAATGATAACCATTGATACCCTTGTTCTCCATGAACTTGTCCAATCCTTTCTTAAAGATGTCAAGGCTGACAGCTGACATCACTTCTTCTGGCAGGGAGTTACACAGACCAGTGATCCTCTGGGTGAAAAGTACTTTCTCTTATATGTTTGAGATCCTGCACTCAAAAGTTTCATGGAGTGCCCCCTAGTTCCAGTGTTGTATGATAGGGAAAACAGTTTTTCCTTATCTAATTTGTCCACACCGTGTATGATTTTATAAACTTGAATCAGGTCACCTCTCAGGTGCTGTCTTTCCAGAGTGATGCGGCCCAGACGTTGCAGCCTCAGATGGTAAGGAAGGTGTTCCAGTCCCCTAATCATTCTGTGCCCTCCTCTGCAGTTTTTCCATTTCCATAATATCCTTCTGGAGGTATGGTGACCAGAACTGTACACAATACTCCGGATGCGGCCTCACCATGGATTTATAAAGAGGCAAAATGACACTTGCTAACTTATTTTCTATACCCTTCCTAATGATCCCTAGCATTGAGTTTGCTTTTTTTACTGCAGCAGCACACTGGGTTGGCACCTTCATTGAACTGTCCACCAGGACACCAAGGTCCCTTTCCTAGTTTATTGCAGAGATTTCAGACCCTATCCATTTATAAATGTAATTGGGTTTTTTTGCCCCAATGTGCATCATTCTGTACTTGCTAATGTTGAATCTCATTTGCCACTGGTTTGCCCACTCCCCCAGTGTCAAGAGACCCCACTGGAGCACCTCATGATCTCTCTCAGTTTTACTACCCTGTATAATTTAGTGTTGTCATCAAATTTGGCTACTTTGCCATTTACTCCTACTTCTAGATCATTTATGAAGAGGATGAAAAGCAGGGGTGCCAGTACTGAACCTTTGGGGAATTATTTACATCCCTCCACTTGGAGAAGTGTCCATTTAGTATTACCCTCTGTTTCCTGTCCCTTAGCCAGTTACTGATCCAGGACAAGACCTGTCCCTTGATTCCATGACTGGCAAGTTTACTCAAGAGCCTTTGGTGCAGGACCTACGATATCAAAAGCCTTCCGAAAGTCCAGATAAACAATGTCAACTGGATCTCCTTTATCCACATGCTTGTTGACACTCTCAAAGAATTGCAACAGTACATAAAGAGTACAAAAAGATCATGTACTTTGTATACTTTATATTATGCTATTTATGTATGAATATCCTGATCTCACCAGTGAGTATCTGGTGGAGCATATCTCCCAAATAGCAGCTTCGGCTTGGCTCACCACAGCATCACAGGCCTTCTTGCTCTGGGTTGCCACCCTGAGGGAGGCCTGAAAATCCTCTACTCGGAGTTGGGCTTTCTCGGTGGCTGGCCCGACTCATTGGAACCATCTTCCAAGTGAAATAAGGCCTGCGGAGTCCCTTCCAGAATTTAAAAAACTTGTTAAAACCTGGCTATTTAAAGAGAACTGCAGTCAGCTACAATTTAGAAAATGGGCCTTGAAAGTCAGAGAGTGGGGGCAAAGCCACAAGGAGTGATAGCTTGAGTGCTGGTATGAATGAGAAGCAGGTTGTTCTGCTTTATGTCTGGAGTATCACGTTTTAAATATGGAACTGAACACAATTTGCCAAATGGAGAAAGAAGGAGAGACCAAAATGGAACACACTGACTTGTCTTCTTCTAGAATATACAATGGCAAATCAGACAACTATGGATTGTGATGAGAAGAAGCGTGGTTCTTTGGATTACACTCCCCACCCCCCACCCACTCCAAAAAAGGATTAGCAAAGCATTAAACAATAATACTTGGCAGATAATTGTATCAGCCTGCTTTAGTTTGCTGCAAATGGTAATCAAATAGAATCTACACTTGCTAAATTTATATATTGGTGTGTGAAATCCTATTTGCCTTCATTAACCAGTGCTTAGGGCTAATTTCTCAGCTGAGATCATACTTCTATCCATTCTTCATGCTGTGCTTTCCTCAGTGTTACATTTTGATTTGAAAACACTCCTAGATGGCAGGGACATAGTGTGGCGGGTTTGATTTTGTTTGATGGAGGGCCGTAATTAGGTCAATCCTCCCAAAAGTGTGTTTTAATAATCTATGCCATTACGGAGCAAAGGGGTGAGGTTTGAATTCTGCTTTAAGGATGCTTTCCTTGCCTCAGACATCTGTTCTGAAACTTAACATGGCAATATACTCACTGAATTGCATGAGCAAATTTGATTAGTTGGAACTCTGGGAATATTTTATAGCTGATTAACCCAGGGACCTTATCGTTAAATATTGGCATTGTATGGATTGACCAAAATCCAAGTGAATGTCAGATATTAAAGTCTGTAATTGCAAGTTAACTAGAAGATGAAAGAGGCTTAATCTAATGATGACTAGGGTGAAATATTGCTAGAATTACCGTATTAACACAACTAAGCCAGCTAATTAATATGGTTATCTTATACAAAGCCAATTTGGCTGAATTTCATCATGAATTCATTCTAGTTCATTTAAGGGCGCTGTTGAAACGATATTTATTTTTTGCTGCATGGGAAGATAATACTTTGTTGTTGTTGTTATTGAAACATTAATAAAAGTGAATGCAACATAAATGTTTGTTTTTAAAAAGGACACATATAAATAACAAGGCATGCAGAAAACTGATGGGACATTTTCAACTCACCAATGAGACCTAAATATTCTATCATAGTGTAATGGAGTACATATGGAGATCTGAACAAGTAAAGTTACTTTGAAGAATGATTAAATGGCACCTTTTTCTTAAAAAAAAAAAGGTGGGGGGAGTCGTGCTATTCCATCTTGATGTTTTCACCAGATAACTTTTGTTTAATGTAAAATTAACTACTGTGATTAAATATGAGCTGTCAGAGGTTATATCTCTGGCAAAAGGCAGAAACCTTGCCTCTCACTTGCAAACACTTATTTACAAGTAAATATCAGGAGAATTGAAGAAATCTAAAATCTAATGGAGGGTCTAGAATTTTGAGCTTTTCACACTTCTTATTGTTTGACAGGTAGCCACCCCACCCCCCAGTGTTCATTGTGAGGTAAACATAGGTTTCATTTGAAAGTCATTAAAGGTCTGGTGGAATGATGTCTCTGGAATCTCAGGATCAAAGAGATCATTTTTATTATCTCAGTGTGACTGCCAGATCTGGTAAGGGAGATAGGTGATAGGAAGCATTAACTTAAATTGAAAAGAATAACTTCTTGAGCTGATGGCATAATTACCATTTACTGTCATGTTATTATGCAAGAGGATTTGAATCACTATATTTTAAAGTAATTTATTTTGCAATCCTATTCCTTATTTGAGATTAGGCATAACTGTGTGACATAAAAATAAGCAGATGTTGTTGATGTTGATGGCAACAATGATGTGTTGGTTCAACTGTTTTGACAATGTCTTTTAAAGTCCTAAACTGCTGGACTCAGCATCTCTTCCTGTATAACTCTGCCCAGTTACTAATAAGGTGGTCAGATGGCCAAATGGGTACAGTATGAATCTACTATAAATACATGAACAAATATATGCTGAGGAGGCTCCTCTGTGTTTGGTGATAGTGTCCAGTTTGTTATACTGTATAGGCCTTTTTCTACTGGTATTCCAACTATGAAATGCCCTCCCCTTGCAGGCTCATTGGGAGTTGACCTTGGCATTGTTTCAGCACCAAATGAAGATGTACTTATTTATTGTAAGTACATAGAACATAAGAAGAGCCATGTTGGATCAGGCCAAAGGCCCATCTAGTCCAGCTTCCTGTATCTCACAGTGGCCTCACCAGATGTGTTTGGGAGCGCATGAGACTAGATATGTCTCCTGATACCACTCCCCTGCATCTGGCCCTTGAAGTACCCTGGTTTTAAGCCTGGAGATTACACATCTCCATCATGGTTTGTAACCTGTGATGGACTTTTCCTCCAGGAATCTGTCCAATCCACTTTTGAAGGCATCCAGGCCAGATGCCATCACCACATCCTGTGGCAGGGAGTTCCATAGACTAACAACGCGCTGGGTGAAAAAATATATTCCTCAAAATCTTTCTTTGCCTCTCTTATCATCTTCTTATCATAAGTCCAAGAGTCCACCGGCATGGTTAACAAGTGGAGTTAGAGAGGCTCTAAAGTGCAAGGAGAGGTCTTTCTGTAAATGGAAATCCTCCCCAAATGAGGAAAATAAAAAGGAACACAAACTCTGGCAAAAGAAATGTAAGAAGATGATAAGAGAGGCAAAGGAAGATTTTGAGGAACACATGGCTAGCAATATAAAGGGTAATAATAAAAGCTTCTTTAAATATGTTAGAAGTAGAAAACCTGCCAGAGAACCAGTTGGCCCTCTGGATGGTGAGGGAGGAAAAGGGGAGATTAAGGAGGACTTGGAAATTGCAGAGAAATTAAATGAGTTCTTTGCATCTGTCTTCACTACAGAAGACCTTGAGAAGATTCCGATGCCTGAACGGCCCCTCTTGACTAAAGAATTAAATCAAATACAGATCAAAAGAGAGGATGTTTTAGGACTAATTGATAAATTGAAGATTAACAAGTCACCGGGCCCAGATGTCATCCACCCAAGGGTTATTAGGGAACTGAGAAATGAAATTGCAGATCTCTTAACAGTAATATGCAACTTGTCTCTTGAAACGGCGACAGTGCCGGGGGACTGGAGGATAGCAGATGTCATACCAATTTTTAAAAAAGGAAGGAGGGGGGACCCAGGAAACTACAGGCCAGTTAGCCTTACATCTGTCCCAGGTAAGATGGTGGAAAGCCTCATCCAAGAGAAAATCTTAAAACACATAGAAGAACAAACCTTGCTGAGAGAAAATCAGCATGGCTTCTGTAAGGGTAAATCTTGTCTGACAAATCTTTTAGAATTTTTTGAAAAGGTCAACAGGCACGTGGATTTGGGTGAACCGGTGGATATAGTCTATCTGGATTTTCAAAAGGCTTTTGACACAGTCCCTCACCAAAGGCTGCTGAGAAAATTGCACAGTCAGGGGATAAGAGGGCAGGTCCTCTTATGGATTGAGAACTGGTTGAGATCCAGGAAACAAAGAGTAGGTGTCAATGGGAAATTTTCACAATGGAGAGAGGTGAAAAGCGGTGTGCCCCAGGGATCTGTCCTGGGACCGGTGCTTTTCAATCTGTTCATAAATGACCTGGAGAGAGGGATAAGCAGTGATGTGGCCAAGTTTGCAGATGACACAAAACTTTTCCGCGGAGATTGTGAAGAGCTCCAGAAGAATCTCTCCAAACTGGGGGAATGGGCTACGAAATGGCAAATGTGTTTTAATGTAGCCAAATGTAAAGTAATGCATACTGGGGCAAAAAATCAAAACTTTATCTATCAACTCATGGGCTCTGAGTTATCCGTGACAGATCAGGAAAGAGATCTTGGTGTGTTGGTGGACAGCTCCATGAAGGTGTCTCCCCAATGTGTGGCAGCAGTGAAGAAGGCCAATTCCATGCTAGGGATTATCATAAAGGGGATTGAAAATAAAACAGCCAACATTATAATGCCATTATACAAAACAATAATAAGGCCCCACCTGGAGTATTGTGTACAATTCTGGTCACTGTATCTCAAGAAAGACATAGTGGAACTTGAAAAGGTGCAGAAGAGAGCGACCAAAATGATTACTGGGCTGGGGCACCTCCCTTATGAGGAAAGGCTAAAACATTTGGGGCTCTTTAATCTGGAAAAAAAGGCGCCTGAGGGGGGATATGATTGAGATGTACAAAATAATGCAGGGCATGAGTAAAGTGGATAGAGGGAAGCTCTTCTCCCTCTCCCAAAATACCAGAACTAGGGGACATACACTCAAATTGAGGCCTGGGAGAGTAAGAACAGACAAAAGAAAATATTTTTTCACCCAGCGCATTGTTAGTCTATGGTGATGGCATCTGTCTTGGATGCCTTCCAAAGGGGATTGGACAGATTCCTGGAGGAAAAGTACATCACAGGTTACAAACCATGATGGAGATGTGTAATCTCCAGGCTTAAAACCAGGGTACTTCAAGGGCCAGATGCAGGGGAGTGGTATCAGGAGACAGATATCGAGTCTCATGGGCTCCCAAACGCATCTGGTGGGGCCACTGTGAGATACAGGAAGCTGGACTAGATGGGCCTTTGGCCTGATCCAGCATGGCTCTTCTTATGTTCTTATGTTCTTATGTTCTTACATTTCTTTTGCCAGAGTTTGTGTTCCTTTTTATTTTCCTCATTTGGGGAGGATTTCCATTTACAGAAAGACCTCTCCTTGCGCTTTAGAGCCTCTCTAACTCCACTCGTTAACTATGCCGGTGCCCTCTTGGACTTAAATGAGCTCTTCTTTCTTTGTGGTATGCACTTGTGCTGGGCCTCTGTTACTGTTGTTTTAAACAGGTCCCATGCACTCTGAAGAGATTGGATTCTTCCAACCATCCCCTTCAATTTCTTTCTAACTAGTTTCCTCATCTGAGGGAAGTTTGCCCTTCGAAAATCAAGGGTTTTTATGTCTGATTTGCTTGACACTCTTCCTCCGACATGCATGGCAAAGGAGATTGCAGCATGGTCACTGTTCCCCAGAGGCTCAGTGACATTCACATCCCTGACCAGGTCCTGAGTATCACACAGTATTAGATCCAGAGTTGCCTGTTCTCGGGTGGGCTCCATGACAAGTTGCTCTAAGGCACAGTCATTCAGCAAGTCGAGAAACCCAGTTTCTCTTTCTAGCCCGGAGCTTGCATTGGCCCAGTCAATGTGGGGATAATTGAAGTCCCCCATGAGTACTATCCTATCCTTCTGAGACACCTCCATGATTTGTCTTCTCATTTCAAGGTCCCCCTCAAGTTCTTGATCTGGAGGGCGATAGCATACCCCAACTCTCACATCACTCCTTGGACCTGGTAGTTTAACCCACAGTGATTCTATGGTGGAGTCAGACCCTCTGTCAATCTCCATTCTGCTGGATTTTACCCCTTCTTTAACATAGTGTTGGGGGTTGAAGATTATGGCCAGCATAGGTTTTAGAGCCATGGTTTTAATGCAGTTTTGTGCTGTTTGATTTTAAATGGTTCTAAATATCTTCTATTTTAAAACTGTAAATACAATATCTTCCATTTTAAAATTATATATTTTAAAATTATATTTAAAATTATAAAATGTTTAAATTAAAATACTGTATTTGCTTCTCCCCGCCATGGACCAAGGTGATGGACCAACATTTTATTCATATGTATACCTAAATAGAAGGTAAGTGTGTGTCTTGAATTCCAATTCCATTAGAAGCAGACAAAGACCTTTCTCTTCAGGTAAGTTTTACCTGAGTCGTTGACTACTATTGTGTGACTTTTAGATGGATTACCATGCATTATTGCTTAGAGTGAATTTATAACAATACCTGTGTTCCCATTTTAGTTCCATCTGTCATAATGGACTTTCCCCCCCCTCTTTTAATTGTTTGTGTGGTGTCATTAGCTTTAACACTGCCTTTTAATGTTGTAAGATGCCTCTTCAAATTCATTGCTCTTAAACTTGAATATATCTTAAATGTTCTAGATTGTATATTTTCCTTCAGTATTGTAAGCCGCCTTGAGTCCTTTTCCAATACTCTGAAAGAAAGAAAGAAAGAAAGAAAGAAAGAAAGAGAAAGAAAGAAAGAAAGAAAGAAAGAAAGGAAGAAAGAAAGGAAGGAAGGAAGGAAGGAAGGAAGGAAGGAAGGAAGAAAAAAGAAAGAAAGAAAGAAAAAGAAAGAAAGAAAGAAAGAAAGAAAGAAAGAAAGAAAGAAAGAAAGAAAGAAAGAAAGAAAGTCTGATAATTGTTTATAATTCCATGTTTCATACAGATGGTCTTGCAAGAAGTACACATTCAAATCGAACTGAAATTCCACTCAGAGTTTGGAAAAGTTACATTTTGAATTACAACTATAGAGCTACCCAATTAGCATGGTACTTGGCCAGTGACCACACTGGAAGTGAGAACTATAGTCCAAACATTAACTTTCTAAACTCTGATTCAGGACAGAACTATAAGCTCCTCCTGACAACACAACATTTGATGGTGACATTATATTATTTTTTCAGAGATGTAAGTCCAGTAGATTTTCATGTCTAAGAAGTCAAGCTTGCAAAAAGAGTTCATGATTAGGCTGTGAAGACCAATTACAAAAGAAAGGGAGCTAATTTGCAAATGGCAGGAGTTGCAAGAAGCTCCTCCTATGACAATCTGAGACATTTTATGTTAGGAATTCCCTTTTCAAATGATATGTTCTCAGTTGACCCCCCCAGCTACCCTGGAATAGGGCAAGACTGCAAAAGGTAATGATGACTTTCCTTTTGGAAAAAAAAAAAAACTAGAGAAACAGAGTGATGAAAAGAAAAACCTTCCAATTTGACACTGGGATTCAGGTTGACTCACACTTCACAGTCAGTAAATTGGAAAGTGGATGGGCCATCTTGTCCTGGTCATCAATCACCTTGTGAAGACATTTGAAGATTTCACAATGGCAGTAGGAAACCCAGCTGCCATTGCAGTGGCTCAGGCCATTCCAAGCAACGCCAGTCCCATGCCATCTTCTAATGTTAAACTGGTCCTGTCAGCTATGGATATAGGCAGTCACATGGCAAATCATGGGATTATTCCTCTATCAATGCAGTAAAGTTCAGAAGACAATACAGGATAGTGAAGCATCTTTTCCAGTCCCAGCTACTCCATTATCTCCATCTTGATTTATGCCCGAAAACATAGGAAAAATGCCTGGAGGTTAAGATAGAAGCATAGACAATTTGTGACACTGCAAATCATTCTTGCTCCTGAGGCAGACCTGTAAAGGCATTTGCTTTTGGATTCTAGTGTCTTGGCTCTCTGGACTATGAGCCAGCAGGAGATGGCCCCCATTCTGATCTCAAACCAGGATACATTTGGGTTTTCTTTTCAAAAACTTGGCATCCTTGTGTATCTTGGCCACAATCCAGAAGAAACCTGAGCCTGTCTACTTTAAGAAAAAGCATGTGCACACACGAAGCTTTCTTGGGATTTCACAGCATTGGCCCAAAGCCACTTCACAGTGAAGACAGTAAGCCCAGGTGACTTTGGACACCCAAGATGCCTGTAAATTCTGTGTGTGCACATAATTTTTAATTGCGACTCCCATGCACAGCAATTTCTCTGTTTCATGGTGAAAGCCTGGCCTGTTGAAATGTACCCTCTTAATCCCCAAGCATAACTCATTACTAATAAACCATTTTTCTCATACTAACGTCTTTGTGAATTTTTTAATCCCATGCTGACAAAGCACCTGCACCGTTCCACCCTCTTCTCTAGAATAAAGTCTCATTTATTTCGCATATGGTTTTGTGCCTTTCGTCCACATCATCAAAGATCAAAATCCCATAGTTTATTTCCATTTCACACAGAGAATTTTAAAAAGCATGAAAACGGTGAGAAAAGTTTCTAACTTTCAATTATATGTTTCAACCAACGTTTGTACTGAAGGCATGATCTGGCTCAAACCACTCCTTAGAAAGTGTCCCAGTCTGGCTTCACAGCCTGACCTGAAGGCCACCCACTTGGATTCAGGTGCAGGGACAGAAATTGTGACAAAGGGCAATTTCCCAGTTATTGACATAGGGAAATCAACAAGTGCCACAATAGCATTGCCTTTGGACAGAACTGGACACCATTTGCAGATATAATGGCACCTTTTGATATTAGATTGGGAGGATGATTGCTCCTGTAAGGTGCTTCCCAAATTTGTAAAATTTCCTGTGGACATTCTTGTTTTTCTTTCCAACTCCCTGCCTCTCTGCCTCTGACTTTGAACAAGAATGGGAGGAGCCACAAGGCACAAGGGAAGAATCTGCAAGAAGGGAAGAGACTTCAATTTCCCAATATTCAGGACAGCTGGAGAACATAGAGCAGAAACAGGCCCAATAACTCATCCCATCTTCTCTGGTTACAGGTATAAGGGGCTCTAGGCTGGCCAGAGGCAGTGCCTCTGGCGCGCTCCTCGTGCACCACAGACATTGCTTGAAGACCCAGGTAAGTAATAATAAAGTGAATATGCAAGACTATAAAGCAAACCTATTATTATTGTTCTGAATAAGGGAAGATATGGCCATTATAAGGTTCCTCAACACTACATAAACCATAAGAAGGGATGAGTGCAGGGTATTGGTAATTCCAAAGGTATCTACAAATTTCAATTGCTCTAAACAACTTGTTAACAGGAACCCTGATATGAAAATTTTCCTGATAAATGCAAGACCAGTGAATGGGAAATCAACAATCATTCAGGACCTGATCCTGCAAGAACGTGCAGCTCTCACTTGAATCACAGAGAGTTGGTTGGATGAGGCTGGAGGAGTCAACCTCGCTCAACACTGCCCTCCAGGTTTCTCTGTGTAACAACAGGCTAGACCAGGTGGACGGGATGGTGGTCGAGTGGCAATCGTCTATCATAGCTCCATCCCTCTTCTAGATGCCATGTTCCCCAATTCCCTGGTTTTGAATGTATGTTCCTAAAACATAGGGACAACATAGGAATTCTCTTGGTATACCGCCCTCCCCATGGCACAACAACTTATGTACCTCAGCTTACTGAACTCATAACAGGAGTGATGTTAGAGTCTCCTCGGCTCGTGCTGTGAGATATTAACATCCGTGCTGAGGCAGCTCTGTCAGGGATGTCTGAAGACTTCATAGTTTCCATGTCAACAATGGGTCTGGCCCAAATGGTGTCTGCCCCAACCCATCCTGCAGGCCACACCTTAGACCTGGTCTTCTGCCTTGTGATGGACAGTGGGGACATTGGGGTAAAGGAACTTTCTGTACTACCATTGTCCCAGACAGACCACTATATGGTGCACTTTAGGCTTGTTATAACCCAGAGCCTAGGTAAGGGGGGGGGGTCAGACAAAAGCAAAATGTCACAGAATTTTGATGAATCCAGATGGTTTTTTAACCACCCTTGGGGAGTTTCCTACCTCTCTGATGGGTGATTCTATTGAATCCTTGGTTGACCTCTGGAATGGGGAAATGAGCAGAGCCATTGATCAGATAGCTCCTAAATGTCTCTTTTCTCAAAATATACCCAAGTTCGCTGCTAGGTATACTGGGGATTTGGAAAAATTGAAACGGGTGGCCCGTACATCTGAAAGGCATTGATGGAAAAACCAGATTGAAACAGACAAATAAACAGTGTAGTGTCTTTGGAGTGCTTACTCCAAGGCAAGGGAGGCTGCAAAGAAAGGATTTTTCTCTACTACCATTGATTTGACACAAAATTGCCAGTGGAGCTTTTCAGAATAGTCAAAAGTCTGCTACAAGCTGACCCATGGGTGGAAAATACAGACTGCTCTGTATCTTGCTGCGAAGAATTTGCGCAACACAGGTAAAATAGAACAGATCCAGGCTATCCTGGATGCTGCTATTGAGCCAGAGTCTGTAAATAAAATGCCCCACCCTGCTTTTTCCTGTATTAATGGATGGCTTTCAGCTCCTACAGCCAGATGATATGGTCAGGACCCTTGGGGAGATGAGGGCCACCACATGTGTGTCAGATCCTTGCCCCTCATGGGTCATAAAAGTTGACAGAGAAGGCATGGCAGACTGGTTAGGAAGAGTAGTGAATACAGGATTCCAGCAGGCTTAAAGGAGGCAATAGTAAAACCACTGCTAAAAAAGCCCTCTTTATATCCAACAATATTGAACCATTATCTACCAGCATCGAATATCCCATTCATTGGGAAAGTCCTGGAATGGGTTGTGGCTTCACAGCTTGGTTCCTGGATGACATAAACTACTTAGATCCATTTCAATATTGCTTCAGGCCTGGCTATGGGATGGAGATGGCACAGGTTGCCTTGGTAGATGAGTTACGCAGGGCAATGAATGGGGGATCTGTGTCCCTTTTGGTTTTACTAGACATCTCAGCTGCTTTTGACACTACAGACCATGGATCCTCCTGACTCAGCTCTCTGAAATGATAATTGGGGGTACTGCATTAAAGTGGCTCTGATCATTCCTGCAGGAAAGAACGCAGAAAGTAATTCATGTTCGACACCGAGGCTGCTGACCTGTGGAGTCCCCCAGGGCTTTGTTTTGTCTCCTATGTTATTTAACATTTACAGTGGAACCTTGACTTACGTCATTAATCCATTCCAGAGGTCTAGACTTAAGTCAAACATGACTTAAGTCAAATGAACTTTTCCCATAGAAAGTAATGGGAAAGTGGATTAATCTGTTCCAGATGACGAAAAAGACCCCCAAAAACAGCAATTTAACACAAATTTGACTGGGATAGGAGATTCCTTCCGGGGATGTACATGAAATGTCTCTTCAAAGAGAGGAGGAGGCATGGAATTATAGTCCACAAGTTAGACGCCTCCACTTTTTAATGTTCATAGCAACAATGTCTAACATTTAAGTTTTACTGATTTTTAACCTGACGTTCCAAGTTCTGAACAACTCTATGCTTACCATTAGAGTCCCACAACTGTACAGCTCCCCAACTAAAATGCTTCCATTGTGGACCAGACTTCTGCAGCCAGTTTTTTTACAAGACTGAGCCGACTGTCTAACCAGCGAGGCCAGCCCCGAGCTCCTGGCCCTTCTTCTCCTCTGGTGGCAATGGCAGCTTCAGCGAGGCCGAGGACCAGCTCCAGGTGCTCGGAGCTGGCCTCGCCGAAGCCGCCGCTGCCACTGCCGGAGGAGAGGAAGAAGGCAGGAGCAGTTTGGAGACAGCAGCTGCAATGCTGGGTCGTAGCTGCTGCCCGATTCCGGTGCCTTGTGCCGGGGCTCCGAGATGTAAGTCAAAGCCTGCGACTCAAGTCAAACAGGCCCCTTCTTGATGCAAGTCAAATATGATGCAAGTCAAGCAGCATGTAAGTCAAGGTTCCACTGTATATGAAACCACTGGGGGAGATCTACAGTATCTCAACTTTACATGAGTGTTTAGCTGCAGTAATGAACTAGACGAGGGTGAACAAAATGAAACTAAACCCAGACAAGATAGAGGTGCTTCTGGTCAGTTGAAGGGAGAACAAGGGATAGGGATGCAACCTGTACTGGATGGGGTCACGCTCCAATTAAAAAAAGATATGTGGAGCTTGGGGGTGCTCTTGGACTCATCCTTGAGCCTGGATGCCCAGGTCACAGCTGTGGCCAGGAGTGCAATTGCACAATTAAACTAGTACACCAGTTATGCCCGTTTCGTGAGAAACCTGCTCTGGCCACTGTGACATATGCCCTAGTGACATCCCAGTTAGACTACTGTAATGCGCTCTACGTGAAAAGCCTCAGGAAACTTCAATGGGTCCAAAATGCAGCAGCCAGATTGCTGACTCGGGTGGGGTACAGAGATCACATTACACCCATTTTAAAGCAACTCCACTGGCTACCAATCAGCTATCAGGCACAATTCATAGTGATGACCTTAACCTACAAAGCTCTGTACGACCTGGGCCCTAGCTACCTCAAAAATCGAATTTCACAGTATGAACAGACTCAGGTGTTATAGTCATCAGGAGAGGTCTCTCTCTCCATCCCACCACCCTCACAGGAAGGTCTTGTGGGAACACATGAAAGGGCCTTCTCTGCAGCTGCACCCAGACTCTGGAACTCCCTCCCACCAGAGGTGAGGACTGCCTCATCTCTGAGGTCTTTCCAGAAACAGGCAAATACCTTTCTCTTCAGGCAAGCTTTTCCTGAATGATGGACCTTTGCTGAATTATGTGACCTTATATATGAATCTACCATACATGATCACATAAACATTGTATTTATATATTTTGTAATTGCATTAACACCATGTTTTCAATTGTTAGTTTTCCTCACACATAACTTTTCATGGAATTTTTCACTCTCTTTTTAACTGTAGCTTTAATGTAACGTTGACTTTTTAACTCTCTTTTTAACTGCTTTGTTCTCTTGTAGCTTTAAAGTAATGTTGTCTTTAAATGCTGTAAGATGCCCCTCAATTCCCTGCTCTCAGTTACTTGAATATATCTTAAGTGTATTGGACTGTATATTGTCCTTTTTTTTCTCATTTAAGTAATTTTATTGGGTTTTTTGGGGAGAAGAAAGGGGGAATGAGGGGGAGGAGAGGGGAATACACTATAAAAATTCCATTGAGTATATCAAGTCTAAAATAACAATTTAGCATATTAACAAATCACCATATAGTATCACAATACTAATAAGTTTGTTACTTCTTGCCATCTTTTTTTGGAGATCTCTTCATAGTCTTCCTTTAGAAAACCAGAGAGCTTGTTGATTTCAGTACATTCTCTTATCTTTTCATGGAGGTTTCTCTCTGTTGGCACTTCTGGTTGTTTCCAAAATTTCGCATACAATATCCTTGTTGCAACTATTACATGATGAAGTACATATTTCTGGTCATATGAGATATTAATATCTACTATATTTAATAGAAAAAATTCTGGTCTAAGCTCTAACTTAATCTTCAAATATCTTACTAAAAATAATTTTACCATTATCCAGTATGCCTTTGCCTCTTTACATGTCCACCACATATAATAGAAGATGCCACTGTAATGTTTACATTTCCAGCATTTGGGTGAGTAATTATACATCTTAGATAAACGGTGGGGGGAGAAATGCCATCTATAAAACAGCTTATAACAGTTTTCCTTGAAGGCTATAGATTTAAAAAGTTTAACCGTATTCCACAAGGAGTCCCATTTGTTTAGATGAATAGGATAGCCAAAATTTTCTGCCCATCTTATCATAGTATCTTCTACCAATGTATCAATCATTTTTTCATTTAGCAAAATGCTATAGAATTTACTAAGAAGCTTTAAATCGCCAGAAGATAGTATTTTGTCGAGTGGAGTGTCATTAGTCATAAATCCCCCCTCTTTGGTGAGATTTTTAAAGTGTGAGTGTATTTGTTGGTACTTCCACCAGTCTAACTTGTGACCTTCAGATATTAATTTTGCTAGTGGCTTCGAGGAGCAATCAGCATTCAAAAGTTGTCTATAGGTTAGAGGTTTAAGGCTTGTACTTGTAAGAGAACTAATTATCGCTCCTAACGGAGATAACCACGTTGGTGCTTTAGGATAAAACTGTTTTTTTATGGATAGCCATATTTTGATTAAGGCATTCCTTATCCAATGTTTTTTTAAAAGGGTAGGTATATTACCCTTATACCATACATAATGATGCCAGCCCCTGTCTAAATCATGACTCTCAAGCTGCAGTGTTCTATTATTTGTCATCAAGATCCAGTCTTTAACCCAAGTCATAGCAGCTACCTTGTAATACAACACCAAATTGGGCAGAGCAAAACCACCAGCTTTAGTTCTGTCCTGTAAATAAACATTTCTAATCCTTGCTTTTTTCTTTTGCCATATAAACACACGTATACTCTTTTCCAGGTCTGAAATAATCTTGAAGCTCGGTAATATAGGTAGATATTGAAATAAAAAGAGTAATTTAGGTAAGACAGTCATTTTAACTGCAGCAATTCTGC
Organism: Phrynocephalus versicolor; assembly: GCA_023846285.1. Taxonomy (NCBI): domain Eukaryota; kingdom Metazoa; phylum Chordata; class Lepidosauria; order Squamata; family Agamidae; genus Phrynocephalus; species Phrynocephalus versicolor. Next base: position 22,273,846 of record JAHTLZ010000016.1, on the reverse strand, counting down.
CCATTAGGGATAACTGGAGTCTTGACCAGGTTTCCAGGTCAGCTTTGATTGCTTTTATACCATAAACATAGTTATCTTTAAGTAGAGTGTTACAACGGTTGGACACGATGATACCCAAATATTTTGCCTTGCTAGCATGTTGGAAACCCGACTGGTTAACCAACTTTCCAGTCATAAGTGGGGTCATATTTTTTGTGAGCAACAGTGTTTTTTCTCTATTAACCTTTAGTCCTGAAATTTTGGAGTAGGCCTCCAAAAACTTTAATAGCTCTAGAAGGGAGGTCTGTGGTTCCTCCATAATAACCAACAGATCATCCGCGAAGGCTTGCACCTTATAGACTTCTCCTTTGGTTTGTAGACCTTGAATACCTGGGGTATTTCTTATTACATGGAGTAATATCTCTAAAGATAGAATAAACAGCAAAGGAGAGAGAGGACACCCTTGCCTGGTACCTTTATTTATCTTAACTGTGTCTGTAAGGTAGCTGTTAACTACGATACTAGTGCTTTGTGCGGAGTAAATTTGCTCTATAGCTCGTAGCATTCTGTGTCCACACTGTAAATAATCTAACTGGGTTTTAAGTAAGGACCAAGATACATTGTCAAATGCTTTCTCGGCGTCGATGAATGCAAAGGCAACTTGCTTCTCAGGGTGACATTCATAGTACTCCAACGTGTCGAGAAAAATTCTAACATTGGATTGAAGGCGTCTTTTTGGAAGAAAGCCATTTTGAACAGGGGATATCAGAGATGGTAGGATCATCCGCCATCTGTTTGCCAAGATGGTTCCAAATATTTTGTAATCCACGTTTAGGGGAGCAATTGGCCTATAGTTTTGGATCAAGTCTCTGGATTTCCCTTCTTTAGGAATCAATGTTGTATGGGATGATTTCTATGAATCTGGTATATCTTCGCCCTCTAAAATAGATGTAAACAGATTTTTCATGTTTCCGGTGATTATCTCAGAATTTTTTTTTTATAATATTGTGCCGGTATCGAATCAGGTCCCGGGGCCTTGTTCATTTTTTTGATGGTTAATGGCCTCTGTTATTTCCATCAGTGTAATGGGGGCATTCGTCATAACTCTGTTCTTCAGTAAGTTTTGGAAAATTGACTTGTTCTAAATATTGGAAAATGGCATCTTTATTTATTATCTCTGGCTTGAACAGATTCTGGTAATATGCCTCTATGATTTTTTGAATTTGAGATTGGTCTGTCTGGTTTTCCCCAGTTTTATCTTTGAGTGTTAGAATAAGTTTTTGGGATTGTACCTTTTTTAGCTTATAAGCTAACCATCTACCTGGTTTGTTTGCATTCATTGTATATTCTCCCTCATTACTGTAAACCACCTTGGGTCCTTTTCCAAGCAGAAAGGCAGGATAAAAATACAGTGGAACCTTGACTTACATCATTAATCCGTTCTGGAGGTCTAGACATAAGTCAAACATGACTTCAATCAAACAAACTTTTCCCATAGAAAGTAACGGGAAAGTGGATTAATCCGTTCCAGACAATGAAAAAGACCCCCCAAAACAGCAATTTAACACAAATTTGACTGTCTAACCAGACAGCAATAATCCATGCTGTACTATAAAAGAAATAAGACAGCATTGTATATGAACTTTTATTAAATTAACAAATTTTAAATTAACAAATTTTTATTAAAATTAACAATTTTTATTAAAATTAACAATTTTTATTAGATTAACAAATTTTATGCCTTCCAGGGAGAGGTGGAACAAGGTGGTGGGGAGAAGCGGGCCTAGCCCAGGATGGGAGAGGTTGGCCTGGGCTTTTGCAGGTGGTGGCTCCCCAAGACAATTTCCCCCCTAACACACACACACACACAGAGACAGACAGACAGAGAGAGAGAGAGAGAGAGAGAGAGAGAGAGAGAGAGAGAGCAGCACCAGCAGCACCAGCAGAGAGAGAAAGATCTAGATAGACTGACTTGGGTAAGTAACGCCACCTTCCGAACTTCTTAACTGGGTCAGAAGCCAGGATTCCAGACAGAGGAAAGCAAAAGGCAGGCAGGTAATGGGGGGGAGACCCAGGTCACGATCGAAGCTTCCCTTTCTTTCCAACTTTTTGCGGGATGGGTGGGGGGACGGGACGCACCTGAGCTTCTTCCAAAGCTGAGTTTAAAAGCCAAGACCAACAGATGAAAGGCTGTCCATAAACATACAGAGAGAGAGAGACACATCCCCCACCACCATCGCCACCAAAAATGAGAGAAAACAGATCAGGAGCAACGCCTTTTTAGGATTTCCCCAAAACGGAGCTGCTTAGGAAATCCCCCAATCTCTCAGGAACCAGGAAGGAATGGAAAGAGAGAGAGACAGAAAAGGACGTTACGCCACTCCCCCCCTTCAATCCAGCTTGGGGGGGAGGCGGTGAACGGCAGGCGGAGGAGGGCTGTTCCCTTGTTTTTTTTCCTTTCTTCATCTTTGTCTCCCACCCCATCCTCCTTCTTCCTCTTCCTCCCCATGAGAAGTTTTCGAGGGGAGGATCAGAAGCGATGGAAGGAGGGGAAGGGGGAGAAAGAGAAAGAAATCTCTTATCAGGCTCTCTGACACACCCGTGTCTTTTAAACCCCTGCCGAGCTCCACCTCCACCCCATTGCTCAAATCCTTTAACCCAGAAAAGCAGGGAAGGAAGGGGGAGAGAGAGAGAGAGGCTGAAGAAGAAAAGGGATTACTTTGAGGGAGAGGGAGAGAGGGGGGGAAGATTTGGAGAGAAAGAAGAGAGAGAGAGAGAGAAAGGGGAGGCAGCCAGAGAGAGAACGCGAGCAAGCAGGGAGAAGAAGATGGGGGGGTTGTGTATAAACAGGAGGTGAGGACTGCCGCCAGATTCCGGGGCCTTGCACCGGGGCTCCAATACATAAGTTGGAGCCTGCGGCGCAAGTCAAACATGCCCCTAGTGGACGCAAGTCAAATATGTCGCAAGTCAAGCAGCACGTAAGTCAAGGTTCCATTGTAATCTAAATAAATAAATAAATAAATAAATATGTCAGCAGGAATCCTGAAACTGAGCTTTCAAAACGTCACAGCTAAATCATGCAGGGCTGTTGATGACCATCACCCACTATTTTTAAGAACAATAATGCCACTGAATTGTAATTCTTCCACCTGTTGGGCAGTAAACCCTGCTGAACTCAAAAAGAATGTCTGGGTTCTCTTTTGGAGGATTGCATTGAACAACTGCCACTTAGGGATCACCTTTCTTACTCATTTGGAAAGAGTATGTCCACAAGTAAACAAGTCTTTGGTAGAAAGGGCAGCTTTTGATCCATTCATTGATATTAGTCTGTTTTTGTTTTGTTTTATTTTTGTAGAGATTATCTAGACCAGTGGTTCCCAACCTTGGGTCCCCAGATGTTACTGGACCCCTAGAAATCCTGGCATGTAGGGAAGAAGACTTCTGGGATTTTTAGTTCAAGAACATCTGGGGGCCAAAGTTGGGAAGTACCATATTTTTCCGTGTATAAGACTATATTTTTTTTACCAAAACTGTTAGACTAAAAATCTAGGGTCATTTTATACACAGATGTAAGCCAATGAGAAAACAAAACAGGAAAAAAAACTTATTTCATGCTGAGAAATTGGGAGTTCTCTTTCACATGGGGTGTCTTATAGATGGAAAAATACAGTATTGCTCTAACTAGAGAAAGGAAGGGTCTCGACTCTCTAGTAATGAGCTCAGCTCCCACGTTTACTGATTAATTCATTTCATAATCTGTGGTATCATTTCTAATCTTACATATAAAAAGCTGTTCTGTCTCAGAGGGAGTACAAAGTATGTGAAGGGAAAGAGTATCCAAATGTGGGAAATATTTCAACTGTTGCTGCTTTCCACCTTGAAAAAAAATAATTCCAATTCAGGTGAAGATGCTCATTTCATTCTTCGTACCTCATTTTAAAAAGATCTCTAAATAATTGGCTCTACTTTTATTTACCCTAAGCCAGTGTATCAATGAATTACACCATACAATGCTAATTAACAGCATGAGAAGATCACCGAAAAATGGACATTGACAGCAGAACGACTATTACTAATTTATTTGTCTTTTTCCCAATTCACTTAGAAATATCTTTGGGAGTACAGCACGTCAGCCTTGTCAGACATTACACTGTAGCTGTCAGCATTTTGACTGATGTAGAAGCACTACCTGCTCTTGTTTGCCCTTCCTTTCACTTGAGTGCACACAGGTAAGACAGCTTGTTGGTAATTTTTATTTAATGCTTTCAGTATCTGTGGCTGCTCTTTTTATTGAGAGTTCTGACACTAAGAAATTCCACTCCCCAAGATTTCCCAGATTTCAACTGCAAGCACTTCACCACTTAAAGAAGGTTTTCCTCTGGGATTAAACTACTCCTTACATTCTTCTCCAGTGCCTTGTGATCTCGGAGACAGCTGTTTAAGGGTTTTTTTAATCATTTGGGAGAGGTAGAAAAGCATTCTTCTGCAAAGCCAAGGTAGAAAAGATAAAAGGAAGAATTATGGGTTTAAATGGCATGTCAGTGCCCAAAAGATGGTCTCACCCTACATAACTTAAAAAAAAAAACAATAGCAACCAGCCATGTGCTGTATTTTTAATGTTTGGAGAAAGGCACAGAACCATTAAATTAGAGAGAGTCCACGAACTCGAGCACTCTATGTAGAAAATCTTGAGGTACAGCACCATCAATAAAAAGTTTTCAAGTCTGTGCTGGATGATAGGAGACAATTGTTTCCACAGTTGAGTAGTTCTCAATGTAAGAAATTATCACATTTTATTTAATTGAAATCTATCTCCAGTAAGTTAAGGCTATTAGTTCTAGCTCTATCCCCGAGTAGTAGAGACATTTATGCAGTTGTCTGTGCCTCCTGAAGCAACCACCAGAATGTTTAGCCTTATCTAAGTAATAGCAGGTCAAGTGCTTGAAGGATACTCTAGTAATGGAAGTGGAAACAATTAGGGACTCACAAGTTGGAAACCTTGAAAGATGACTCCCCAGCTTCTGCTTGAAGCACTCTACAGATGGAGATATATAATTCCACTGTTAAACTGGTCTAACCATTAATGATGTTTCTTTCAAAGTCCAGTCCAAATGTATCCTCATGAGATATAAGCATCTTTAAATCTAGCTCTTTCTGGACAGCAGAAACTCAAACGTTGGTCTCTGATATGTGCTGTCATGTCCTTTCTCAGTCTTCTTTTCACAAGGTTAACCATGCTCGTTCCAACTTTTACTCATGGGACAAGATTTCCAGACTGATCACCATTCCTCCCTCTTCTTCTATTAACTGTTTCCAATTTACCTACATCCTTTTTACAAAGTCCTACGCAGGAGGTACAGTATTTCAGATCAAGAATGACTACTGTGGATTGAAGTAGAAAAAACAGCCACCAAGAACCCTCTAAACTTGACCCTTGATCCAAAAGAGAATTCTCCATTCCCAACACTGAAAGGCAGTGGATATAGAACTATGAGCACTTCTGATGACATTTTCCCATCTAATCTGATGGTAATCAATTTACCTGATTTGCTACCCAGATTCTCCACAAAACTTTGCCAAATGCTTTGCTGAGATCAAAATAAATTACATTAGCAATATTGCCACAATCCACTAAGACAGGAAGCAGATTTTTAGAAAAGGAAAAGGAAAAAAGTGAATTAAGTCTAGGCCAGTGGTTCTTAACCTTAGATTCCCAGGTGTTCTTGGAGTAGAACTCCCAGAAATTCTAGCCAGCATAGCTTTATTATTATTATTATTATTATTATTATTATTATTATTATTATTATT
>JAHTLZ010000016.1:22248265-22262476 GCA_023846285.1 Phrynocephalus versicolor | reverse complement strand
TTTGTTTGTTTGTTTGTTTGTTTGTTTGTTTGTTTGTTTGTTTGTTTTATACTGCACCATCTAGTGGTCCTGCAACTACTCCTGGCAGTTTCCTGAAATAAAATAAAAACTTACCATTATTCCCAAGAATCAGTGGCCTACAACATGTCTTGTTACTAATAGATTTGTTTTGTTCTTCTTGTTGTTGTGACATTACAGTTCTGACCAACTCTTCGTAAGCCCATGTCCATGGAGTTTCTTGGCAGGAATACTGGAGTGGTGTGCCAGTTCCTACTCCAGTCACCTACAGCAGTGCTCCCCAACCTTTTTGTCCCCACGGACCGGTAAATGTTTGATCATTGTCCGTGGCCCGGGGGTGCGGGAGGTGGGAGGGGAGGGCGGCCGGTGGGGGGGGGGCCCCCCCGCGCCCCCCCGGAGAGGCCAGTGTCCTTTCCTCAGCCCTCCCCCGACACACACACACACACACACACACACACCTGGCCACCTCTCAGGGAGGCGGGCAAAGCTCGCCCTGCGCCGCACGCACCCTCCCCGCCACCAAGACTTGCCCCCCCTCCCGCCGGGTCTCCGGGCCGAGAAGGGGGAGCCCGAGCGCCTCCCGCCCCCGCCCCCGCCTCTCTCACCTGCTGCTGGGCAGGGAGCCTGAGCTCCGGCCAGGCGCAAAACTCCTCCTCCTCCTCCTCCTCCTCCTCCCGCCGCCGCCGCCGGAGGAGCAGCAGCAGCAGCGGGGGCGATTGCGGCGGGGGGTCGCAGGGGCGGGGGCGGGGTGGGGGCAACCGCGGCAGCGAAAACACCCGGCCCGGCCCGCAACGCCCCCCCGCCCGGCCCCAACACAGGCGCGGTCCGGCAGCGGGGAAACATCCAGGCCGGCCCGCGCCCCCCCTCCCGCCCGCCCCAACACAGGTGCGGTCCGGCGGCGGCGGCAGCGGGGGGCTCCGCCGTGGAGCGTGACCATAGGGAGGGGCCAAAGGGCGCGCGCCCCAGGGGAGGAGGAGGAGGAGGAGGGGCACCCACCTCCTCTTCCGACCGAGGGGGCCCCCACGCTGTGGCGGCGGTGCGCGCGCGTGGGGGGCTCGCCAGCGCCTCCCGCGCGCGCCCCCTCCTCCCCCGCGCGCCTGGCCCCCAGGGCAGGGGGAGGGGCCGGGAGGAGGCGAGGAGGGGCAAGTGGGCCAAACGGGGTACCTGCTGCTGCTGCTGCTGGTGGTGGAGGGCGGAGGAAGAGGAGGAGGAGGATGCTCCTCCTGCACTCCTCCAGCCTTCATCCTCCACCGGCTGCCCGCGGGAGAGAAGAGGAGGAGGAGGAGGGCGGCAGAGGAAAAGGGGAAGAGCCTCCCCGGGCTCCCCAGGCGGCCCGGTGCCGACCCGTCCACGGACCGGCACCGGTCCGCGGCCCGGGGGTTGGGGACCACCGACCTACAGCACCTGGTATTCCATGATGGTCACCTATCCAAGTACTAGCCAGGCCTGACCCTGCTTAGCTTCTGATATAAAGTGAGATCAGATATGCTCAGGGCATCTAATATAGCTCTTTAGGTCTTATATATTCAAGGTTGCGCTTCCTTTATCAGGTCAATGGCCCTTTCATTGTGTCGTCATCGTAGTTGTCTTTTCTCCTCCTCCTCCTCCTCCTCCTCCTAAGCCTCATAGAGCAGTGGTTAAACTGCTGTACTGTGTTCATGATCTGAGATTCAGTTCCAAGTAGCAGGCTCAAGGTTCACTCAGCCTTCCATCCTTCCAAAGTTGGTAAAATGAGTACCCAGTCGTCTGTCAAGCCCCGCACACAGAGCACACACACAAACAGAGTTCAGTTCTTTGCCAAGATCTTTAGTGGAAAGCTAGGAGGAGGAGATATGTTTTCAGCTGAGTCATCAGACCCAGCTGCCTGCTGATTTGAGCTGCAAGGCTCCTCCAGGAGCTCTTCACCATTTAACCTGAGTCAGGTTCTGTGACAGGCAGGGTTCTGGCACTATCCTCCTCTTCCGATGGACCAGGCCTACCAGGGTAACTGTCATGGAATTGTTGAACCAACTCAGGAGCATGCAAGTTGGATGCAGGTTCCCATGACCGATCGTCAGGTCCATAACCTTCCCAGTCTACCAAATACTGCAATCCTCCACGGTGTATTTGAGAATCCAAGATTTGACGGACTTCATATTCTTCTTCTCCTTCTACTAAAATCGGTGGAGGAGGTTCAGGATTCGGTGGTAGGTTGGGGTCAGGGTCTGCAGCTGGAACCAAGAGGGATCGGTGGAATACTGGATGAATATGAAGGGAAGCCGGTAATTGCAGACGAAAAGCAACTGGATTGATTTGTTCTAAGATGGGATAAGGACCGATGAACTGAGGATCTAGTATTCGGGATCGCCCAGGATGTCTCAGGTATCGAGTAGAGAGCCAAACTTTCATGCCTGGATTTAACTGTGGCCCTTCCTGTCTTTTCTTGTCTGCTGCTTTCTTATATACTTCCTTAGCATGGTTAAGTTGCTCTCGCAATAATTCCTGAATGCCATGGAGTTCTTGAATGTATGCATCCGCAGCTGGCACAGAGGTGGAAGGGTAGTTGGAAAATGCCGAGGATGATAACCATAATTAGCCATGAATGGGGTCTGGCGAGTGGAAGAATGTACAGCATTGTTATATGCAAATTCAGCTAAAGGTAACAAATCCGCCCAGTTATCTTGTTGGTAGCATGTATAACAGCATAAATATTGTTCTAAGGTGGCATTAGTGCACTCAGTCTGACCATCTGACTGGGGGTGATAAGCTGATGACAGGTGAACTTGTGTTCCTAGTGCCTTATGCATTGCTTGCCAGAAGCGGGAGGTGAATTGTGGCCCACGATCCAAAATGAGGTGTGCAGGTAAACCGTGAAGTCTGAAGAGGTGTTGCAAGTAGTGATGAGCTATTTATGATGCGGTAGGGGATTTAGGGCAAGGAATGAAGTGGGCCATTTTGGTGAATAAATCTACGAAGACCAGGATGCAGGTAAACCCTTTTGAGCGAGGAAGATCCGTGATGAAATCTAAGGAGACAGTATTCCAGGGACCAGAGGGTGTTGGCAAAGGATGCAACAGACCCGAAGGTTTGGTCACAACATCCTTTGCTCGCCGACAAACTTCACAGGAACCCACGTATCGGGCAACATCAGCACAGACATGTGGCCACCAGAACTCCCTTGTGAGAAGATGTAGGGTTTTGTAAAGTCCAAAGTGTCCAGCAGGTAAAGAGTCATGTGAGAGATGCAACACCTGGTCCAGCAGGAACATATAACCGCCCTCGATGTAATAATCCTTGCTGTGCAGAAAACTCTCCATGATTCTCATTCTGGAGTTCCTGAAGACATTGCTGAGTCTATGAATCGCGAGCTTGAGATTCACAGATTGCTTCTGCCAAGCTGAGACATGGATTAGTGGCCACGAACACACAGGGAGGCAAGATGGGCGGCACTAATGTCTCTTTCACCGGCACTGCATACTCAGGTTTTCTGGATAACGCATCAGCTTTTTTATTCTGAGCCTCAGGAATGTACTTGATCCGGAAATCGAACCGGGAAAAGAATAATGACCACCGGATTTGTCGCGGAGTCAATCGCTGGGCTGTTTGTAGATGTTCAAGTTTTCGATGATCAGTCAATACTTGAACAGGGTGTTGAGCTCCCTCGAGGTAATGCCTCCATACCTCAAAAGCCGTCTTATGGCCAGCAGTTCACGCTCCCAGATAGTATAATTCTTCTCTGCAGGTTTTAACTGCCAAGAGTAATAGGCACAGGGACGTGGGGTTTGAGAGGGATCATCCTGTTGAGATAGCACTGCTCCCAGAGCAACACTAGATGCGTCAGCCTCCACTATGAAGGGTAATTGTGGATCGGGATAACGGAGCAAGGGTTCCGAGGTGAAGTGGGTTTTCAAATAGAGAAAGCCTCTTCTGCTTCTGGAGTCCACCGGAAAAGCTCTTTGGGCCGAAGGAGACGGTTTAAAGGTGCAGCAATGTTGGCGTAGGGAGGAATAAACTGGCGATAGTAGTTGGCGAAACCGAGGAACCATTGCAAATCCTTACAGTTTTGTGGTCGCTGCCAGGACAACACAGCCTCTACTTTCTTAGGGTCCATGCGGATTCCCTGGGGAGAAATACTATGCCCCAGGAATTCACCTTCCTTAATGTCAAACTCACATTTTTCCAGCTTAGCATATAGTCCATTTTCCCGGAGACTCTGCAAGACCTGACGAACATGCTGAGCTGGGTCAGCAGAATAAATCAAGATATCATCTAAATAAATGACCACACAATGATCTAGTAGATCATGGAAATTGTCATTCATCATCCGCTGGAATACACTGGGTGCGTTTATCAGTCCAAAAGGCATTACTAAATGTTCATATTGACCGTACTGGGTCCAAAATGCGGTTTTCCACTCATCTCCTTTACAGATACGCACCAAATTATATGCCCCACGACGGTCCAGCTTGGTGTAACACTTTGCCCCTTTTAACCGGTCCAAAAGTTCAGAGATTAGGGGTAAAGGGTACCAGTCCCAAATAGTGATCTTGTTTATTGCCCAGTAATCATTACAAGGATGAAGCTCCCCTCCCTTTGTTTTTACAAAGATCACCGGTGCAGACAATGGCGATTTGGAAGGGCGTATAAACCCACATCGAAGTTTCTTGTCTAGGAAAGCCCTCAAAGCTTCTAACTCAGGTTTGGACATAGGATAGACTCGTCCCACAGGGAGGGGTGCCCCCAGTATCAGATCAATTGCACAGTCATAGGACCAATGCAGAGGTAACTGGTCAGCCCCCTTTTCCTCAAATACATCTGCAAAGTCTTGGTATACCGGGAGCAAGACAGGGTCAGATGTAGCATGGGCAGCTGCCAGGATGTTAGAAGAATTTTTCTTTGAGCAAGGAACCTTGAAGTACAATTCCCCTTGCACCCAATCCACCAATGGGTTATGAGCTCGCAACCAGGAAAGTCCCAAGACAAGAGGAAACCGGGGCAGCCGAGTTACATTAAAGCAAATCTGCTCATTGTGGTCCATTACCTGAAGAGTACGTGGTCAGGTTTCCTGAGCTATCGGCCCAGAACGAAGTAACCGACCCTCAATGGATTCTACCAGCAAAGGAGTTTCCTTGTTCTGTACTGGAATCCGATGGCACCGCACAAACCAGCATCTACAAAGCAGTGAGCTGCCCCAGAGTCTACCATAGGATACACAGGTACTTTCCAGCCATCAGGAAGCCCTAGAGTTACAGGTACCAGGAATGGTCCTTGGGGAGCTGCCCTTTTACTGCTGAAGAGGTAGCAGCACTTACTGAAGAGCACTTCAAAGGGCAAATGGAAGCGAAATGTCCTCCTCCTCCACAGTACAGGCAGAGATTATGAGAGTGTCATCTTGTCTTTTCCTCTGGGGTGAGGCGTGGTCGAGCAGCTCCCAGTTGCATAGGTTCTGGATCCATTCTGCGGGCTTCACCGGATTGCAGATTAGGCACAGCTGACAGAGGTTGCTGGTTGTAGTTCTTGCCTCGGGAGAGGCGACAGCTTTCCAGGCGTCCGTCTATCCTGAGACACAGGGTAATGAGTAGAGATGGGCATGACTTAGCGGTATTTTCGTTTTCGTTTTCGTTTTTCGTTTTCGTTACGGAAACGAAACGAAAACGAAAATCGGCACCAACCTGGACCGAAAACGGAAACGAAACGACTAATTTCGAGCCAATTTTCGTTTTTCGTTACTGGAAAAGCACTCCATTGAGCTAAATGGGGAGAAACGAAAAATTTTTCGTTTTCGTTTTCGTTTTTTCGTTTTCGTTACGTAACGAAACGAAAACGAAAAATTTTGAAATTAGCCCACGAAAACGGAAACGAAACGACTCAGACCCTAGCCGAAAACGAAAACGAAAACGAAACTTTTTTTCTGAGTCGTGCCCATCTCTAGTAATGAGTTCCTGTAACATGCTTGGTTGTTCCACCCTAGAGAGTTCATCAAGCACTTCATCTGCCAATCCTTCCATATACTGAGAAATCAGTGCCGGTTCATTCCAATGCAGATCCTGTGCTATCAAACGGAACACAGTGCTGTAGTCAAACACTGAATCTTTGCCCTGTTTCAGAGCTCTGAGTCTCCTGTTGGCAGTAGCAGCCTGCACAGGGTTCTGAAAAGCTGAAGAAATGTTATTCAGGAAAGCCTGATAATTATCCAATAGAGGTGAGGCACTGACGAGTAAAGGAGTAGCCCATTTAGCTGCCTGTCCTTTCAGCAAACTGATAATAAAGCAGACCTTAGACCTCTCAGTAGGAAATTCTTGAGCACACACCTCAATAAACAGCTTGCATTGAGCCAAGAATGCAGGGAATTCCTCTAACTTGCCTTCAAACTGGTCAGGAGGCAGCAAAGGGCAACAGGGCTACAACCCATCCGGTGCTGGAGCTTGCTGCAATTGAGCAATCGCCTGAGACAAAAGCAGCACTTGGTTTTGCAAAGCTGCCAGCGGTGTCATCCCAACAGCCCCCTCCTCTTCCATTCTGCTTGAAGAAGTTTGGGTGGGAGCAAAATGTCAAGCCCCGCACACAGAGCACACACACAAACAGAGTTCATTTCTTTGCCAAGATCTTTAGTGGAAAGCCAGGCAAGTTCAAGTCCTTTGCTAACAATCAAGTGCCAGATAAATAACAGAATCCAACTCTCAGTCAAAATCAGAATATCTCACGGAAACCAGATGCCAAACCCAAGGGAACAGATTAAGCAGTTGTCCAGGAAGCCAGTCTGAAATCAGGAAACAGAGCCAAGGTCACAGACAGGAATGTGGTTGCAAGTTCAAATGACATGTTGCTCCCACAGAGAGCTCAAGGTGAGCTTACCAGCTTTATCCCAAAACAGGGAACACACCCTTACTTCTGGAAAGGCTTCTGCTAGTACTCAAGGCTTCCCGACCTGATTCCCTGTCTAGCATCAAAGACCCTTTCCCTAGCTCTTCTGGTAGCACGTCTTTGCAGAATCCTGCTCATGGCCCTTCTAGGAGGAGGAGATATGTTTTCAGCTGAGTCATCAGACCCAGCTGCCTGCTGATTTGAGCTGCAAGGCTCCTCCAGCAGCTCTTCACCATTTAACCCCTCAGAGTAAGGTTCTGTTACAGGCAGGGTCCTGGCATCGTCCCCCCCCCACAAGGTTTCTTTGCTATCCAGTTTTCATATATACAGTCACCCCCCGCCATTTCACGGTTCAGGTACTGCTGTCCCACTATATTGTGGAATCGCAGTACCTGCACCTCTGAGCCGTGCGGGGGGGCGGGGAATGATCGGGTCACTACCCGCTGCCCCCGGCCCCTCCGAAGGGCCTCAAAGCTGCACAGGGAGCAGCAGGGAGTGGTCGGGTTGCTCCCCGCCTCCTCCTCGGGCCCCTCAGAAAAGCCTCAGGTGGTGCGGGCGGGTGGCGGTGGGAGGTCAGATCCCGCAACACCGCCTGTGCGCACCGCACCAAGACTTCTTGGACAGGCACGCAATTGCACCCCCACCCCCAGCCCCCCCTCTTCCACATATCGTGGTGGTGGGGGTCCCTAACCCCCGCGATCGGCGGGGGGGTTACTGTATACATAGTAACTGGAAATGCCACAGTATGTATAGATAGTATACTTCCTAGACTATACATCCTTAAATATTTACTACTGCATAACATAGCTTTTGTTATTGCATCACTTTTGATAGCTAAATATTCTGATACATGCAGGCATTTAAACAAATGATCTCCTTCATCCTCCCAACCCTCTGTTGCTATATGTAGTATTTGTGATTAAGAAAAGAGAAGCAGTTATCACCCCTTGAATAATTCTCAGTCTCAATAAAAAACCTCTCTTTAGATGAGAAGCTACAATGTACTGTAGCTTTAAGAAAATGAATATAAAGCTTGGTGTCATGCAGAACTAACTTGTGCTACAGTCAAAAATGAGACAACACTGGTGGAGAGACTGGCTAGAGGGCAGATGCACCAAATGGGGCATATAAAGTCACAGAGAAAGAGTTTATTGTAGAGGGTGAAAAGCTGAGTCTGACATCCAAGTGGGAAAATAAGACAAAAGTGAATGCCAATGAGAAGAAAAGGGAGAGGACAGCTTGGAAAAGATGCACAAGTAGGGGACAAGGGGGAACGATCAGAAGGGCAGAGAAATGATAATGCTGAGGGGTTTAAGGGCAGAACCAGAGGAAGATGACAACATGGGAAATGGCCGAAGACAACACTGGATGTCCACTATTAAGCAAAAAACAACTGGGTGTAGCTAGCATGACTGCAGAGCAGTAGTAGAGATGGCTTCATTAGACATCTCCCTCAAGGGCTAGGACAGTGACATGATCTGAAACTACCTTCTTTCCAGTTACTGTTATGTCCGTCCTGGTTCATAGTCCTATCACTATTTACTTATATCCTGATCCTGATATTACTTACCCTTCTTTGCCATTGATCCCCATCATCTCTGACCCTTCTTCAGGGTGATGTGATCAGGCTGGTCTGAGGAGGTCAAACTGACCAATACAATGTGATGTTTCAGTTTTGATATACAGTATGTTCAAATCGAGATTGGTACCTGTAGGTTCAAGTTGTCCTTCTTTGGGAATCCACAAACCCAGAACATTTTCCTAACAGGATTTTCATGCATTTCTAGATAATGTATGCAAAGCAGTCAGACATTTGTAATTGCTACACTGATACAATTAAGCTGCCTTGGGTCCTTTTCCAAGGAGAAAGGTGGGGTAAAAGTACTCAAAAATAAATAAATAAATAAATAAATACACCATTTGTAATGCCATAATTTATGCCATAGTTATTCTAAATCAGTATACAAAAATTGTAATGGAATGTTTCCACAATCTTTTCTTTTATAGATAAAGGGCGGGAAACAGAGTTACGAATAACCTATTTTTCAGTCTATAAGACACCCCATGTATAAGACCATCCCCAATTTTCCAGCCTGAAATAAGTTTCTTTGCTGTGCTGTTTTCTCATTGGCTTACGTCCGTGTATCATATGACCCTACATTTTTAGTCTAACAGTTTTGGTAAAAAAAATATAGTCTTATGCATGGAAAAATACAGTATATATATTTAAATCAAGAAATGCAACCCAGTATATAATTTCACAAATCATTGTGTGATTTGCTGTGATTTAGCCTGCTGTTTTGAATATACTTAGTAGAAAAAGGTATCAGATTTAGTGGATGAGACGGAGTTTACATCTTAATAAAATATCCTAATTTTCTTTTATTTAATTGCACATTCTGCCAAGTACAAATTAGATCAGTTAATATTGCTATATGGCAAATTATTTGCATACATTTCTAAATGGCATAGGCCTGGGTTTACAGTACCTGTAAAATTCTTAATATATGTTTCTCCCACATGACAGTTCATGTGAATTAAGTGACGCATGAGTTAAGACAAACTGGAGTTTGGAAAAATATGTTTTGGGTAGTGACTTCCATGGCCTTACTAATAAGGTTCAAATTCGTATTCTTCAAATCACAATAAAAATTAATTTTTCTAAACCTCAGAGACAACTGCACTGATATTTATTGCTACTGTTGAAAGAAATGTGTGGGTAAACAACACGATGCCATGCTTACACCATGTTTCAGCACTTATCAGCATGGTCACACTTCGAGAGGGCCAATTTGAGCTTGCAGGAATACATTATGACACAAATTCAGAAAATAAAAATAAATAACATGGTGTATGAGATTTTGTTTCTCTTGAGAATATACGGTAGGAAGCTCAGCCAAAAAGCCAGGGGCAATGCAGCAGATGTTCTGGCAGCAGAATTATGAACTTGAGAGGAGATTGAATGGAGGCAATTCTACTCCTGGCATCCTACAGCCAGTGATCTAAAAAAGAGCATCTTAAATAATCAAAGGGCTGTTAAATGAGATCCGTAGGCAGTGGTTAAGAGAGATAAACACACCAAATCTTCAAAAGAGCTGGCTAGTAAGAGGCTGGGAAACATTAAAGCATTGCACATTTAAAATGTTATGTAAAACAAAGTTGCAATGATACCCCTTGATTTATTATATGTGGATGAAACAAGCCAAAACCCATTCCAACAACCTCATGGAAGTACATATAGTATTTGCATACTGTAAACAAGTGTTTTGAGTAGGATTAAGCCCACTGCTTCTACTCTGTATGCACAATTGCGAAGAACGAAAAATATTTGTACATGTTGGCGTTATCCGTGTGTGAGCTGTATATTAGGGGTGTGAAGATATATACCCATTGGTAAAATTTTAGGAGATGCAGAACAGCAGAGAAACACCATCAGAATTTTCCAATACCCTTGAGAGAGTTCATCACCTGCATGAGACTGAGAAGCTGAACGGCATTGCTGTTTTGTCTAGGATGGGCACAAAATGGAAAAAAATGTGTTTCATTTCATTTCCTTTCACTCCCCTGTGATTTGTTTTGTTTCTTTAGAAACACTTTTTTTAAAAAAAAAGTCTACAAAACTAAACAGTAATTAACCGATTCGTTACTCTATAAAACAGGTCTCCTGAGTCTTAGAGGCACCAGTTTGGATGCATTGTAAGATATTTTCCATGTATTAGAGTCAGGGTGAAAGAGAGATGTCTACACATGAGGTGCTATGGCCCAATTTTTTCTCATCTTCTCTGTTAATGATATCACCCCTAGTTGCTGTTAGGTAGTATCATTTGTGATGTGTTCGAGTACGGAAATATCTGATATCCAATGGAGCATACACATTTCCATGGCATGGAGGTGGCTCTCGACACCCAATGTTGCTACCCAGCATTCTGCGCCAAAGAGTACAAAAGGGCACCTGTCTTATACATCTTGGATTTGAGATGGATTAGAATCAATCTATCTCCATACCTCATTCACCCTTGCTGGCATGTCACAACTGATGCCATCATTGTGTTGGAGATGGGGGGCAAGATTCCAGAAGACAGTCACCTTCTTTAGGTTTGCTCCATTTATCTGCAGCATTCCATGGATGTTACACTCTATAGATACACAGTTTTCTTGATTTTTAGGCAGAGTCCAAAGTGGTTGAGGATGTCTGTAGCATTATTCATTATGCATACACAGAGTTTGGGGTACAACCATCTCTGGTCCTAGGCTGCGTGTCTCTGTGAGTGAGTGTCTGCGTGAGTGCGTGTGTCTCTCTGTGTCTCTGCGTGTCTTCATGAGCTCTGTGTGTGTGTGTGTGTGTGTGTGTGTGTGTGTGTGTGTGTGTGTGTCCCTCTGTGTGCATGTGTCTGTGAGAGTTGCCTTACTCTTATCAATAAAGGACCAAGCCTTTATTGATAAGAGTAAACAAGTACACACAGTAGGACAAAGGAAAGATGTTCTTGATCACGTAATGCATTCCATAGGTGGGGGGGGAATGCACCTTATCTGGGAGGAACATACTTGGCTAGTGAGGGGTTATTGATAAGGAAAAAGAGAGGAAAGAAGCTTTGAGCTCAGTGATAGGCCAGCTGTGTCCTGATATCCGGGACTGCCCTTGTTTTTCTGGCCTCCTGTGTGAGGTCAGCTCAGGGTCAGCTTCAGCACAGTGGGTTCCTGCTCAGTTTCTGGAAATCTTTGGAAATCCAGGCCTTCAGCTTCCTTGGTGCTTGCCAACTTATTGGGGTTCAGAGTCTGTTGGGGTATGGAATCCCCACAGATGTCATTCCATGTGTAAACTTGCCAATGCAGTTTGTTCTTAGTGGTAGTAGCAATCATGATATTGTCAGTGTAGAGCATGGTCCAGGGATCTTTTTGCTACAAGTCTTGTGTAATGGTCCAGATGGTCCATTCCCCAACATGGTGCCTCTGGAAACTGCCCTCATCCAGAGTGGTGCTGAACTAAACATGGACTATGACATCAATCCAAGGCAACAGACTGGTTGGTATTTTTGGCAAAACAATTGGATGGTATTTAAGAGTATTCTTGCCAAAATGTTATATTATTGAATTTCCTGTTTACATGACCAATAGTCAGGGCTGGTTCTGGTTTTTTTGCACTCTAGGTGAGGGGCGGGGGCGGGGTGGATGGTGGGTGGGCGGGGCAGGGGGCGGCAGGGGCTGTGGATGGCAGGGAACAGTGATGGGCATGGGGGGTGGGCAGTGACGGGCATGGGGGCGACAATGGGCGTGGGGGGCGGCAGTCAGACGGCACCGGGCAGCGATGGGTGGATGGCGACAGGCGGGTGGCGGGCGGTGGGGGATGGATGGCGGTGGCCAGCGGCAGGGGGCGGCGGCAGGGGGGGCGCAGGCTGGCCAGTGCCCTCTTTCCATTTTGGTGCCCTAGGCAACATTAAGTTCACCTTAATGGAAGTGCCGGCCCTGCCAATAGTGTATCTCTACTGCACAATTATAGCAGTTTGATAACTCAAGAGAAATACTCTGCCAGAAAATTCAAGTGATATCTAAATCAGAAGAGTGCACTTCTGTTTTCTAGCAGAAATTCACCAAACTACAAATCCCAGGATTCCATAAGACAATGCCAGGAATGATATCAAACAGCTATAAGTGTACAGGGCACATATACATCACATCCAAACCACAAATAAATTCATTTTCCTGAAGTAGTTTCCCATTGCAGTCTCAAAACTAATTGATGCATTGTTTAATTAAATTCTAAAAGCAGAAGTAACATCCAATTTTTTTAAAAAGTGTATGAAAATTTTAAAAAGTATCTGTAAATTTGGGGAAATATTTATTCATACTTCTTGCATTCTTTTGCAGAAGCTTTTTTTTTAAAAAAGCACAGAGGGATTTGAATTAATTTAGAATAATCTCTGAGTTGTGGTTTCTTCTGTGTATAAATTCTCTTATTGGAAGTGGGTATAAAGTAATGGCAGCATTGTTTGTCAATGTCCCCCAGTGATTGTTAGCAGTGATTCTTGCACATATTGTTCTAGACAAAAAAATTAGTATTTTGCATTAGCACAGGATAATTAGGCAATAAGATACAAAAGGGAGTGGGGTTATCATGAGATAAACACACACATGGGGCGTTATGAGGCACAGCCAAGTATCTGTAATCCCCCTAGGGTATGATTATCTCATGATAACCACACACACACAGTGGAGTTGTCTTATTGCTATTATAAAATATCTTTATTATAGGAAGAAAATGTGCATTTTTTGTGCTGGAAGAAGATGGAGTTGGCAATTTAGAATGCCGAGCAGCAGTTTCAGCTGAGCTTTTGGTGTGTGGTTCACATAGATTAATCTATTCCCTTCTTCAGCCCAAGTAAGTCAATAAGTAAATCCCCAAATATAAGCAGTCATAATCCATGATGGTGAGGTGCAACTGCTCAAAATATTTGGCAAATCCCAGCCTTGGTTATTTTATTGCTCAGATGACAGCCAGAACTCACACACATAAATTTGTCTGGAGATGTCTTTTTCAAATATCCAAATATTGCAACAGTCAAAATTCCACCGGCCAATATTCTTTTTAGTCCTCAGATTCACAAAGTATGCTCTGTCAGATTACTACAGACCTCCTCCATTCGGAACATGCTGCCCCATATGGGAGAGTTGCAGAGGTAGCCTGTGCACTTATGTGGAGCATGGTATGCAGGAGGAATCCTGAGGGGAAGGGGGACTGGTTTGGACCTGGGTGCACTTCAATTTCAATTCACTGTCATTGTACATATATACATAGTATACACATGCAACAAAATTCACAAAAACACCCAGAGACCAAACCAAAAACACATTCTTATAGCAATCTCTAAAACACACCCACCCACCAAAATGCCTCCCAAGACACACTGATATCCACACACCGACCAAGTAATACAGTTCAGCAACTGACTACTAATGGTTCTTGAGTTCATTATTAAGTTCTGTTATTTTCTGGCAGGTGGAAGACATGTAGAAGTTTGGCAAGCACCAGGCAGGTAGACCACTGCCAAATGGCCCTCACATGGCATGTGCTCATTATGCACAAGGAGTTTCTGAAGAAGAGTGGTATATCTGCACTGAATTATCTGGGAACTCTTGTAACGAAAACAGACACCCATCAGGCTGTGAATCCACCTCCACTTACTGCCCTGTACCCTCACCTTTCACACTACCACTAGGACATAGGGTGAACAACCTTCAAATGGCCATGGGCTGTGCACACCCATCCCTGGCAAGTGAAGAGGCACACTATCTATCTATCTATCTATCTATCTATCTATCTATCTATCTATCTATCTATCTATCTATCTATCT
>JAHTLZ010000016.1:22173124-22248255 GCA_023846285.1 Phrynocephalus versicolor | reverse complement strand
TCTTTCTTTCTTTCTTTCTTTCTTTCTTTCTTTCTTTCTTTCTTTCTTTCTTTCTTTCTGATTTCAGGTACTATTCAAAACTTCCAAGGCTGGTTTTCAATTCACAAACTATGGTTTCTAGGGAGCTAGACTGGCTCACTCAGCAACTTTAAGGTTGATGACTGGCCTGTCATTGGTAACAAAATGGTATGAGACACGGAAAAGTAAAATATTTTGTTTCCATACATTTCCATTGTTTTTATACAAACCATGGTCAGGAATTAGCATTGAAAGAGCCTGTAAATTGTGTGTTAAAATGTAATCAATATTTGTGTTTGTGTTAGGGCAGCGAAATCTAAGAAGAAAGCATCACGGGATTTATTTCTGCTTAGATACTTGAATGGTGGCCTCCAAAAAGTGTCAGTTTAATTTAAGATTGGTGTTTAATACGGAATATGGAGATCAATCCCATTGATTTCATTGAATAAAAAAGTCCTTGTAAGGATATATGGGTGCACATTTTTAAATGCAACAAGCCCAATAATTGGTTTAAATGTAAAAATAAATTGTGTCTAGAGATATCTAGCCCAGCCAAAGCTTGTGCTTTATTGGTTTTTACATTTCACTAACTGATGGGCTTTCATGTAGAATCAATATTATGCAGTCAAATATATTTTACTTTGTTATGTCATGGGTTTTGTTAGTTGAAGTACAATTTTCATGTCAGAGACCAAACCTTTATTTTGCAATAAATATGCTTTAAAATAAAGGGGAAAGTATAAACGTTTACTCTTGCCTAATAAATATTCCTAGGCTTTCCTTGCAATAATGTATACATTATATCCTGTGATTCTTTCTGGGTTATTTGGTGTGTGTGTTTTACTTGGCAAACTCCCAGGCTTTTAATTAAGTCCCTGACTATTCCATCCTTTAGAAGCAATTGCCATCCATTAGATGGATACCACAACAAGGCAGTGCTGGCATCTTTCCTTAGCAGAGGGGAATGAAACTCTTGTTGATCATGCTACACCTACAGTGAAGTTGACAGCAACCGCACACTGTTGTATAATGGTGTGGGGGGGTATGTTTTGTTCCCTTTGGGCATTTTTGACAGCTTTAATAGAAGCAAAAGGCAGTTTTCCTCACAGAAGAAACTATTGCTTTGGTTTACTTGAAATTGTAATTCGTGACTCACATGGGGGGGGGAGGCAGGAGGAAAGAGTCAAGCAAACTTACCACATCCTAGTTGCTCTGGCCTGGAAGCCTGTGTAACTACATTTTCCTGAACTTACTGTCATGAGAGAAAGGCCTTGGTAGCCTAATGCATTGGACCACAGGCATTGAAAGGAATAGTAAATATAATTGACTGAAAGTGGCCAGAAATGTCAGTCTTACCATCAGATGGCCATAGCTTCTCATATTGCAAAATGGAAAACTTTACTTCAGGGGAGAAGGGTCATGTTCCTATGACTGAGAATTTCTAAAGAGTAATTTTTCTGTTTTATAGTTAGGGAGGACAATAGATGTTTTGTGAGAACGCCAAATGAAATAAAATAGTGTCTACAACAAATAGTGGAATTCTCCCATCTCTTTTTTCACTTTCTTGCTAACTGAACACTGTCTTGTATACAAATATATAGCTCTCCCACACCACCACCATATTCCCATCCTTCCTCAAAAAGCATGGAAAGAACAGGTGCAATTTTACAGTCTTCTGAATTACAGACATATAATTACTCGGCAAATTTCATGTTTTCATGAAAAACGAAGTTTCTTCTACAATTGAGTCCCCAAAGTGAAAAGTGACATTTTAGACCAGCTTCTTCTACCAACCTACAATTCCAAAACACTCCAAAGGTTAAAAAAATAATAGACCTAAAAATAAATATACATGCTCTTTATTGAATTCAGTGGAGCAGAGAATTCTTTTGGACTCATGAATTTAGTCAGAGACCAGTTTTACACTTTTGTAATCATGATTTTAAAACAATTGAGCACATGCCGTAAACACTGAGTCACTGGAAAATGAAGTCCGGTGAACCATTCAGAACCCAACTGAACAAATATGTTAGAATATTATAGCTTTGGAATATGTGAAGTGAATGGTAAGTCTGCTCAGAAGTCACTTTAGCTGAGCAATGGTGAAATCATTTGCATAAAAGTACATGTTTTGTCAAAGCAAAGATATATTTACTGTATATCAAATGACCCAGACCAAAGCTAAAGGGGAGAAATGCATATTGTGGAAGCAAGCCAGCGATTATTTTTTTCAAAATACTTCAAAATTAAAGGATGCAAAAGGGCCTGGCAACAAAATGTTGCAGCGTGAAGTGCTTCTGCCCAGATTTCCAACAACATCATTGTATTCCTTCTCCTCCTATTTGCTTTTTCACGCCAACTGGCCAACACTTAGTGTTTCATATTTACTTCACACACTTAGTCCTCATTGACCTGTTTTGAACCCCACTACCACCACCACAATATTTCTTTTGTAAAGGGTTATCTTTTTTTAAAAAATCATCATGTTGTCATAGGTCTGCTGGCACCGCCCTCCAGCATACAGACAGTGCTCTTTTGCCCAGTTGTGATTTCAAGAACATGCAACACACACATGTTGATTGGGCTTCACAGTCCCCCAGTATCACCTCTTTGCTGAAGTGTGAGGCTGCAATACTCAGATGGCCTCTCCATAAGGACCACAGTTACATTTTTATGATCAAAGAGCCAATAGTAGCAGAGGAGCTACAGGACGTCTCAGTGTATGAGGGTCCACACACTTTACATTATGATCAAAAGGGAGTTCCACAAGGACATGAATGTAGAGCATTTAGTTTGAAGTGGGAATAAGTTATTGCAGTGGTATTATAGAAGTGACATTTTTTTCTAGCAAGATTTCTGTTCTTTTAAGATATGCCTGATGCAAAGGAATTCAACCTGGATTTTTTTGTTTGTTTTGTTTTTAATGTTATGGAAGGAAGCGGATTATAAAGGTTTCACTAACCCCTTTTTTGACACTTCTGCATGGCAGTCTGGAAGTTGAGTCATGGCTACTGGACTTCTTTTTGAAAGATAGAAACGTTTCGCTGCTCATCCAAACAGCTTCATCGGTCTGAATGAAGCTGTTTGGATGAACAGCGAAATGTTTCTATCTCTCAAAAAAGAAGCCCAGTAGCCATGACTCAACTTCCAGATAAACTCACCTGGATGACCGAGAATCTTCACAGACATTCTGCATGGCAGGCATGGAAAATGGAAATTCGAATACAAAAATATGCCAATCTTATCTAAATGTTGACTCAGTTGTTTGCAGTCCAGAGGCCAGTGATCATCCCTTCTTTGAATCTACACAAAAGTGCATTATTCAGCAGGAAATGGAGTCGTAGTTTGCCTGCTAGCGCAACTGTGCTTGTATGCACAGGGCCTTGTGTGAATATGGGAACCAGTCAGCTGAGCTCCTAGAGCCTAGTGTGATTCTTCCTGCAAGAAAGACGCTGTCATCCAAATGCAGCCATTCTGGGAAACATGCAGTGGAATCACTGGCTCCTCTTGGTGAGATCATTATTTAACTATACTTATAAGGTTTTGGGCACAGTTAACTGTCCAGCCATAATCTACTAAACCCAGAGTGTGTTTCCCTTACAATGTATTTACCAGAAATAATTTAGATTAAACAAATAAATAAACAAAAACAAAAACAAATGAACCAAAACACTCACACCACCAAATCAATATTCTGCAAACTATTAATTCAAAAAGCAAAGTGTTCTGCTTATATGGTATATTGCCCCATAGTGCTTAAAGCACTCTCCGGGTTTTTTACAATCTATTTATGCAGGCTACACACTGGCTACAACTGATCTTTATGAACTTAGCTCTCTCCATACACAAACACAGACTCATCAGCACCCATAGATAAGAAGAGAGACTGTTAGTAGAACTAGTCTCTCTTGCCACATAGCTAGTTGTCAGCGACTTCAGGGAAATGCAAAATGACTGCTACTTGTCAAATCATATTTGAATTTAATGGTGTCTCCTCCCCCTTCCCCACGATTTATTCGGAAAAATAATGTGCTTGATGACTGCTGACAACTGGCCCATGTCAGGAACTGGCAGAAAACTCCATCCAAAATTCATTAAGCACATTTTATTGACCTGCCTATGGAATCTTTAAGTACTCTTCAAATCGTAAAGAAGAAAACAGCTGCAACAACAGTGATCTAAACAATATGCAAGTATACCACTCAGTACAACTGTAATACCACTTTTGCATCTGATGAAAATGGGCAGCAGTTCATAAAAATCTATTTTAAAATGGATTTTTAAAAAAACTTTAAGGAGCCACTAGAATTTTACTGTTTTCACTGAATCAGACAAACATGGTATTGACTATCCCATCAGATATTTCTAAATGATCACTTAGACTACCTTAAATGTGACATGCAACATCAATTAACTGCAACATCAAAGGTAGTTCACATATATGCCGCACAGCCTGGAAACATACTTTTTCTAGACTGCAAATTCTAGATTTCCCCAACCAGTAGCCCTGCTATCTAGGGAGTTGTGACACATGTAGTCTGAGATATAGTCAAGCTCGGAATGAGCATCCGTTGATGGCTCCAAAACTGGTGGTGTTTCACATGAATGAATCATAAGTAAAATTCCACAGACATAATTTTCTTAGATGCATTCATTTTAAATGGACTTAATGAGTCATGCATTTAGCAAGGGCTTGTCAGCTGTTGCATAAATGACAATGTTAAGGAAACAAGCCTGATCCCGCTCAACCTTTACTATTTAGCTCACTGGGGCTTCATTACTAATGTCGTAGAAACATCAATTGGGCAAGGGAAGGACAAAACAAATGCAATCTCAAAGAGGATCTAAACAGCTTTCACTGCATAATTCTATGAGATACCACACAAATTGCAGAAGGAAGAAAGGAACGTATCCATAACCAAATTGTGCTCATACTGGCCACAGTTATGGATTCAAACTTTGTGAGAGAATTTCAGCTGTGAGAACACTGTGAATCAAAATGCCGTCAAATTAATATTTCAAAAAAACTTTAAAAGAGGCAGGTACATATAAACTTCGTACAACTTTCAGATACCTGCTACTTCATAGCCCTGAAAATCTCTTCATTTCTCTGCTGCTTTTGGAAACTTGAAAATTTTTTCCTCAATAGGACAGGAAACCAGTAAAATTGGGTCCAGACTCAGAACTGGAAATCTGGTATCTCAAGCACACTCATGACCTCATTCAGATCTTTCCCATCCATCTTTACTTTTTTGAGATTGTGGTTTTTTTTTTAAAAGAAACAAAAACCTTCTTGACTATGATCCAAATAAGTCAAAACCACAAGTCTATCTCTAACATGTTTCTCTATACTTTTGCTTTATATTGTGGGGTATATTTCTGTTTCCTTCACTTCTATATAGACTTAATAGAAGGAATCCTTTAAAGTTCATCCAAAGACCACTTACTCTGACATGTGGTATTAATGTTTTATGACTGAGCTTCAATGCCTTTCTTATAGTTTCAAGGAAGCCGAGCCAGTAACAAGTTTTTAAATGAAAGTAATGTGGCCATTTGGCAGCTCACTATTTTAAAAGAAAACTGTTACTCTAGGCCAGATATATTTGAAAAGCAGGTTATATTCTCTAACCCATGAATTACTCTGTGGTAGGTGTTTGACCGCTTGCTCATCTCAACTCTCCATGTTTATATAGTGCCATCCAAGATTATGGTTTACATTTATGTTCAAATTGTCAAGTTAAGCATGATGTTACCGACAACAGTAATTAGTAGCATTGCTCAATTAAATAGGAGAACTAAATATCCATCCTGTTGGCATCCACTGAAGCTGATATTTAACAGACAGCTTGAATATCACCTGTTGTGCATCAACAGATTTCATGTGTGGGTTTTTTTTTAAATGTATATTACCATTACACTACCAGAAAATGCTCTCCCTTCCATTCATTTTTGTGAAGATATGGATATAGCATAAGCTGGTTTATGACCAGAGCAGCAGGGGGACCCTGTCTCAAAATGCTAAGGTACAAGAGCTCCACTGCTTAGAGACCATAAGCTGATATGGGGAGTTGGTACACTGATTCCTTGGTGCCTGAGTGGAATCTTCCAGAACAGGTCTCCTTAGCTTTTAGTATCTTATATCTCATATATCATCAGTGTACCACAATAATGGAAATAAAATCCCATCTTTTTCTGAGGGACCTCCAATATGTCTTATCATTCAAATTCAAGCTTGTTGCTTCTTTTTTTTAAAGTCAGTCTCCTTCATATTTTATCTGCTTCTTTTCCTATTGCCTTCAACTTTTCCTAGCATTATTTGTCATTTCTAGCAGGTCTTTCCCCCCCCTCATGATATGTCCATACTTCTGGCTTCATTTAATCCAGGATCCGCTTGTTTTTGCATTTATAACATGTTGTAATATAACATGTTGTGACTTTTATAATGTACTGTACAATATGGCCAATGGGAACAGAAAATTAAGGGGAAGACTGGGTATTCAGAATTAGGGGTAACTTCCCAAGAGGCAGCAAATTATTTTTATGGATTTTTGCCAGAGATATTAGAGGGTGTCAGCTTAGAAATCACTGATAATTTTGCTTAATGCTTTCCTCTGTTCTAATCACTTTAAGAGGCTTTTCAATGAAATACTCTATGGGTCATGGAAGTCAAGGGATATTACAATGGTCTCTTTGAGACAAGTAGATACTCACTGCTGGTTGCCAGAAAATTGAAGACTAACTACATCTCCTTCAAGAATTCCCCTGAGAAGCTGGGCGGGGTATAAATCTAATAATAAATAAATAATAAATAAATAAATAAATATAGATGTTAAGGATTTGTTGTCTTCGTTCTGTTTTCCAATATTGGAGATAATGTTTTCTTCAGCAAACCATCCTTCATATTGACAGAACCTGATTACTATGTGGCATTTAGGATTGTTAAATATGTAGAAATAGTCTTAGAATGAGAAATGTTTTTATTGCTTGTTCATATCAATGTATGATCCCAGAAACATTTTAATTAATAACTATTGATCAATAATTATTATTCAAAATTCTGGTACTAACGTATAAAGGCCTAAATGGTTTGGGACTTTAGTACTTGTCAGAACATCTTTTTTTCAAGGTCTGCTCCCTGTCTTGGTTGGTTCTCCCAAGCCTCATGCCTGCTAGGTTGCCACCAAGAGATGCTCATAAGATATTAACAAGGAATAGAGCTTTACACAGGAAATATACCAGGCCCCTTCCCTTCAAACCTCTAAGGAGCTCCTAAAATGGAACTTTTAAGAGACACATTTGGAAAGGCACACCTCAGTTAATGAGAGAGGAGAGGAAAGGGGGGGGGATAATAATAATTAGGATATCTTGTCATTTTCTTGTTCTGCTGTGCAGTAGTTATAGTTGCTTATATAATTTGTTTGTAGTTGGTTTATTTTATATTTGTCTAGTTCTACTGGTGTAAACTGCCCAGAGTAACTGTTTATTTAGATGAGTGGTATAAAAATCTAATCAGTCAATCAATAAATAAAAAAGCTTTCTGTAATGTTTTATTATCTTTTGCACACGTAATTTTATTCTATGTTTCCTTAACATGCCTCTTTGTTATCTTCTTTTGGGACCTGCATATATCGTGGTCAGCTTTTCCACCATAAAATGAACTTACTTAATGTGCTGATATTCTGACATGCTTTGTTTCCATGAATTTTGTATGATGCTTGTTGTCTAGACAGGCTATTTAAAAATCCTGACTTCATGACTATGTTGATAGTCGTTTATATATCATGAAGGATTAAATACATGAATGACTGCAGCATGTTCAGTTTCTTTTACAGCTAGATTAATTTTTAAAATTCAGCTGATTCCTGTAGTTACTTTCTGTCAACTGTTTGCAAGCTCGTTGTAACATTCAAGACTGAAACCTTACAACGGCTGAGTTCATGGATTTCTCATAACTAGAGGCATAATTTGAGGCATTGAGTTTGCCCTGTTAGATAAGAAAGAAACCAGTGATACAATAGTAATCTAGGCTGTGCTCAGGTATCTGCTAGCTGCATTTATAAGATGGCAGAAATGAAACACAGAGGCTTTTCTCTGGCAGCTCCACCCACTCTGTGTGTGTATTGTATCATTTCAGTCATGACCGACTGAAATGATACTTTGAGAATATCCACAAATCTTTTAACATACCGTACATAGAAAGACCAAGTGATATCACCCATATTCAAAGACCAACAATGCCCAGCACTTGTGGATAGCAATAAATCTAAGACACTTTACGGTAAAGAGTAAAATTATAGTAAGGGATAAAAACTTGAAATAATGTTTTGGATATAACATACCATGAGAATCTGTTGTATGAAATATTTATTCTGGCACTAGGTTAGACATTCAGAAAACAAAAATTATGACTAATTTAACAATGGCAACACTCATAGAATCAGATATTTCTGCAGAACTATTAAAGAAGATTGAGAATTTTCAATTAGAGATGGCTACAGACTTCTGTTTGGAAGTTGAGCTGATTAGTACCACAGCTGCTATGTGTTCCCCTCCTGCACCTCCCAAGCTTGTGACCCGCTCACCAGCCAGAGCGTGCTCCGTTCCTCCTTCTCCTTCTCTTCGGCTGTTCATTCAGGCCCTGGCAGGATCATGTGTTTGCCTGTCCCATCACCTTATCTGAGCAGGCAATTACCCAAGGAAGTAGGGCAGTGAATTCCAGGTTCCTTCCATGAATTGGATGAACTGCCAAAAAAGGAGCAGGAGAGGAGTGTGAGTAGATCACATGCTGGGGAGGTAGAGAAAGGAAACACTGAATATGTTAAACAAATCTACAAAACTAGAATCCTTCCCAAACTGTGGCCAAGATTAGCCTTTATTACATTTATCCCAAAAAAGAAACATTCCAAAGTGTGCAGTAACTGCAATTGTGGGAATGGGGATTGAAAGAATACTTGCTAAATTCCTTCATAGAGGGATTTGCTTCCATGCCAAGTATAATGGGCAGTACCACAACATGTAGTATGGGAATGCAATTCAGAATTTATTATTCCATCAAAGCTCATCTTCATAACAGCAAAGAAAAGATAGCTGATCAAGTCACAGAATATTGATTAGTGACAAGCGTTGTGACACGGTGGTTATAATGCAGTACTTCTGCCAAAACTGCTCATGGCTCAAATTCCATCTTAAGGTTCACTCAGCCTTCCATTCTATTGGAGTTGGTACACGAATACCTATCTTGCTTTAAGCACTATGGAGTGGTATATGAGTGACTAGATTTGCCTTGCTTTTTGCTTGGCTTTACAGTACTACAAGAAAGGTCATATTTTGTCTGGAAATGCTTTAAATCATACATATTTTTCTTTTAAATATTATTTTAAATAGCAATATGAATGTTGTTGTCATATGCTGTCTGGTTACATCTAATCTGTGGTGACCCTAATAGGGTTTTAAACCAAGTCAGTAAATTAGCCCTTTACTAATTTGCAGTTTACTGACTGTTGCTATCCACTGATTCATACAAACACAGAGAGTGATACTGCTTTGTGTGCACACACACTCACAAAGCAGTAAGTTTGTCTCAGTCCTACTTTAAGCACCACTACAGTACAAAGTGCTATGTGGGGTTCACTCTGGTAATTGACCTAATCACTGCACATAACACGAGGAATGCTTATACATGGAAGACATTTGCTTTGCCAATATTGCAGCTTTTCTATCAGAAGCTCAGACCCAGAAGCATAAATATATGCTAAAATCAGCCTTGGGAATTAATTCTTCACATCAGAAATAAGATTATTTCTTGCTTCTAAGAAAATGGGCAGTGTTACTTGTTGCCTGGACAACACACTGCTAATTCCAATGGATTGCATTTATCACAAAAACAGATTTGCACTGAAGGGCAAAGACCACCTTCAAAAGCATCCAGATTGCATTGAAACATAATCCATCACCTTACATGTTTATAGGTGTCCACTTTTTGTGGCTTGCTGAAACTGTCACAACAACAAATATCCATCTGAAAAGCTGGTTTAAATTTTAGATGGGGATCAGTTTCAGTAAGAGAAACTACAGTGTAAAAAATGATGTTCATTCTTTAAATTATGGATGGCCCACAGGTATCATCAAAGCATTTTGGTGGAAGGCTGTGCCAGCTGGTCTGGTAGGGTCAACTGGGCACTGTTCCACCTCAGGCTGATGTTATGCCCAGCCAAAAATCTTTGGAATATTTTTAATTTGAGGGCAAGATGTTTCAGAATACAGTAAGACCCAGTATCTGCTGGGGATCTGTTCCAGGCCTTCCCATGGATAACAAAAACCATGGATAAGAGAGAACATCAAAAAATCCCACAAAACTACTGTTTTGCAACAGTAGCTTGGTTTACGACTGCTGTTTTGTGACAGTAGCTTGGTTTATGGCTGCTGATTTATGTATTTATTTATTTATTTATTTATTTATTTATTTATATTTATTTATTCTGCCGACCATTGATAACTGAATCAGTGGTTAATGAATCAGTGGATACGGGGTCCTACTGTACAATATGCTCATACTAGAGTAACTGTTTTAGCTTTTCAAGATCCACATCACTGTGTTGAGAGACCCAGGCAAAAGGGGGCTGGTGGTGACTTCAATCCTGGCTTTCCAGACCATGTAGCAACCACGAATCAGGTGCTACATGATCAGGAAAGCCAGATGGAAGATCAGGCCATTGAATTTTGTGCACCCATAACCCCCTCGGGTTGTGGGCATGCAAAATTCAAAACCCGGCCCTGTAAGATGAATGTTTTGAATTAAGAAATCTGGTAAGCAAAATGTCATCTTGCAAAAAAATGCCTATTCCCGGAAATTTCATTCATCTTATGAAGAACTCATCTTATGGGGCATTCGTCTTGCAAGGTACCACTATATACATTTCTTTTAAACAAAGAAAGTGATGTAAAGGAAAGCTGCTCAAACACAGGATATTTATCGTATATACTCAAATATAAGTTGAGGTTTACAGCCCTTATTTTTGACTGAAAAAAAGACTTATATTTGGGTGAATATGGTAGCGGCTTGGGCAAGGCAGCAGAAGTCTAGTCCTGCCTGTCCCGCTGCCTTCTGAATGATGGTTTGGAGGGGTGGAGGGCTAGTCCTGCCCATTCCACTGCCTCAGAAGCCGTCTCCACAGGGGTTCATCAGTTGCTGTGGTGGCACTGGGCTCGGTGGGGGGGGAGAAGCGGCAGGTGTTTCGGGGAGAAAAGTTTTTCACTCCCAAAGCAAGCACCAATGTCCACCATCGGCACTTGCTTCGGGAGAGAAAAAACGTTTTTAAAGCCTGGTGCTTCTCTCCCCCCCCCAAAAAAAAATCAGGCATGTAGAGGGAGAAGCAGTGGGTTTTTTAAACTTGGAAGCCCCCTCTGGGGGGGTTGGTGGTGGCTGTGGCAGTGCCAGGCCACCCCACAGCTATGGAAGCCCCCTCCATGGGGGTTTGGTGGTGGGTGCAGCAGCGGGGGACATTGGAAGGCCTCCTCACAGCCTTGGAAGCCCCTTCCGCCACCTCCTAAGCACTCAGCCGGGAGGTGGAGGCCAGTGGAGGCCCACCTCGGTGGTGAGGTGAGTATAGACTGCGACCCTGGCCCACCTGATAGGTTGCCGACCGCGCTAGCCTAGTGTCAGGTGAGGAATATAAGCCAACCTGAATATAACCCATCAACTTATAATGGAGTCAGTAAGTTTTTTGTGGTAAAAAACTGCCCTCAACTTCTATTTGGGCTGACATACTTGAGTATATATGGTATGTAAGTTGTTCAACAGCATACATGTAAGACAGTTCTTGGCTGATGTTAGTATTGGCCAGAAAATACAGCAAAGATGGAAAGAGAGAATTGAAAAACAAGTCCAAAACTCTGGTGCTATGAAATTAAGAACAAAACAAGACTGCTCAGTAAATTCTCAGTAAACCAAGAGGGTGATTATCACATGTAAATTGTGATGTCTCCATAACAAGCAATGAAAAATATTTATTTTGGCTAGTACTTACATTGGAGTGTATCAAATTATGACTATAGCACAATGCCACCAAGATTACACTAGTTACTAAGTACTGAAAGAGATACTGTAGAAAGATTTCTTCATTACTCTCCAGTGTGTATTGTGTTTCATTATATTATGTAACTAAGCTCACACTGATGGTAATTTTGGAATGTTTGATTAAAGCAACTGATGAGAATGCCTGTTTGTAACGTCTGACTTCTTTTGGAGAGACTACGGAAGAATAATTGCCAGCAATATTCCATCTGGTGCTTTATAGAGCTTAGCATATACCTCTTGGGCTCAAGTTATACCCTTAAAAGGTATTTGCTGGTGCAGAGCAGAAAGATCTTTGTTTGTTGGAGCCAGCCAAATGACAACTCACCGAAGAGGAAAGTGTTAGGAGTTTTAGCTGTGCAATGTTGCTATGAACAGGCCATGCTGTGCTAATAAAACTATTGTGACTGGCATTGTTTGCAGTGGAAACTGACAGATGAAGCAGTTAAGTACGATTTTTCAGAAAAGTTCCAACAGTAAATCACTAAAGTACACAAACACTCTTTCTTCATCAGTCTGTAAATTGTTTAATAGAAGCAATCACAAATTGAAAACAATGTAAACAAACAAATTGACACCTAATGATCATCCCCCACTGCTCACTGTAAATAGATCTACAACTTAGAAGAACATTTATCCAACACATTGTCAACTCATTGTAAACACATCTACAACTCATTACCCAGAATGTTGTCACTTCATTGCAATTAGAGATGGTTGCAGGCTAACAGTTGTGTTTCCTTACACAAGAGCAGTTTAATACTCTGCGGAAAGAATGTTTGGAAAAAAGAACAAGCTACTAGCAGTACAGTCGGTCACGACTGTAACAACACAACACACACACACACACACACACACACACCAGGCGCCTACAGCACCTGGTATTCCCTGGTGGTCTCCCATCCAAGTACTAACCAGGGCCGACCCTTCTTAGCTTCTGAAATCAGGCGAGATTGGATGTGCTTAGGGCATCTAGGCCATCTAGCACATGGTTAAATGCGTGTACTGCAGGTAAAACTGTGCTCACAACCTGGGGTTCAATCCCAGGTAGCAGGATCATGGTTGACTCAGCCTTCCTTTCTTCTGAGATTGGCAAAATGAGTACCCAGTTTGCTGGGGGGGGGGGGGGAATTTTATCCCGTATAAGGTAAATTAAACGTAAACCTCCCAGAAAACACTTGAAGTGGTATGGGGTGGTATATAAGCATAACACTTTGCTTTTTTTTTTTTTTGCTTCACGGTCGTATCAGGCTAAACTCCAACCAGGAAGAAGCCACTTGACGTTATCTGTCCTTCTCCCTGGTGCTGGCCATTCAGTCAGGGAGGCAGGATGATGCATTTCCCTGCACAGCTCCTGATTGGCCAACGCCAGGAAAAAGGACAGATGATGTCAGGACAGAGGCTTCTTCCTGGTTGGTGTTTAGCCCAATAGAACTATGCAGGAAAGTAAGTGATTGGCTGCTTGCGTTTAGGAGGCTTCCGAACAGCACCTGGGCTCGCATGGGTCATTTTGGAACATGCTGCTCCCGAAATGAACAGCCCATCCCTACTGGCTACCCTTCATCTGTTCCAGGCCTCCCTTTGACACACACATAGACAGTAATAAATTTCTGGGTGCAACCTAGAACTGGCAAACTCCAAATCATTCAGTCAAAAATATCATCCTTGTGAGTCAGGAAGGACATGCCCATCCACTATTTATTTCTGGGGGGAAAAAAAACTTAAGGAATTTCTTCAAATGAACAAATGCTTTATAAAACAACTTGGTATAAAATGGAGAACAACAGTGGTTATTATGGCAGAAGATGCTGTGTGAATAATCATATCTGAAGTACAGTAGATGAAACTTTCCCATGATACCTAAGACACAGCATCCATGATGTATCTGAAAAGAAGAGCTTGTAAATGTCATGGCAATTGGACTTCTTTTTCTTGAGATTGAAACATTTCACTGCTCATTCAAACAGCTTTGTCCATCGAATGTTAGTAAATGTTACTTTTGGAGCATAAGTTTCAGTGTTCCACTGCCAACATGGCAATTCTTTGATATTCATAAATTAGATTAGAGTTCCTTTCTTCTAGCAGAGTTCTCCAGGATGCAGGGTGAGGTGATATTATCTTTGACATCCACAGGTTTTAGGTAAACTGATTAGAATCCTTGATGGCAAGTCCAGGGCCAGCGCTTCCATTAAGGCAAACTACGCAGTTGCCTAGGGTGCCAAAATGGAGAGAGGGTGCTGGAGAGCCAGCCGCCCCCTGTCCCCCATGGTTGGCCACCGCCGTCCATCCCCCCGCCTGCCAGCCGCCCATCGCCATCCGCCCATCGCTGCCCGCTGCCCCGTGCCCATCACTGCCCCCCTGTGCCCGTCGCCATCCCCTGCCATCTACCCCGCCCCCATGCCACCCAGCCCCCAACCCCCGCCCACCACCACCCTGACCACCCACTGCCCAACCGCCCCACCACCACATCCCCTGCCCCGCCCTCCCACCCGCTCGCCCCCCCACCCCTCGCCTAGGGCACAAAAACTCTAGCACCGGCCCTGGGCAAGTCCTGCCCTTACCCCCTTACAGCTGGGTAGTAGACATGGGCAAGACTTGGCGAAATTCTTGTTTCCGTTTCCGTTACTCGTTTCCGTTACGTAATAGAAACGGTAACGACAATTAAGCCGTCAGAACTCGAACTCGAACCGAAAAAAGAAAAATTGGGTCTGATTTGTCGTTGTCGTTCATGGCATCGCACGGCGATTGCACGATGCCAAGTGGCACAGGAAAAAAGTTTTAAAAATAAAAAAACCCCGATTCCCGGGCAAAAAAGCAGGTGAAAATATGCCTGTCTGAGGGCACCTAACAGAGGGGTGGTTTCTGGGGTGGGGGGGTCCCCAGCCTTCCCCCCCTCTCCTGTCCTGGGCTGCTCTGGTACCAGGCTGGGGGGGCATCCTCGTCGTCTCCATTTGCCATGCGGTGCGGGGGGATCCAAAATGGCGACCGCAATATTTTTTTTGAAATCGTGGTCCAAAAACCCACCAAAGCACCACAGAAACATGCGAAAATTAGCTATTTTAAATGCTTGAATTTTTACAGTAGCAGCAGTGGGTTTTTCTTGCAATAAAACGTCTCCATTGATTTTATTTTATTTTATTTTTATTTTTATTTTTTTACACCTGCGCAGTGCACAATGATGGGCTGGCCATGGGATGGGACCATGCAAATTTTTGGAGCCATTCCACCAATTGCAGGGCCACTTGGCCAGGTTTTGACTGAGACTTCTGGGATGTGCCAGTCGGGCATAAAAAGCCCACTAACCCTAGCCCTAACCCTAACTCTAACCCTAAGCCTAACCCATATGCCAGTACACTGTCCTTCTTAGTGTGTCAGAGGCACCCAGAGGTGCAGCCCACTAACTCACCTTAACCTTACCTTACCCATAAGCCTAGCCCTTGCCCTAACCCCAACCCTAAGCCAGATCTGTACTCGTATTACGCAAGTACACTTCCCTTCTTAGTGAGCCAGAGGCGCCCAGAGGAATTCCTCTCTCACCTCGCTCACCCAGTCCAAACTCCAAACCTGTATGCCAGTACGCCAGTTCGCTGTCCTTCTTAGTGAGTCAGAGGCTGAGCAAAGGCACCCAAAAGAGAGGTGCCTCGCCCTCTGCCACTTGGTACGCAATGGCTACACATACCCTTCCTTTTCCTTTCCTAGCGGGCCAGAGGAGGCACCCACCCCAGAGAGGTGCCTCCAGGAGACTGCTAACCCTACCCCCCCTAAACCAGTACTAACGACAGATGACAAATGAAACAACAAATTTTTGAAAAATTTCGCGACAAACGGAAACGAGCCGAAACGGGCCGGCTACGACACACGACAACTCGAAACGTCATTTTTCCTGGTCATGCCCATCTCTACTGGGTAGTCATCAACTGCATAACAGGAGTTGGACTGGATGAAATTTTCTGAGGACTGTAGTTAAAATGAAATAGCAGGAGAAATACATATGTAAATCATCAGGCAATCCCAGCAGGAGAGTGGGGTAGTGTATGGTATAAAAAGGGTGGAGCCTGGTCTGTGAAAAAAGAATTTAGAGTGAGGAGTTGAGAGTTTAGAGCTGAGAAAGCTGAGAGAACACAGCTCTGTTAGAGTTCAGGCAGGTTAGGTGTGAGGGCTTTACTATTTACTGTTTATTAAAGACAGGGAGGCTTGAAGATTTGATTTAATCTATTTAATGTTTAAGGCAACACATACCAACTTCAGTCATTGTTGTATTTATTTATTTTCTCAATAAACATCATTATTATTTTTTATATTATAAAAAAATGAAATAGCAACATGTGCTAATAACTGCAGAGCTATAATAGGATAGAGAAGTTATTACTGATGCATGGCTTGTCATCCAGGATTCTAGAAAGCTTAACCAAATGCCTATAGAAGTCAAAGAAGTCACATTCTTTCATTTATCCCTGCACGTTACCCATGATATGGATATCTGATCATTTGAAAAAGGTGGTTAGACTGATCTGCGAATATTAAGAAAAGTTAACCACATCCCAGGACAGTTGCAAGAATGAATGAATGAATGAATGAATGAATGAATGAATAAATAAATAAATAAATAAATAAATAAATAAATAGGGAGTCACATTGAACAGTTTTCTAGTTTGACCAAGTCTTGACTTCAGTGGGATACAATTGTGGAAAAAGCAGGCTCATAAACAAAGCTTGTTTTAAGTGCAGAATTGCAGATCACTCCTTTTTTACTGTTATTAATTGGTCAGTCCACATAACATTGTGCGTCACTCACTTCGTGTGACTTCCAAAGGTCAACTTGACACAGAGATGACTGCTAACACAAAAAGTGCTTGAAGAGGATAGACTTCCTTCAAGCCGATTACTCAGAAATACATACTAGAGATGGGCACAAATAAAAAAAATGGCATTTCGTTTGTCGTTTGTCGTTAAGGGGGTCTGTTTTGGTTTGTTTCCATTTTTCACGAATTTTTGCAAAAAATTGTTTTCGTTTTTGTTCATTTCGTTACCATTTTGTTACCATTTGTTTCAATTTTTTGTGATTTTTTTTAGGATTTTAAGCAATTCACTCATATTGCAGTAACGGAAACGAAACGCACGACAAAATTTCCGGTGTTTCTGTTCGTTTCGTTTCATTTTAGAGACAAAATTCGTTTGTCATTTCGTTATGTAACAAAACAAAAAAACAAAAACGGAAACGAAAAATTGTTCGTTTCGTGCCCATCGCTAATACATACTGTTTGGTGATCGTGTAAAAGATGAACAACAATGTGGGGTACAGGTAAGGAAAGGCAAGAAGGGATGCATCTTATTATAGGATGCAATTATGGAAAGAGAGGATATTTCAGTCAATAGGTAAAAGGAAATTGGTTTCCTCCTGTACTTTTTGCCCTGCCTAATATTTATGAAAGTGAGGAAGAAGCAGCAACCTCCAGCCTGTTATGACATCCAGTAGAGATCAGACACATTATTGATGGGGATTGTCAATGCCCCTATGGCAAGGCAGTCTGCTAGTGTCTGAGTCATTTGGCAGCATTCGTTAAATTCATTATTCAGCCAGATGTACTCTGGGCTATATACATGCATTACACACACACACACACACACACACACACACACCATTGAGAGCAATAGAAGTTTCCTAATAGTATAGAAAAGTTTTATTTTTAAGATTCATCAGCTTTCCTAAACTTAATCTTTTTTAAAAGTCTGCCCATTATTTGAACTTATTTTCCAATTCTGACTTCACTGCTTTGGCCGCTGTTTTCTTTAGGAGCATGTTTCCATTCTTCATTTTGGCATGGGCATTATCTCAAACATTCTAGAAAATACTCCCTTGTGATTAAAACCTGGCTGCTTTACAGGTTTCATTGTATCCATTAAATATATCCATATCTTCTTTCTCTAACTGTACAGGAGGTCTAGAACAACATCCAAAAATCTCCAGGACAAGCAACTTTTATTTTTCTTAACTTCTTTCCAAACTGTCTTTCGTGTCAGACAAAATATTTATGTCTGTTTCCTCTGTAGACTTGGTATAATAAGAGACACTAATTTATTGTGAATGGAAAATTCTAGTTCCGTATTCAAGGATAGTTTTCCCATATTACACCAGCACCTGAATACAGAGATCCTGCCCTTCTCCTCATTTAGAACAGAAATATTTACATATGTGTACACTCTATTTGCACTACTCTTCCCTCACTATGAGAGATTATAAGGATATGTTAAGGAATATGTCTGTGTGCATGTTCCGATACAGGAATCAGATTTGCTCAGAACCTGCACAAGTTATCAATTTGCACTATAAACTGGCCATACTGCTTAGAGAATTCTTGGAACTATAGTCCTAAAAGACACTTTTTTCAAGTTTTGGATCTCCTGGGAGAGTTAAAACAGAAAAATGCCTACAACACCACAAGTGATGTGTGAAAAAAGTGCATTTTGCACCAAATAGTGAGCTTTCTGCATGGAGTGTGAAAGGATTATTAAAAGCAGATGAAATGCACAACAGCTTGATTTTGCTTTTAACAGCTTTCAGGGGACTGACAAAGTCTTGGAAAATTGGTTTCTATTTCTGATTTTTAATCATTTCATTCTGTTGGAATAGGGAGGATTATAGTGCCATTTGTGGGCTGCTTTTATCTATTATATATTCGGAAGGCTTATATTCATTTATAGTCCTTAAATGTCCATCTTCTTACTATTTAGTTTCTGATTGGACACAACAAATGGCATTTGGTGCTTTTAAGTAATGTGTATTATAAATAATCTTTTTTTCTATTGGATTGAAGAAAAGGTTTATTTTGCCTTTGGAGTTTGGGCTTTTACTGTTCCCAGTTACCAAGCAAGCCTGATACTACTGTTTCAGATCATCCTCACTTATACAAGCAGAGGTTCATCTGAGATGTATTCAGTGACACCATATCTAGTATTGCCACTAAATCCACACATGACATTGTACTTGGTATACAGGACATGTGAAGTGGGCAACATAAAGGAACTCCAGACCAGACTGGGGACCTGTGAGCACCTGTGAGCAGTTTCAGAGCATTTGCTCTTGTGTGCGCATAAATATCCAGCAGCATTCTGGAACAGGGTCTTTTATCATTCCCGGCTATGGATGCTACTCTCCTGTTGATCCGATTGTTCTCCAGAAAATGAGCAGGTGTGGGGAAGCAGCTATTTACAGTACTTTCTCTGTGTGGATTTTAGGATAATGACACTCAGAGTTTTCCTATTCATCTCTGACTAGGAGCATGCTGAAAAAAATAGCATAGTGTATAAGGAATGAAGTGACAATGGTCTTGGCAAAATTCAAATCCTATACAGTGGTACCTTGTATAAAGGAATTAATTCATTCCAAATGAAATTACTGTATGTTAAGCAAATTTTCCTTTATACAAATTCCCATAGGAATGCATTTAAAATGGAGCACAGTAATCCCATTTTTATGTTGTACAGGTTTGAAGAGGCAGGGAGCCTATCGGCGCTGGCTTTGATCAGCGCGCTCCCCCGCCCGCACTGCATTATGGAGTTGGCGCATCTTTCACACCTCTTCAGCTGGGCAGAAAAGACGCCCCACCTCTCAATGGGTGAGTACAGAGCACCCTTCCCAACCCAGACTGAAATAATGAAGCAACACCAAAGTTTGAGTTAATGTGGGCCACAATTCATTGATAACAAGGATAACAATATTTAACGATGAACCTTTAACTGGAAATAAAAGATGACCTGTGCCATAGCGCAAGTGGTTAACAGCTGTAGATGTTCTTAAGGACTACCCCTTGTCACCACACATTTGAATGTGGCTGAACCTCAATGAGAATCACTATAAAATGGACGACAGACAAACCGGACTCCTGGGAATGTAGTTTTATTTCCAGAGGATCCTTTCAGAATTTCTTTGTGCAAAAGGGGTGCCTGAACACTGGGAAAAGTTCCTGTATGGAATGTCCAGTCTTAAATACTCTCCAGCATATCAAAACAGATAAAGAACAAACTCCGGATTGGTTACATTTTGCCACAGTGGAAAGCATGTGACCTCATTACATATATGTTCATTTTCCATAACGCAACCAAACTTAAAGATCAGTGATGCTTTCCCATCTGTATTAGCAAGATTAAAGGTCATTAATTTCGTAATGTATTGTTCTCTCTATCTTAATAGTGAGTTTCAAAAGCTGAATACAAAGGTGCAAAACAAGATATTTTAAGATCCGAGATGTCTTAGCATGTGGTTTATTATTTATTATTTATTTATTTGTTGTACCTATATCCCGCCCATCTTCCGGATAGGAACTCTGGGCGGCTAACAGAATACAAAACAACAATAGTGGAAAAACAAAAAAACAAAACAAAAAAGGTAAATAAAAAGATCCAATAAAATGGAGCAGGTCAATATTCATCAGAACAGATGAGGCGGGCAGCAAAAAAAAATATTAAGTAAAAAGGTCACCAAATGCCTTCTTAAAATGGTGGGTCTTCAAAGCCTTTTTAAAGGTGGGCAGGGACTGTGAAGGCGCAGCTCACTGGGGAGATGGTTCCACAACGTGGGGCCCACCATAGAGAAGGTGCAGTTATGTGTGAGAGATTTCGTTGCCTCGCTGGGTGTGGCCACCCTCAGTGAGCATGCCTGCGCCATTCTCGTGGACTTGGTCCCAGTTGATCTCTGAGAGATACGCTCCGACAGGTACTCTGGTCCCAAGCCGTGGAGGGTTTTGAAAATCAAAACCAGGACCTTGAACCTTATCCGGAGGACAACGGGTAGCCAATGCAGGCAGGCCAAAACTGGGGTGATGTGCTCGCTGGAGCCTCCGGACAAGGGTCAAGGGCAACCCCACGTAGAGGGCATTGCAATAGTCAATCCTCGAAATCATGAGGGCCTGCACGACTGTCCTCAGGGAGGACTCATCGAGGTACTGTCAGATCTGGGTGATCCTGCGGAGGTGGAAAAAAGCGGCCCTGGAGACTGCCATCACCTGGGCTTCCAGGGAGAGGGCTGAGTCCAGGACCACGCCCAGATTCCTAGCCCTGTTCATAGGCTGGAGGAAACCCCCCCAAGTCTAGGGAGAGGGCCATTGTACCCAGACAAGAACGCCCAAAGAACAGAACCTCGGTCTTCTCCAGGTTCAGTTTGAGTCAGTTCGTCCTGGTCCATTCCAGGACCGCCTCCAGGCACAGGTCGAGGGAACGAACTGCCACATCTGCAGAAGAAGAAAAGGAGAGATGGAGTTGCATGTCATCAGCGTACTGATGGAAGCAAACTCCAAATCTCCTGATGACCTCTGCCAGCGGCCTCATATAAACGTTGAACAGCATGGGTGAGATTGCTACCCCCTGGGGCACCCCGCAAGGGAGGGTCCAAGGGGCTGACAAGTCATCACCCAGCTGAACCTGCTGAGACCGGCTGCCAAGAAAGGAACAGAGCCAGCTCAAGGCAAGGCCTCCAATTCCAGCCTCAGCAAGCCGGACCAGCAGGTTACCGTGGTTGACGGTATCAAAGGCAGCTGACAGATTAAGGAGTACCAGCAGGGAGGAACACCCCCTGTCAGCCTCCCTGAGGAGGTCATCCTGCAGAGCGACCATGGCAGTCTCAGTCCCCCGAAGCAGCCTGAACCCGGACTGGAAGGGATTCAGGCTACAATTTTCCTCCAGGTACGACTGAAGCCGGATGGCGGCCAGCCTCTCAACTACCTAGCCCAGGAAGGGAACAATGGCAATCGGACAATAGCTGGATAATTCATACGATGCCATGCCGGGCTTTTTCAAAGTGGGCTTCACCATGGTCTCTTTCAAATGTGAAGGGAAAACTCCCTCCCTGAAGGAGGCTGTGGCTATACCCGAAACCCACTCCGGCATGTTCCCTCCGGCAGATTTAACAAGCCAAGCTGGGCAAGGGTCGAAAGGGGTAGCCGCCGGCCGGCAATAAGCCATGGCTCTGGAGGCCTCCGCTGAAGTCACCGGCCCAAACTCAACCAGATGGGGAGACCGAGGGGGTGAGGCCCCCGGGACATCAGGGGATGAACTAGAGCAACTGGGGGGAAGATCAGAACGGATGGCCTCAATTTTAGATCTAAAATAGGCTGCAAATTGCTTGCTAGTGAACTCACTAGGAGGAGGCCCTAGTTGACCAGGATTGGAGAGGTCTTGAACCACCCGGAACAACTCCGCCAATTCTCAGGGAGACATAGGCTGTCCTAGCATCCCTGATCGCGCGAACATAGTGGCTGGTCAACTGTTTATTGCAGCCCTATTCACTTCCGTCTGATGTGTCCTCCAAATGTCCTCAAGCTTCCTGTGTTCTTGCTTCATCAACCACAACTCAGCCGTGTACA
Organism: Phrynocephalus versicolor; assembly: GCA_023846285.1. NCBI lineage: Eukaryota > Metazoa > Chordata > Lepidosauria > Squamata > Agamidae > Phrynocephalus > Phrynocephalus versicolor. Next base: position 22,225,806 of record JAHTLZ010000016.1, on the reverse strand, counting down.
TTTGCTATACACTTTTTGTGGTTTGGACACATCCTGTTGCCATTCAGTTTAGATACCCATCTCTGCAGAGGTGGAGGTGCTTTGCAGAAATATAGAAATGATGCTTTCAGGATACAGAGTTTACAGAGATGATGGGTTTAGGACAGGGGTGTCCAAACTTTTTGTAAGGAGGGCCAGATTTGGTGGCTGAGAATGTGTTGGGGGGCCAGCTGCTCTCTGACCTTGCCCCCCTGCACTGCAAGCCCCACCCACTGACCCATAAGCCCCACCCACTGACCCCTTGCAAGCCCCACCCACAGGTAGGAAGGTGGGGGAAGGATGTCACATGCTGACAGAAAGGGCTCCGTGTGCCACCTTTGGCACCCCTGCTATAGATTCGCCAACACTGGCCTATACTCTGCTTCTTTTCTAATTACAGCATCCACACTTCTGTCCAGAAAACCTGACCACTGTAAGAGCAGCGAAGAAAGGAGACTGCATGCCCTTAGTTTTATTTTAAGAGAGAGAATAAAAAGTGAACCATATTCTACTTTTATGCCTCAGGATTTATAGATAGTTTGTTATATATTCACTATAGAAATATTTATTATTTACTCCTATAAATATCCCTCCAACTAAGGGCCTTTTCACACGACCCCTAAGATCCACTGGCCACTTAAATTCGGACCAGAGATCTTGGGGGTTTGTTGCTCTTCCTGCGTCCCCACCCCTCCGCACTTCCTTGATCCTGTCTGCGTGGGTGGAGGGAGAGAAAGGGGGGGGACAAAAGAATGCAGGCTCACCTCCGTTTGCTGGTCCAAGCCTCCCCAAGCCCCATCATCGTCCTGATTCCTTCTCTTAAAGGGACGGGAGGCAAAAAACAACAACAAACAGAAGCGAGGAGAGCCGGGCACTCACTCCTTTACATCCAGATCTGGGATTTTTCACCCTCCAAGAGCAGGTACCTGAAAAGTGTGCTGGGACGCGCTTAGGTGGGCGTGGCCGCACTTAATTTTCTGTAAACTCTGGAGCTAGTGGGGAAACAATTTTAAGCTCCGGAGCTGGGAGCCATTTGCGGCAGAGTTTAGCGGTCGTGTACAAATACCTTAAGTCAAAGTGAATGGAGACTGCTCATGTAATGAAAGCAGTAGCCAATATAGTTGCCTGTGTAAGTCCTTTCCATGTCAATCAAGATTCTCCAGCATTTGTATTCCTGGATTACTTGTATTCCTCATCATCTCTTATCACATCTCCAAAAAACTATTGGGAAAGAACTTTTAAAATGCAAGCTTTGTAGACTTTTAAAAAAGGGCATTGTGCCTTGTCTTCATGGAAAGCAAGTATGGAGTTTTCTGTGAAGTTAATTAAACCCATATTTTAAAGATGGCAAATAATAGGAAGGAAGGAAGGAAGGAAGGAAGGTTGGGACCAAGGGAAGGTGGGAGGGAGGGAAGGAGGGAGGGAAGGAAGGGAGGGAGGGAGGGAGGGAGATGGGGACCAAGGAAGGAAAGGAAGGAAGGAAAAAAGGAAGGAAGGAAGGAAGGGACCAAGGGAGGGAGGGAGGGAAGGAGGGAGGGAGGAGGGAAAAAAGGCCCTCGGCAGCGGCAACAGACGCAGCTCCCCGGCCCGCCCGCCCGTGCATACCCCTAAGCTCTCTGCCATGCGGTGGCTCCCCGGCCCACCCACTTGCACACCCGCAAGGTCTCCAGCGGCTGCAGCCATGGCTGCAGCTCCTGGCCTGCCCGTTCGCACACCTGCAAGGTCTCCAGGAGCTGCTCCCGGCCCGCCCCCTCGTGCACCCATAAGGTCTCCATCAGCCACGGGGGTGGCTCCCAGCCCACCCACTGGTGCACCCGCAAGGTCTCCGGTGGCTGCAGCAGCGGCGCCCGACCCTTCTGGCCATACACCTGCAAGGTCTCCGGTGGCCATGGCAGCGCCTCCCAGCCCGCCCACACACACACACACCTCCCAGCTCTCTGGCAGCAGTGGTGGCTTGCCACCCTCCAAGCTCTTTGGTGGCGGTGGCAGAGGAGGCTCACCTGGCCGCCTGCCCCCATCCAGCTCACCTGAGGCACCATGCAGATCCCTCTGTGCTTGCCCTGGGCACCTTCTCTGCAATGAGTGCTGCGTGGGGATATTTTTTTTTAAATCATGGGGCAAAGGAGGGAGGGTGAGGGAGGGGCGGGCCATCCATCCACGGGCCAATCAAAATGGACTGACAGGCCGGATTTGGCCCGCGGGCCGGACGTTGGACAGGCCTGATTTAGGATATCTATAAGGCAGAGGACAGAATGAAGAATTGAAGATAAACTCAAAACTTGAACCTTACTCTCACACCCTCCCAGGTTAGGTAAGATTACACTGGATAGGGGAGGATGGTGTTAAGGTAATTAGGCATGCCTCCCCTCCTGCATCTCTTAATGAGAAGTGCAGCCCTCATTTAACTGACCTGTTGTTATAGGGTCACCTATACCTATTATCAATTAGTTATAATTGTATATGAGGGCTGCCAAGCACCTTACAGTGCCATCTATAGGAGGGGCTTGACATAATGAGGATGCCACTTCAGCTACCCGCCACACTAAAGAGACTAGACTCTATGTCTCTTTACCCCATAAGGCCAAGCAGCTTGGCCTTATGGGGTAGAGAAAGAACAGCAAGCAATTCTAGTTAGAAACACAGAAACCAGCTGCTAACATGCTATAGAGAAAATGAGCACTACAGTTTGGACTTTGTTTTTCCCAATCACTCAACCTCATTTGACTCTTGCCCCTCTTGGCTTATAAAAGCAGCTGGAGGGAGTATGCCAGAACGGGTGTCTACCATCGCCATGGCCTCCTTCGGTGAGGGGGCTTTTCCCTCTCGCCTGAAGGAGACTGTGGTAAAGCCAAGTCTCAAAAAAACAGGCATGGCATCAGATGTAATGGCTAATTATCGTCCGTTCACCAACGTCCCTTTCATGGGCGAGGTTCTCGAGAGGGTGGCCGCGATCTGACTCCAGAATTTTTTGGAGGAACATCAACTTCTTGACCCATGTCAATCTGGGTTCAGGCCTGGCCGGGGAACTGAGACAGCTTTGGTCACGCTGCAGGATGACCTCATCCGGGGGGCCGACAGGGGTTGCTCTACCCTGCTAGTTCTCCTGGATTTGTAAGTTGCCTTTGATACCATTGACCATGGTATCCTACTGGACCAGCTCTCTGAGGTGGATATCGGGGACACTGTTCGCAGTTGGCTCCGGTCCTTCTTGGAGTGCCGTCCCTAGTATGTGCTGCATGGGGGCGAGTTGTCGGCCCCGTGGGCACTCCCTTGTTGGGTTCCGCAGGGCTTGTCTCTCTCCCCCATGCTGTTCAACATCTATGTGAGGCCACTGGTAGGGTTCATCAGATGATTTGGAGTCTGCTGTCACCAGTACGCTGATGACACACAGCTCTATCTCTCCTTTTCCACCTCTGCAGATGAGGCTGTCCAGATCTTCAACCAGTGCCTGGGTGCAGTCATGGCTTGGACCAAGGCTAACAGGCTCAAACTCAACCCTGAGAAGACCGAGGTGTTGTTCTTCGGGTGTTCCCCTTCCGGTTATGGAGACCCTCTCCCCAGCATGGAGGGTGTTTCCTTCCAGCTGGCGGACAGGGTTCAGAATCTGGGCATGGGCCTGGACCTGGCCCTCACCATGGAGGCCCAGGTGGCGGCCGTGTCCAGAACTGCTTTTTTTCACCTCCGCCAAATCACCCAGATTCGCCCATACTTGGATGGGGACTCCCTGAGAACTGTCATGCAAGCACTGGTGATCTCGAGGCTCGATTATTGCAACATGTTCTACATGGGTTTGCCCTTGAATCTTCTCCGGTGTCTGCAGTGGGTGCAAAATGCGGCGGCCAGGCTAGTGGCAGCTGTGCGTCATTTCGAACACATCACCCCGGTTCTGGCTCGCCTGCATTGGCTACACGTCACATCCTAGATTAGATTCAAGGTCCTGGTTTTAGTTTATAAAACCCTCCATGGCTTGGGACCTGACTACCTGGCACAGCAAATCACTTTGGCCCGCTCTACAAGGATGTCGCGGGCGCACTCGCTTCGGGTGCCTATGCCCAGAGAGGCCTGGAAAACCTCAATTCGGAACTGGGCCTTTTCTGTGGTGGCTCTCTCTCTTTGGAACCACCTCCCCTGCGAAGTGCGCCTTGCAGAGTCCTTGCCGGCCTTCCGGAGGGCGCTAAAGACCTGCCTCTTCTGGGAGGCCTTTGGTGACCTAGTGTAGTGTCTTTTTTTTCTTCTTCTCTGCCATCCGTTAGGACAATCAGCCATATGCACTTTGCCAGGGTCAGATCTTTTAATTTTTTATTTTTCAATATTGTATGTCTATTGTTGTTTTAGTTATGTGTTGTTGGCTGGCTGAACTTGTTCAGTCTATTGTAAACCGCCTAGAGTTCCCCTTGAGAAGATGGGCGGTATAGAAGCCTATTAATAAATAAATATAAACATATTAAAATATATAAATATCCTTTGTTATTGTCCCCTAAGCTCACTTTAAGCAACTATCCACACATCCTTTGAAAACATCTTGCTTGAACAGCAGAACACAGCCACACCACTACCAGAATTAGCACATCACTTGTTTATGTGTTCTCTGTATTAAATATAAAACATTTTCATTTCATTTTTATAGGACATTCAATCGGACCAGGAAAAAGGGGTCACCCAAGTACTATGACTCCGCCTACAAAAATGAGTGGCGCTAATATACCTTTTTAGGCTCCCTTGCAGTTGCAAATAACAAAACAGATAAAATATGGTTTTCATAAAACTTTCTGGTACAGTAGAGAATTAACATGAGTTGGTGCTGGCTATTTCCATCCTGGAAATGTCTTTGCAAGGGGCGGGTAAAGAGATTGGTTGTCTAGCCCATATTCTTGGAAAGATGAAGGTAGTAAAGGAACTTTATGCCCTTAAAATTCTGTTGCCTCTATTAGGGCTTTGGATCTATGAAAAGAAGGTTTTTATAATTACCAAATACAGAAGTGGTAAGCATCTGAAGATATCCTTATGCAGAATAACACACATTTTGGAAAATGCAAGGAGAATAAAAATAGACAGGTGAATCAATTTCTGTATCTGCACAAATATCGATCTGTATTCATGCACGCTTAGACCTGACGTGGTTTTCCCTCACTAACAGAACTGTAAGTTGCGGGGGGGGAGAGATTTTTATAAGGTCATGTACTGCATTCAAATGTAAACATACAGGAAGTTTTCACCTTCAGATTTAAGCCTTAAATTGAATTCAGGTGGAGGTAATTTACTGGTCAAAACAAGGTTATTCATGGTATGTCCAGAACAATTTTTGTATCTCAGTAACTTGAGGTCACAGACTGGAGTTAAAGAGAGAGCTTAAGCCAATAAGAAATTCAAGTAGCCTTTTAATTACATAATCATCAGTGGAAGTGGGAATCGGGAGAGTTACATTAAGGAACAGAGATTGCTAATGGAAACAAGGGATGTAAGAACTATAAGTCAGTTCAGGTAACCCTAAAATTAAACAAGCCAGCAGTTTGAAAGAAGGGCTATGCTGATTGAGCATAGCACACTGCCACGGATAGCAGGAAATACTCTGTTCTTTACCCACTGCAGTAATTCTAAACAGAACAGAGCTCTTCTTATATATCATGCAAATATTATTATGTCTTGTTTTAGTGAAACATTTAGGAATGTTGCAGTGATACAGGGGAAAGGTGTAGATTGGACAGTTGGATCCTCCCCCAAAAAAGTTCTCCATAACATATAAACACATACTCACATATCATGAAAACATAGTTGTCTGGTGTAGTTCACTGGAGTTGTTTCAATTTTTATTTATTTATTTTCCTGTGTGGAGAGGATCAAACACTATAGTGATTTAGGTGATCCAACATTAAACTTGGCAGTTGGAGTTTGGGATTACTGGGAACGAAGATTATGGGAAGGCGTGTTCCTCGTGTCCATTATATCACCGCTAGATTAGGATTTCACCAGAATACCATACGTAGTCATACCCCTTTTCCTTTGGAGAACAAAAGAATCGATCACATGGGGGAACATCTGTTAGAGTTATTCCAGCTGGGAAAAAGTAGAAAGAGAAAAAGAAATTCCATATCAGGAGCAAAAAGGGCCAGACTGGTTTGAAATTACTTTGTTTTATTACTGTCCTTAACTTAAAGAGAGGATCCATTTGAACTCTTTATTTCTCAAACATGGAAGTTTTCCTGAATCGTGCATCTCCAAGATTAAGGTCCTTTCAGCTTTGATCACGGGCTGTCTGTAATGTTTGTTTCCGCCAATATATAAATCCGAGCCAACATGGATGATAATGTGCACCAGTCTCTGGTGAGTGAAGGACACCAACATATGTCACAACCTGCACTGGACAGGTTGGACAATAAACAGATAAATAGCCAGGTGGACCCGGGCATCTTGTTTCCCCCCAAGCACCCACCTGTGAAATTGAGATTGCTTTTCTTCTTCCTCCTTCTTGGAAGTCAGCCAGTTATTTGCAGCTTTCTTTTGTTAAGGTAAGATCTTCTCCATAATGGCTACTAGCATACCTTTATGCATGGAAGCTAGTAGGAGTTTTTATTGACATGTTTAGGGTTTCTTTCTCTCTTCTGCATTATTTCTGAATGGATTTTCAGAAGCAATGCACTTTCTGTTTTTAACTAAATTTCCAGTGTTAAGCAATAGCTATTAATAGCCAACAGCTGGGCACTAACTCAGTGCATTCTGCTAGCGTAAATTTGTATATTTACAATGGCCAAATTCCTACTGCTGATTTATACTTGTACAAAGGCCATAACGTATGTCTTGGCATCAAATTACCACTCCTTAACAAGGTCCTGCATTCATTCATTTTCATAATTTGCAACCAACGTCTACATGATTTATTCCCTCCTAAATATAAATTGACAATTGAATTGTGGACAATAGTCTTATATGTTCATAGGACCAAATTAGAAGTGAGAAAAGCAATCCTGGGCAAGAAATCCCAAGACCCGTTTGTTCTCCATGTCCTAAATTGGGCTGCACTACTTCTGCTCTAACACAGCCAGAACACATGGATGAAAAGAGGTCAGCAGAGGTATTGTTTCTAATCCCATGTGGTTGATTGTCATCCAGGTGGAATGATTAGCACTCTCCTTCTGGAAGTGCACTATTTTAAGCACTTAAATCAGAAATGGCTAAATAAATATATTTTAACTGGCTGGATGGCTCTGGGAGTTAAGTATCTAGCTGGGGAGCCTGAGTTTATAACCTGGATTACCCACCATAACTCTGAGGAGAAGAGCCAGCCTGTGTGCATTATTTATTTTTATTTATTTTATTTTAGACTATTCCCCCCCCCCGCCTTTCTCCTTGGAAAAGGACCCAAGTTGGCTTACAGTAATGAGGGATAATATACAGTCCAGTACACTTAAGACATGTTCAAGTATTTGAGGACAAGGAATTGAGGGACATCTTACAGCATTAATAGGCAACATTATATTAAAGCTAAAAGTTTATAAGTATTTATAAACACAAAGTCTATGTGACCCTATAGATATATATTAAAGACACATGGTAGTCCATCATTCAGGGAAAGCTTACCTGGAGAAAGGTCTTTGCCTGTTTCCAGAAAGACAACAGAGATGAGGCAGTCCTGCCTGGTCTCTATTGGGAGGGAGTTCCAAAGTCTGGCTGCAGCAGTTGAGAAGGCCCTTTCATGGGTTCCTATGAGGCATACCTGTGAGAGTGGTGGTATGGAGAGAAGGGCCTCTCCCGATGACCTTAACACCCGAGTTGGTTCATACTGTGAGATCATTGTGATTAGATTTAGGGATCCCCTCAATGGGAAACTCAGCCATGTTTTGAACCACTTGTGGCACAGTCCACTGTGAGCGATGTCCCCACAATCACACAATGTCGGTGAGATTTTGAACCTGAATGGCTCTAATTCATGCCCAAACCGGATATCTTTGCCCACACAGCTTGGAATAAGGAGACGAGACACATAAATTGGATTATAGTTGGGCCACAGCTTTATTAAAATATCATTTAACTTTAACCTTTTAACCCTTTACTTCTTATAGGGAGGTAAATGTAGTGCAAGCAGGTCTGGGACAGTAGTCAGTTGACTTCCAGCCCATGCCTGATTTCAGGAGGTTCCTACTTCAGAAGAGTGCCATGCACCTGTTCAGCACTCTTCGGAACTTCAAAGTTCTAATTACACTGAGGCAGCCCTCACTTCATAATTAACCTTGTTGTCCTGTAATTTCTTATTATCCTTGCACTGTTTTCCTTTCTTTCTTAATTCTAATCTGAGGACTGCTTGGTACCCATTGGATGCCTTCTTAGTGATCTAATCTAAAATTGAGAATCTCTTGTACTACACATCAAATTGTGACTGGGAGGTTAACTCTGGTGAGAATTGAATGGGCGAAAACTCACTGATAAAATGAGCCAATTAGGTACCAGATGAAAATTCCTATCCATCCCATTAATATTGCTAATCTCATTCTCACCAAACATAGGGTGGGAGGGAGGAATGCTCGCTGCAAGGAGAAAGAGTCCGAGCACAGCGAACGCAGCTCTAAAATGGCTGCCTTGGCCCTGCTTTGCCAGCCCCATAACTAGCTTGCCTTTTTCACTGCTTTTCCATGCAGGCAGCAAGGAAGCCCTACTCTGGAGCAGATCTGGTGTGGAGCCTCCACTTGTTCAGAAGCATGGGCTGGCTGGCTGGAGTGATTTTCCAAGCAATGGAAAGGTTTACTCTAAGGGAGATCACTCCCAGAAAAGGAAGATGTTCAGATGTTATCAGATAGGATCTTTTCTCATTGTCCAATTGTACCCTTACAATATTCAAAACATTCATCCCCCAGGGTTGGAAAGACAGGCATTTACCATCCATCATTCAGTGATCAGATCCTCTACTATAGCTACACAGAATGTAAAATGTGTGTTTTACATGGACCAGCTGCAAGCAATTTTAAAAATGTAAATACCAGCATTTGATTCACTAGCGTAGCTTGGAGGGATGGGGGGGGCAAAAGCCCCTAGGTGCAGAGGTCTGAGGGTACCTGGAAGGGGAGGGGGGAGGATGATAATAAAAGGGAGTTGAGTGGGCAGCCTCCTTTTGGGAGGAAAGAGACAGGCCTCTGTGACCGTTGAGGCTGGGATGGAGGAATGGGCAAGTATATGCCCTTCCACATCCTGCTGCCACTTTTGGTGGTGGCATGTGAGGTTGGGCTATTCATGTTCGCCTTCAGGGAAGCCATGCACCCTTCTGCCAGTGGAGGCTATCCTGGCGGCACCGGGAGTGGTGGCGCTCCTGCCCCAGCGAAGCAGCTCAGAGCTGTTGCACCTCAGTGGAGCCGGTGAGAGGGAGGCAGAGCCCAGGTGAGGCTGGGCTGAGCTGCTGGGAAGCCACACCAGGAAAGGCAGGCAGGTGAGCGGCAGTGCATGGGCCAGTTGTCACAGGGTGAACACATCCCTTGGGGTCCAGAAGCGCCATCTGCCAAGCCAGGAGGGATGGCTGGCCAGTGCCAGAGGGTGCGCTGCTTGCCTCTCACTGCCTAAAGGGCTCACCTCAGTTATTGCCATGAGAATGAGCCCCACCCCCACCATCTCAGCAGCAGAAGGCTCCTCAGCTCCATCCCACCTTGAGGTGTGACTCATTCCTTGCCCCCACTGTCCACACTCTGTGTGGTTGGCGCAGGAGAACCTTGTCCAGGAGAGAGACCTTCAAAGAGGGCGTAAGAAAGAGAGATCCTTGTCCCCACTCCCCCCGCTGTTTCCATAGGATGGGGGGGGGGGCTTGCTGGGTGGGTGAGACATGATTGAGGGGGACAGGAGGGGGTGCAAAAACTGACTTTGTCCTTGGATGCTCCAGATCCTTGCTACACTCCTGATCTGATTTCATTGTGAACTTAGATTAATATATGTGTGGACACATGCATGATCCCCTTTTCCTCATTTATTTCTTATTGTTTCTTCTTTTCCTCTCTTCCCATTTATATTTAAAAAATGAATAAAAACTAAAAATGATGGAACTGCTCTATTTGTTCCCAAGGTAGCTTTCATCAGCAAAATGTTTCATACAGTAGAGAACCTAACTTTGGAATGGGCTTAAGGGTCCTGTTGGTTTGTTCTGAAAGATTACAATGGGACACAGGCCTACACAACATGCCAATAAGCCAATTCTCCTTAATAATTCCGGTATCAACTGCAGGTACTCTTTCTGGAAGAAAGCATTAGTGTTAGTCTGTTGCACCAAAAACAAGGTCTTGTGACCCAAGAAAGACTAACAAATTTATTGATTTCACTAGATACATGGGTGTTATCCTGTATTACAGATACATATGCACTGAAAGAAGACAACAACAATTATAATTATAATAGTATCTTATCTTTACTAGGTTATTGTTTGAAACTGGTACTAGCCCACATACTTATTATCGTCTTACCCCCTCTAGGGACCGAATATGGCCATGGATCATTAGCTCTTGTTCTCTGAGATTTCTCCCTTGTTTTGTACACTAACCATCTTTTAATAAAAGTCAGTGGCCGTTACTTCACGAGCCGCTCGCTTCGCGGCAAGCCGTCATTTCTGTGCGAACCGATCGCTTCAGTCCGCACGCTCCTCCTTTTTGGCTGCGACGTCACCCCGACCACGCCCCCTTTAGCGTGCTCCAACCGGGGTGAGTGATTCCCCTGGCGGAGGACGGGAATCTTTTCGCTTCGCATCTTGCTTCGCTCCCAACATCACGTGTGGTCTCGGTTTTTGGCTTTTATTTCAAGTTTTTTTAAAAAATATTCAAACAGGGATATCGATGCATCGCTATATTGTTTCATCGCTTTGCGCTGTTACTTCCTTGCGCGAGTAGCAGCGGCGGCGGCGGCGGCGGCGGGCGCAGGAGGAGCCGCTGCCGCCTCGCCCGGCCAGAGCAGGGCACCCGGGGCAGGCAGCGTGCAAGCAGCGGAGGGCGGGCGGCTGTGCCATGCGGGGCTCCCCCCGAGTAGCAGCGGCGGCGGCGGCGGGGGGCTGCCAATGATGCCAGGAAACAAAACACAGGATCGTACAGTAACCACGCTCTGTCGTGAATGACAGCCAAGCATTGATGCATCGATATGCCGAGTAAATTTGTTTTAAAAAATAAAAGGAGAGTGGAACCGGACGTTGCAAATCAGCTTTCTAATGCGAAGGGAGCAGGTGAGGTAGTAATCGATTCAGTCCTAAAAATGCCCCGCGTGAGTACAGAGAAACGGGGGTGGGAGCGAAGGGAGACCATGTGACCACCACGTGACCGCCTCCGAATTCAAATCGAAGGCAAGGTCGATTCGAAGCGAGGCACCTCGTGAAGTAACGGCCAGTGTGAGTTTAAAGTGTGCTTTGTGTTTGTTCTCTCTGTTTCGCCTGCATAGTAGGATAAAGCAGAAATGATACTGCTGGTGGTTTCATTATCTTCCATAAGCCAGAAAATGTGAGTTCTAGCATAATACACAAATGTAACTAGAGATGGGCACAAAACAAAAAAGGGTTTTGTTTCATTTTTTTGTATCAATTTTTGCTTTGTTTCATTTTTAATGAATTTTTAAAGAAAAAAATTGTTTTGTTTCATTTTCATTTTTCCCACTTTACTCTGTGGGGATTGTCTGTCTCTCTCTCTCTCTACAATATTGTTTAAAAATATATTTATTTTTTTATAAAAAATAAGAAAAATAAAATATTAATTGAAATAATAAATAAAAATATTTTAAAAATAGAGCACACAAGTCAACTCAACGATATTGTTGTTAATGTAGCTGAAGCTGACTGACTGGTGGACTGTGAACATCAATGTTTAAATTTGGATCAGCCAACTATATATTATTTAATCATTATGTTGTTGGTTTTTAAATAGTTTTACCCCCAAAGAAGGAAGCTACCCACAGAGGCAGTGTTTTGGGTTCCAAGTCACCCAAAAGGCAACTGAGTGGTTCCAACCCCATTAGATACCCACTGAGGCAGGCAGAGAGTTAAGGGCTCCAAGTCACTCAAAGGCAGCTGAGTGGCTCCAACCCCATAAGACACCTACTGAGGCAGCCAGAGAGTGAAGGATCCAGGTTACCCAAAAGGCAACTGAGTGGCTCCAACCCCATGTCCACAGCCTCGGGCCTTCTTGGCTCTCAAAGTGCTGCCACAGGGAGCCCCAATGCTAGTGCAAACGTCTGCCTTCAGCAGAGCCTGCCTTGGTGGCAGCCTGAGTCACACTCTGGGATGATGACCGGGTGCTGCCGCTGGACTGGGAGGTAGGAGTAGGCCTGGAAGCAGAGGAATTCTCCTCCCTGCCTGCTATGAGGTCCTCAGAATCCTCCAGCTCAAGTTGGACTGAGCCCTGGGAGGATTCTGACTCCTGAAACAATGGGGGAGTAGGTAGCAGTGGGGGTGGCATCTGCTCTGCCCTGCTCCCCACAGTGGCAGGGTCAGATGCTCCTAACTCAGCAGTGCTGCTGTTTGTGGTGGTAGTATGACTGGTAGTGGCACCAGAGTCACTAGCAGCACTGCTGGGCTTGGCCTGCCAGAAGAGGGAATGCCTCAGTTTGGTTGGCCCTCTTCATTTTCTTCAAATAATACAGGGGAAATTGAAAAGAAATAACCCTGGGTAGGAACAAAGTTTGAGTGTGGTGGGATGTAGTATAACTGGAGGACAATGGTTTGGGGGACAACTCACAGGAATAAATGTTAAACAATAAAACCCACACCCTCCCCTAAACAAAGTAAACCCAATCCCACAAAAGGGGGTGGTTTGTTCTATTTTAAAACTTTTTAAAAGCTAGCTGTGCAGACTGCTGCAACTAGCCAGCCCAACATGTCTCTCCCGCACGCACACTCACACACAGAGACTGTGAGTGAGACCATTCAGCAATCAGCACAGCACACAGCAAAGCACAGACAGCATTCAGAGTCAGCAGTAAGCATAAACACCAGTTAACCAGACAGTACCAGACAGACAAACTGGCTGGGAGTCTGGGAGCAGTCTCTCGCCTACTCTTACTCCTCCAGAGACTACAGATTGGAGGAGTGAGAGTGCAAGGCCTTTTATAGCCACTGCCATCAGACAATTAGCCGGAAGACACGCCCACTGAAACCAGGCTTTGCAATTGGTTCTCTCAATGTTGCAAGTTTGCAACAGGTCCATGAAGCACATGGCAATGCCATGTTCAACTGCATGTTTTAAAAAATTAAATATAAATTCAAATAATACTGTCTTCAACAGAAATCAGCTAAAAAAATAGAGAAGGAAGGGAATATCTTTCCCTATCCATTAATTAAAACTATTTTCCCTTGCACAGTAACAATATAAAATAATCTTAAAAAGTTAAAACAAAACCATGTAATTGTTGCTGCAAGAATACTGTATGCGAAACTTTGGAAACAACCAAACACGCCAACAGAGAAGGATTTCCACGGAAAGATAAGAGAATGTATCGAAATTGATAAACTCTCTGGTTATCTAAAGGGAGACTACGACGAGATCTTTCGGGAAAGATGGCAAGAAGTAACAAATTTATTAGTATTGTGATAATATTTGGCAATTCTAGTAATACGTTAAATTACTATTTCTATTTTGCTTGATATACTCAATGTAAATTTTAAAAATTGTACCCCCCCTTTTTCCCCTCTCACCCATACCCTTTTTCCCTGTTCCCCCCTTAAAAATCCAATAACAATCTATAATAAAAAAAAGTTAAAACAAAACAATAAATATATAAAACCAATAGCATGTTGTACACAGGAATCAACACAAAAATAAAAAAGGAATATATTTGCCTCTGCTTGTCTGCTGCCATTTAAACCCTCAACCTTGCACAAGCACATGAAAACATTCTTTAAAATATAATAAAAATGATCAGAATACACACAGATTAACTTGTTTTAAGCACTGGAAATTAACTTGGAAGTGCTTATCAGCCATATTTATTAAATACCTAATCCTTTTTAATTTATTAAAGTAGGTTTTTAAAGGTGTTTCAGCAATTATTGCCGCCATTAACGAAAACTAAACAAAATGAAATTTTCCATTTCACTTCATTTCATTTCGGTTTTAAAATGTGGTTTGTTATTTGTTTCATTACATAATGAAACAAATAACGAATAATGAAATAAAAAAAATCATGTTGTGCCCATCTCTAAGTATAACACACAAAGCCATGGAAGACCATTTCACAGGAATCAACGTTTGCCCCTCATTGCTGTTCATGCTCTGGCACTCAGAGATCCCCATCCATCTCCTGAGGTAGTGTAGTTGACTTGCGGTTATTCAGTGAATGTCATTGCTGATAGCAAATCAACCCACTAATGACTGCACACACTGCCTGAAGCTGGCACAAACTGCCAGACAAGCAGTTCGTGCCCATCTCCACTCAGGAAATAAGAAAAATATTACTTAGCTGCTCAGCTGTCTTCTGCTTTTTTTAACGTTTAAACTTCCAGGTTGTCTCATTCTGCCTGCTTCAGGAACATCATACGTAAATATGGGCAAAACAAAGCTTAGACTAAGTCTTATAGGATTACATGGTTAGGGCCTGCTTAACAAATGTTGGGCAGTAGCTTTGGTACTGATTCAATTCAACCTATGGCAAGTGCTTCATACTGTAGCATGTAAAACAACTAATTTCCCATGCCTTCCCTGCAGAGGCTAAGGTCAAGCAAATCATTACAAATAGCATGTTATTAGAAGATAAAATCAAGTTATATCCTCAGATATATTATCCCAACAGACTAGTATGTTTTAGCAATAAAACAAGGAAATAAAGGTTCAGTTACCTGAAGTATTCCTGCTGACATTTGGGAGCACTAGTTCTGTAAAATGTTTGCTGAATCAAGAGCACAACCAGTGAAAAAATCAGTTATTTTGGACATATTTAATATGCAAAATTGGCTGCAGTAAAGATGCTAATCTCTTGTCTGAAAATTGGAAAGGTCCACAGGATCTCATACAATCCCATCCAAAATTTTAAAGGCTAATATAAGTGGTGGGCCCTCCCCTTAGCATACTTATTTACAGGTTTCAGGAAGGCCACCCAAACATTGACTACTAGTTAGTACTTAGCCGTCTATCTGAGAAATACATGAGCTCTTAAGGGAACAGATTGTCTGTAGCCTTTATAGACTACAAAGAGCATACACTATGTCATTCTTCGACAGATGAAAATGGTGCTATTTTATTAGATGCCTTTATCAACATAGTACAATTTGAGCAAGGTGTGGTCTGGACGATAGTTTTAACAAACCCATTCTTACCATGGGTTGGTGGGGGTGGGTCTGCCCCAACTGTACACTAATCTCCACATCCATGAACTCCACCTTTTACTTAATCTCTACCCCCATGAACAAATGTCTAGCATTAGAATTTCATATACTGGCAGAAACTAAGGTTCCTTGTCAAAACTGTCCATAGACTCATAGAATCATAGAGTTGGATGAGACCTCAAGGGCCATCCAGTCCAACCCCCTGCCATGCAGGAACCCCAACCACAGTATTCCTGACAGATGGCCATCCAGCCTTTACTTAAAACACCTCCAAACAAGGAGACTCCACCACCCTCCATGGCAGCTTATTGCACTACCAAACAGCTCTATATTACTATATTAAGTAATATGTTCTCATATTACTTTTCTAAAATAGGACTAAGATGGCTTCTATATGTTTGTATGGCCTATTATAAGGATAATTTGCTACCAATCAATTTTAGAAAGAAAAAAAACAAGATGATGGCTATTACCAGATGCACTTGGGTAAATTAATAGATAATTGGTGTACAGCTTATTAAGTCACTTAGGAAGTTTCAATACCTGGGCATTGTTTTTTTCTCCATATTTTTGGAGCAGCTACAGACACTCTGTAATTCAGATGGCATAGAATACAAGTAAACCATTTCTGGAGGTTGCTGCTGCTGCTGCTGCTTGTTTTTAATATACCAAGGTGCGCAGTTCATCTCTGCTGCACTGCAGATCAAAACTTTATTTCAGCTGTTATATGGTATTGCAATATGGATTTGAGGTTTTACTTCAGCTATTGCACTCAGTGTTTGGAATGCCTATGTGTGTTTCATCCACAGAAGCTGGTCTCATGTCTGTAGAGTGTTACCTTTGTCTTTTGCCTTTTGGTATTGGTTAGAGGTTTCTATATGTGCTGACATGTCCTTAGGTTGCCTCAGTTTCTTGTGAAAATATGTTTTTAACAATTCTTGGTTCAAGAGATTTATAGCTAAATTACACTTACTGGACTGTTTTATGGATTTTTCTGCACATGGGATCATCACACCATAAAACCTCTCTTAGAACAACTCCAAGACATGGATTTGAAATATCCTCCATCAAATGCCCACAGATCTTGTTCACCAATGCATTTTGCCTCCCTCCAACTGTATTAGAAGGGTGCCATTGCAGCATTCCCTATTAGAGATGGGCACAACCAGAAAAAATTACGTTTCGAGTTATCGTTTGTTGGGAAGGGCCCGTTTCGGGTCGTTTCCGTTCTTTGCGAAAATTTTCAAAAATTTGTCATTCTGTTTGTCGTCTGTCGTTTGTACAGGTTTAGGGGGAGGGGTGGGCTCTGGGAGGCACCTCTCTGGGTGCCTCCCTCTGAGTTGACCCAGAAGGGAAGGGAAGCATAACGCGTAGCCAGTAGCCACTGCCAATTATGTTGGGTTGTTAGTGTGACAGGAAACCTGATTGGCACTTCGCTGTCTCACTAAGAACATTATAGCCAATAGCCATTAATAGCTATAGCTCAGCCATATTTAGCCAGGGTTGGGGGTTAGTGTGTCAGAGGCACCTCTCTTGGCACTGACTCTGACTCACTAAGAAGGAAAGCATACTGGTGTACAGGTTACAAGGGAGGAAGTGGGTCTGGAGTTGGAGGCACCTTTTGATGCACCACTCTGACCCACTAAGAAGGGAAGTGTACTTGCGTACAAATCTGGTTTAGGGTTGGGGTTAGGGTAAGGGCTAGGCTTAGGGTAACGGTTAAAGTTACGGTGGGTTAGTGGGCTGCACCTCTGGGTGCCTCTGACCCACTAAGAAGACAGTGTACTGGCGTATGGGTTAGGGTTAGGCTTAGGGTTAGGCTTAGGCTTAGGGTTGGTGGGCTTTTTATGCCCTCTCTGGCATATCCAGAAGTCTCAGCAAAACCTGGCCATGCGATTGGTGGAATGGCTCCAAAAATTTGCATGATCCCATCCCATGGCCAGCCCATCATTGCGCGTGCACAGGTGTAAAAAAATAAAAATAAAATAAAATAAAATCAATGGAGACGTTTTGTTGCAAGAAAAACCCACTGCTGCTACTATAAAAAATCAGGCATTTAAAATACCTAATTTTCAAATGTTTCTGTGGTGCTTTGGTGGGTTTTTGGACCACAATTTAAAAAAAATGGTGGTCGCCATTTTGGATCCCCCCCACCGCATGGCAAATGGAGACGATGATGCCCCCCCAGCCTGGTACCACCAGCCCAGGACAGGAGAGGGGGAGAAGGCCGGGGACCCCCCCCCCAGAAAACACCCCTCTCTGGTAGGTGCCCTCACTGAGGCAGGCATATTTTCGCCTGCTTTTATGGCTGGCGGGAATTGGGTTTTTTTTATTTTTAAAACTTTTCTTCTGTGCTGCACCGCTTGGCATCGCGTGATCGCCGGCGCCGCGATGCCATGCACAACAACGACAAATCAGACCCAATTTATCTTTATCGGGTCGGGTTCGAGTTGGAGCGGAGTAATTGTCGTTCTCGTTCCTCGTTACGTAAAGAGCACAAAGAACGAGAACTGAAACGAAGATTTCGCCGAGTCGTGCCCATGTCTATTCCCTATGATGGCTGCCTGTGGTCCTGTGGAGATGAAGTAGTTGAGTCTTTGTCCCATGCCTTGTTTGAACATACTGTAAGCTCCACAGAAAAGAACATAGCATACTTATCTGTCCTGTTTTGAGGAGAAACCCTGGAAGGCTATTCCTTTGGTGTTCAGAGTATTTGTTGGTAGTTATAAACCCAATAATCACTGAGTCGGTGGCTAAATATTTGCTTTCTGTTGTAAGATCTCATTAAAAGGCTCTAGTATTTTAACTGACTGTATTTTCCTAAATATGTGTATGATTTCGTGATTACTTTATTATTTAATTCTTATAACTATTTTAATAAAGAGAAAAAGGGACAAACAAAATTTACTTCCTGATCACCACTCACAGAACAAATTACAGTATATTATAAAATAGGTAGGAAATGTCCTGTAGTATGAAGCACACATTTCCCGCCAGTTAAGGAATTCCTTCTTTTAAAGACATGCTCTCTGTAGGACCATACATATTATCTGATCCGAAGAGCTTTGGCAAAGAGCACTGCCTGGGCTTCAGCCTTTCTTTCTTTTTTTTGACAGACAGCCCTATTTTAGTCAGACTGCTGATCCAAGCCTGTATAAGGCAACTTTGTTTGAAGACCAGCACCTTGTGAAAACCATGCCTTTATTGGCCATGTTTTGACACAAGATTGACCCCGAATATACAAGTGAATGCAGTGAAGTAAAATTTGACCTCTGGAGCAGCTAAATTGAAAGAGGTTGAATGTTCTGGAAGACATCAAATTGGTGATGTTGGATTTAATTGCCTTTGTATATTGCTCCTTGATACCTACTATTATGTCCTGATTTATTAACAGCAGTTTCATTTTGTGGGAGTTAGGGAGGGGAATCCTAGTTCCCTTTGTCTGCATATCCCTTTGGCTCAGAGAAGTTCTCAAGAGGACATTTATTAGATTCAAACCAATACCTGGATGGCATTACTGCTTGAGCAGCAGTGCAGATTTTAACTGAATGTACATGGCAAATTGTGTTTTATGCCTCTCAACTCTTCCTTTCGTAGCAGAAAGAGATAAAGAATTGATTAAAGGAAAAAAACCAGAAGAATAAATAAAAGTGAAAAATCTGCTGATGCAACACCACATGAAGAATTGTATTGCTTATGTTTAGATTTATGTGTGGAAGACAAAGAAATCCATATGAGTCCCAGCCTCTCTCTTTGCTTCTAGCTCTTTCTTAAATTAATTAATTAATTAATGGGGGGGGAGAGAGACATTATTCTATAGCAATACTCCCCCCACTCCATTCTCCACTATTGATTTTAAACCTTCTCACTTTCCTTTCTCCTGTCAAAACTCCATGCACATATCCTAAGCCTGGAAACAGAAATCAGTACTGTCTTGTTTTCAGTGCCATTGGTTAGAGATCTTAAATGGTTTCCTAAACCTTTTTGTCAATATGTGTCAATGGGATCCACAGGCACTCACAGTGATCCCGCTCTTTAGGGGCTTAAACCAATAGCAACCTGGGCAGGGAGGGAAATGGGCAGGGAGGGAGGAAACTGCTGCAGGCTAGAGTTGGTAAGGCAGCAACACAAAGCTGAATTGTCCATTGACAAAGTGTCAGACCTTTCAAATCTTTGATTAGCTCTCTGGCTAATGCCATGCTAAGCAGAAACATTACTCTACACCCCCCCTCCTGAAGCAGAAGCAGGCAGACTTGTATGCATGCACACACACACACACACACACACACAGAGAGAGAGAGAGAGAGAGAGAGAGAGAGAGAGAGAGAGAGAGAGACGTCTTCAGGGAAATTAAGCAATGCCAATGAAACAGTATATGGAGAAAGTTCTTGGGTAAATTAACAATGCAATTACATTACATGACACGCCAGAAGATGGATGAGGAAAACTTGGTCTGTATCATGTTCTGTTTTTAAATTGCAATTTATTTGAGGGTTTTAATGGATGCCTTATTAAAACATCTTGGCATTGGTTGAGCTTCAGCATATGTCACTGTGGCCCATGATTGATGATTCCCCTCCACTGCTTCCCTTGCACTTTTTAAGCAAAAGGAAAAGGAAAAGGAAAGGAGTGAACGGGGCCCATATTTGTATTGATCGTATGAAGAAGGTGTACTGCTTGGGAGCACAGTCTAATAACATTCTCTCTTACTTGAACTGCTCCCCATGAAGGCATTTATTGCATGAAGTAAAGTGTTATATAGTGGAGAATAAAAAAACACATTGGATAAACAAAGGGGTAAACAAAGGAGGAGGAGGGAAAATCGGAAGAGTGGAGTGGGGGAGTGGGGAGAGAGAGCAAATAAGAACATAGAGATAACACCCCTTGAGGCAGTGCCCTGCTAGGCTCTAAGCAGAGCCCTGCTTCGTGACTAGTAACCAGAAACTGTGCAACCTAATACTTTCTGTTTTAGATGGGCACAAATCGAAAAAATTACATTTCGGGTTTTTTCATTGCGGGTCTGTTTACGTTCGTTTTTGTTTTTTGTGAATTTCTTGAAAAAAATTCATTTCATTTTTTTCATTTTTTATTTTTCATTTTTACCTGCTTTTTGCGCGACTTAAAGCATTTCCGCGCATGGACGTCCCCCAGACCAGAGGGAAAACACTAAAAAAATGGTGCTGGCAGAGACACAGTATAGACTAGGTATACAGGGAGACTGCAAAGACAGCGGTGGGCATTGCCCAGGGCGTAAGGCAACGACAGAGTGACTGCACTGTGGGGCAGGGGAAGGTACTCACTGAGAGGTACGCATGCACACAGGGAGGCTGCAAGAGAAATCTCTTCTTTCTCTCCCCTAAGAGTCAGGCTGCAGCCAGGAGGGACACACACCTGCCTGGCTGGCCTAAAGTAACGAGTCACAGGGACAGCAATTCCACCCTAACTCCCACCGCAGACTGCAAGGAGGATGGGAGCTGCCAAAGCTTTTTATACCCTCTGTGGCTGCCACACCTGCCCAGTCTGTAACCTGAGCATGCTATTGGTTGAAATTGTCCAAGAATTTACATGATCCCATCACATGGCTTGCATCCATCTTGTGGCTGGAATCCATTTTGTGTCATCCTTAAAGGGAAAATAAAAAATACATTGCGATGGGAGAAAGACAAAAACAAAAGGACTTCAAACCCCCTGGTAGGTAATAATTTCAAATAATTATCACTGAATTTTTACGGATGTCCAGGGCATTTTAATACCCAAGAAATCAATATTAGGCACCTGGGAGCCATTTTGGGTTGATGTCCCCTAACTCCCCTTAAAGGAAAAAAAAATACAGCGATCTGAGAAAAGACATAAATGCACGTTTTAAGGACCCCAACCCCCCTGGTAGGTATTATCAGGCAGAATAAATAATTATCGCTGGGTATTTACGGATATTCAGGACGTTTTTTAACATTTAAAAACATCTCATTTCATTGTGCATCACCATGAATGAAAACGAAACATAATGAACCTAATTTTCGTGGTTCTGTTCGGTTCATTCCAATTACATCACAATTTTCATTATTCATAACGAACTTTGGGATATAGCCATAAATGATAAATTGTCTTGTAGCCTAAAAGTTAAACAAGGAGAAATGAAAAAAGACATTTTTTATGACATTTGGGGAAAATTTATAGACTTTGTATTAGTTGAAGGGAAGCGGAAAGAGCCAACGAATATTTCAAGACAGTTCTGGAGAAGAGGACTTTAATAAGAACACTAGAACAACAGAAGATGGAGTAACAAGAAGAACTCGTGGATGGTCCCGGGGGGTGGGGGTATACTTGTATTGTTAATTGTTATCTGTTATGTTATTTTGTTTGTATGTAGTTTAACATTAAATAAAAAAATAAAAAAATCATTATTCTTTTTTTTTGTTATGTAACGAAATGAATAATGAATAACAGAATGAAAATTGTTTTCATTTTGTGCCCATCTCTACTCTCTGTGTGTAGACACATTTTGCTATGTGGTCATTGCAGGATAAAAGCTGCTTGAGGACAGTAAGGCTAAAATAAATTAAAAAAAGCAACAAAATGCTAAAAGGAATGACTTTTTCATATAATTTTAAAGCACAAAACATTATGGGAAAGGCTATGTGTAGGATTGCATCTCTTAGCATTAATCATGTTTCTCCTCACATTCCATTATCTTCCACATGCTTTATTCCACATGCTCCCATTGTTAATTAATTTGTCAGATGTGTTCATTGAAGAGAAGAGAAGAAAACACGGGACTCACAATAAAGTACTACAAACTTCTTATCTTACAATCCTCTAGAAGTTTTTCTCATGCAAAACCCCTTTGACCAAGTAGAGGCTGAGGAGGAGGAGATAGTGGTGTGTGGGTGGTGTGTATGCGTTTGTATTGAGCTCATGCCAAAAAAATCCTTTAATTCCAGCTTGTTTGGTGCACGATGTATTCTTCGTTAGTTATTCACCCTGTTTAAGAATGATTTTAGAACATTAGAACATAGGTTATATATGTGCATATCTACCTTAATTCTTTAGTCATATCAGAGCACTGCAAAATTTAAAATGATGAGTGCATATGAAATTAAAATTTAGAAATTTAAAAATTAAAAATTGAAAACAAAAGAAAATCTTTATGTAGTTGGGCTGCTTCAATCTCATTATCTTGGCCATTTGCTAGATCTTCTTTTGAATACATGGTGGGGCATAAATTGCATGCATGTGTGCACTTCATTAATCAAGTTTCTCCAATCACAAAAATAAATCCTATATATAGCCATCCCCATTTTTATTAATTGTATCCTTTGATCTTCTGACTTCATGTCCAAGTCTATTAAGTGACTTCCATCTAGAATCTTTTCCTGGTGGGAGGCCAAGAAAAGATTCTACTCTACTCTTCAGTAGAGATGGACATGAAGTGATTCAGCCAAAATTTCAAAAAAAAAATGTCAGCTGCACATATTCTCTCCACCCCTCCAGTCAGCTGTTCTACTGACCTGCCTCCATGCTGGTCACCCTCATTGGTCAGTTGCCCAGTTTGGGAATGAGTCCAAATTTCTCTTTTCAATCTCCTCCAGCCACTGGCCATTGAGACATGGAAGCAGGATGGACAGACAGCCTGAGTGCTGTGGCTGGCTGCTGGGAAAGGCAAGAAAAGGAAGCTCAGATGGATGGTCTGACCCTGCCTAGCTTCTGTGGTCTAAGAAGATTGGTGTGTTTGGGGCAACTTGTCACCCTAGTGAGCTCACATGGCCATGTTATTTTGGGGGAAAACTCACAAGCACTCTTCTTTTCCCTGGACATAAAAAATTCTCTCCTCTTGACCAGCTTTTACCCATGTACAGTGGGACCTCAACTTACAAGCATCTCTGCTTATAAGCAATTCAACTTACGAGGGGAAAACCATGGCATTGGCATTTTAACTGCTGCCTTACAAATTTTGGATGAGGTCTGCTCCACTTACAATTTTTTCCAATTTTTTTATTTATGTTTTTTGATGTTTTTAGATAAGGCTGCTCTACTTACGAATTGTTCAACTTATGAGCATGCATTCAGAACAGATTAAACTTGTAAGTAGATGAACCACTGTGATTCACTTTCTGAAAGAAATATAAACAATCAACTCAAGGGACGTTAAGTGTTTAGCTCTATTAGATATTAAAGGTTCAAACATGTCTTCTAAAATATGGTAGCATAAAATAGCTCATTTCATCGCGCACCACCATTAACGAAACAAAATGTAACAAACCAAATTTTCTTGGTTCGTTTCGTTTTGTTTCTATTTCATTGGCATGTTCATTATTCGTTTCATTAGATAAATGAATAACGAATAACAAAATGAAAAAAATTCATTTCGTGCCCATCTCTAATATGTTCTATTGCTATCCAGATAAGTTTGGGTAAAGAGGTGAAGCATATGGGCAAGATGGAAAAGCAGCTAATTGAAGTGACTGGGGGACTCCAAAATTTGGCACTTTCTAACACAACTTGAAAAGTTGCTTTTTAGAACAGCAAATAGAATGAGAAGATGAAATTGCCGATAACTGATTGGTATTTATTGCACTTGATCTTTGTTGAGAATATAGTATGTGTTGTCAGTGTTTTGTGTTGCTGAATGCTGATATATTGTGATGACCTAGGGCTTTAAGCAGAAAATCTTATTTGGTTCCATCCATCTCAATGCTTAAATCAGCACTGGATCCTTGAAGTCATCCCAGCACTAACTAGGCATAGTTAGCTTCAGCATGTCATTATATCCATTCATCTCAGAGGTATCTATCTAAGCTCTGGTTTCCAACTTAAAATAACTTAAACTTAGTTTGTACAGTATTTTGGTGAAGTTTCATCAACTGGGGAAATCATCTTTTTGTACTTTTCTAGTTTAAAATCTGCCATCATCACTAATTCCAAGTTTTGACACAGATTGGTAAAGATGTCCTCCATGGTTAGAATATGGCATCTTTATTAACTACCAGAAAAAAGCAGCAAAAAGTATTGTGGCATAAATTATCAATAAAAGTATTCTACTTCAGGCACATCTGAAAATTTAGGGCTACTGTCTGCAAAAGCTCATGCCAAATAAACCCCCAAAAAGAAAATCTTGGTTTTGCTACAACAAGCTAACACAGCTGCTGCCTTGATATGTGTTGATGTACATTAATTACTCTGATATGCCAGTCAGTGAACACACAATTCTTGCACCCTTCTTCCAAAATGCAAAGATGAATTTTGCATTCTTATATTTTCCAATGTATAACCATGTGTTGAACATTGTAGTAATCAGTAACGGCTGCCTCCTTTCAGGATTAAAACTGGAGTGGAACAGGGGAAAGAAAAAAGGAAATAAAATGAAAGAATGAAACCTGGGAAATGAGATTCTCTTATACCCTATAAGCTGAATAGTATACTCATAAAAAAAAAAAAAACTTGTGTTGCAATGCAGCTGCAAGAAAGGTCATTGTCTGGGCAGGAAAAAATGCATGTTGTAATGACAATGAGACTGTGTCTTAAA
The DNA here is from genome assembly GCA_023846285.1 of Phrynocephalus versicolor. Classification (NCBI taxonomy): domain Eukaryota; kingdom Metazoa; phylum Chordata; class Lepidosauria; order Squamata; family Agamidae; genus Phrynocephalus; species Phrynocephalus versicolor. Next base: position 22,201,006 of record JAHTLZ010000016.1, on the reverse strand, counting down.
AAACAGTAACTCCTGCAAAGTACTAAAGGGTCACTGCAGTGAACTCCCTTGTGCCTGAGAGCTGCGTTAAGTGCCTGTAGCAGCTGGCTAAGTGTAGGTCAGGTCCCTAGCCACAGGTGGTCCTTGGCTGATCTATTCCTCCAGAAAGAAGCCTACTTAAAATGGAGCCAAATGCCAAATAAGGGAGCTAGAAGAAGGGCTGCTTTATATATGTGATGTTCTTTCCCAGATCTAATTTTCCACGAAGGAAATAAGACATATGGGAAACACATGTACATGGACCCTTGTATAACGAACGGTTTGTATAACATAAAATTTGTACAACATAAAAAATTCCGGAGATAGGGGAAATTTGCTTAACATAATCACCTAAGGGGCGAATCTGTACAACATAAAAATGGGTTGGTAGTAGTTTATTGCTAAAAACCATTGGTCATCGCAATCTTGATACAAAAAAACTTATAAAATTACATCCGCGACAAATATAATTAAAACTTTAAAATACCGCGTGACATTTGCAGTGCAATATAGTCCTCCCAAAGTTAGAGATTGACCCGAATTTTCATAGCTGCCAGCGCAAACTTTGCTACTTGCTGTGTAACAAATCTGTCTGTACCGACAAGTAGCATACTAAGTTGGGCTCCAGGGGACCTGTCGACCAGTGAACTAATAATCCCACCAAGGAATTTGCCTCTAGGTTGGTCATGAAGGGGGCACCTGAGCAAGTAATAGAGCACATCTTCAACTTCACCTAAGCCACAAGGGCAAAGTCTGCCCAGAACAGGGATATTATCACATCTCCCCTCTAAAAAAGCAGAAGGCATGGTCTGAAAGTGCAGGGCTGTGAAAGCTGTCCTCAAGGGAGCTGAGGTTAAATTGTGGAAATAGCTTTCCAGCCCAAAAGATGTTTTATACAAAGGATAATAAAGGGAGAATGACCATAATGAGACCACAGCCAATTCCTTCCATTTGGAACATAAATAAATCTTGTCTTTGACCAATTTTTGATACTGGGGGAGACAAAAGAGGGGATAGATTCAGTATTGATCCCATAAAGATGTAATATGGGTCTGACTAGCTTTGCCCAGGACTCCCGCAAGGGGTGTTGGAGTTGTTTCTATATAGCACTTCTTTGGCAAGCGGGAGTCACTCATGCCAGCCAGCTTCAACCAGTACATTGCCAAGGCAATGTGTTCATGAGTTTCAATAGGCGTTAGCCCTACTTCAGCTCTTAAATATGCAGAGGGTGTGCCACAGGGTACAGCAAGGAGAGATCGAATAAAAGAATTTTGAACCACATTGAGGTGTGGTATTTTAGTATACCCCCAGATTTCGGCCCCATATGTTAATTGGGGTACTATCTTTTTTGAAAACACCTCAACTGCAGGAGCAACCAGTTTACCACCTTGGGTTGAAAAGAATCTCAAAAGTGATTGTGTGGAGTCATAAAAATGGGATCACTCTGTTTTCAATGTATTCCTATGGGAAATTTGCATAAAGAAAAATTTGCTTAACATAATTCCATTTGGAACAAATTAATTCCTTTATACAAGGTACCACTGTATAAAGCTCTTCTGCTGCTCATAGGAAAAAACACACACAAAGCAAGTACATGCACTTCTCACGTGTGCCCATGGTCCTCTCCAAGTCTCATGCACATGTGGCAGCAAAGCAGGAGTTCTTTCATTAATGAAGTGGTCCTTAGGCGTTTGTCAGGGAGCAATGCTGACTGGAGTGAAAAAAAATAATCAAAAATAAGAAGTCAGGAATCTCCAGCCCTCCATACATGGTGGACCACCATCCCTATGCTGACTGGCACTGGTGGGAACTAGTTCAACAACACTTCAGTAGCTGTAGGTTTTGCCACCCTCTTGTTCCTAATCAGAGCCCTTGCTGCAAACAGCAGAAAGCCATCGAGTTTGTGTGAAAAGCCAGGGCTGGAAGCACTCTATGCGTCAAAATGTTGCTGTTTTGTACCCCTTACTCACTGGAATAAGTACTAGGGAGCAGCTAGATGGACAAGCTGTCTCTTAGACTGAGCTCAACAACGCTAACTCCAAGTGCCCTCTGGCACTGAAATTGATCTTTGTCTTTACAAACATTCCCTGGGTCGTTTTAGGACAAAAAACCACACTATACTATGAATAGATCCAGCCTACTAGCATGGGCTTTAAACATGGGTCTGGGATTCAAGGGCCCTTGGAAAGTCCACAGATATGTATAAAGAACAATAAGCTGAATGGTATTTGCCCATCTCATTAGTATTTAATGGGAAAAGAGTCAAGATCTGAAACAATTTTTTTGTATTTATATTATTATTGATTTATTTTTATTTTTATTTTGTTCACAAGTGTTTCATAATAAAGCACTGCTGACAGTCCCCTAAAACACTTGTAATGGGTTCCAAAATCTCACTCTTGACAAAATCGTTCCACTACTACCCTATACTTGCACTTGGTGTGTGCAAGTATAGGAAAGAGTGAAAAAAGTCAGTAACTGCAATCAGTCAGTGTCTCTTATCACCCAGAAATCAAATGGTATTTTCCCCCATCTCCCCACCACACACAAACAGTTCTTTGCTCCCTCACACGCTTCCCACACCTGCTGTCTTTTGGCACACACCCCCCAGCAATATCCAGTATGGATGCCAAACGTCTTTTGAAAGAGTTCGGCTCCAAAAATGGTTGCCATCAACTGGCAATCCCGCTTCTTTTTTTACAACAAGACAAAAGAAATGGCTTCTGAAGGAAGAGCATGTGAGCAAACGGGTTACTGTCCCCTTGCAATATATCTTTTCTATTCTGAACCAGAACCAGTGAAAAATGCGCTTTAGCTTACATGCTACCATTTTATTTTGTTTTGTTTTTGAAATAATAAACATAAGATTTCTCCTCTAGATGTAGGTCTCTCTATACATGCGTGCGCTCGCGCTAATGTGCCCTTTTGTGGGAAACTCTTTCCTTGACTAAAAATAAGCTGCAATATCTGTGACATCTAAGATAAATAAAAAGATAGTTTTCTAGCACAAATACAGCCTCCCTCTCCTCAGCAACTAAAGGTCAAAAGCTGCAAAACCTAGTCCATTAACCTCTCTAAATGGTTGTGATATTAAAAACTGACTCTCAATATCCAAGGGTCATGATCGAGAGCAATAACCATCCGCAATAAAGAATTATGACTCTAGTACATTATCCATCTATAAAATGGTCATTTACGACACCAGCACACTGGCCATCTGTGCCAAGCAGAGACCACCCATCTCTAAGAATCATTACACACGTTCAATTATGGCATTCTATGATAGAAGTTGTAAAGTCTTATTAAGTTCTAAAAGAGAGCACAGTGCTACTTACTGTACATTTAGCAAAGTGGCTGGGAAAGTAAATGCCAAACTCTCCACCTGAAGGGTTTAAGGAAGTCAAAAAGCCAAGTAGGAATTGGAAATGACCACTGAAAGGATGCTGATGAGCACAAGGTAGAAGCTGTGTTTTATGCTGTGACATAGGGTCAAGCTACACATTAAAGGGAATGCTCATGTTGCAACATAAAACAATATTCCTCCATTAACCAATTTCCTCTAACACAGTGCAGTTTTCCCCAGAGACCCATGCTTTTGTAATTGAGATCAAAGTAGACACTGGAGGAAATGTATATACAATTAACTTGTTTTTCTGCCTACAATGGGATTTCCACAGAGATACATATCTTGTCACTCAGATTTGCAAATTAAGCCCATATTTACCTAGTACTGACCAGTTACAAAACCACAGCATGTTGAACACAAACTACCTAGATGAGGAAAACTAGGTGCTCTAGCAAAGAGATTTATTTTACTAGTTAGGAAATCAACTGTGTTTAAAAGAAAAGAAAAAAACACATCAAACTTAACTTGTTTCCTCAGTACAGTATATCTATAAATAGAGTTGCAGTTATATTGTAGTGGGCAGAATGTCATTTCACTGTACTCCATTTGCTAATTTAAGCAGTAATTGATATGAGAAACTATAATAGGCTGCAAGGCAAAATCACATTTCTAATTCATGGAGTTGAAGAGCAAAAATGTGTACCTACCAATTGGTTCTTCAGTTAAAATTAAACTGGGTTTCATTTACAGCTGCATAGTCTTTGAATTTTCAATGAATCATCTGAAAATTACAATATTTTGCATTGTATAATAAACCATCTTTTTGAATCAGTAACTGTTGCATTTATTGTGAAATTAAAGTAAGCTAAACAAGACCTTCTCACTTAGCAGCGATCTAACACAGCAACTGCATTCACATCTATCTAGAACAGTGTTGGCGAACCTATGGCATGGGTGCCAAAGGTGGCACTCAGAGCCCTTTCTGTGGGCACCCAACATCACCCCTGTACAACCACCTGTATTCAGGTTAAATTGCTGTATTGGCACTTTGCGAAAAATTGCTGGGTTTTGAACAGTAGTTTGGGCACTCGTTCGCCATCACTGATCTAGAACTTAGCCCCTTTGGCTTCATTGGGTCTTACATTCAGATACAACGGTACAGTTTTGTACACACACAGCCAAGTCACTGCTGATTCATAGTAGACCTACAAAGGAGTAACCTTCAAATGTCCCATCATTAACATTGATGCCCAGCTTTTGTAGACTCAAACTGCTGGCTTTCTTATGGGGTCATCCCACCTCATGTTTAGTCCTCCTCTTTTCCTAGCAATTTCCAGGAAGTCCTGTCTTTGTTTGATGTGCTCGAAGTGCAACAACCTTGGTGTTTTCATTTTATAGTATAGTTTAGAGATGGGCACGAAACGACCATTGTTTCGTTACCGTTCTCTGTTATTCGTTCCGTTACCTAACGGAACAACTAACGGAGAATGGTGTAATTTAGAAATGAACAGAACAGAACCAGAACAAATGAGTTCATTCGGTTCTGTTCGGTTTGTTCCTCCCTGCTGGCGATGACAGCCCAGCTGTCATCACCAGAAGCAGGGGAGGATTGAGAGAGCTCCGTTCTCGCCTTCGCAAGTGGAGGCCAGGCCATGGCTATCTCAATCTCCAATCTCCGCAGCGAGGGGGTGACAGCCGGCTCAGCTGTCACATCCCAGCTGCGGAGATCGGATCATTGCCGGAGGGGGGCCCTGCGATCTGGACTCTGCGAGGGGAAGCCGGATCTCAGCCCCCTCTCGATGCCCTCTGCCCCACAGCATGACAGCCCACCGGGCTATCAGGTTCTGGGGCGGAGAACGAAGGGGGTGAGCGATCTGGTTTCTGTGCAGAGCCCAGATTGGAGCCCCCTCTCACTGCCCTCCACCCCACAGCCTGACAGCCCACCGGTGGGCTGTCAGGCTCCAGGGTGGAGTCGAGAAGGAAGGGGCTGTGATCCAGTGTCCGCAGTGCGGAACACGGATCGCAGCCCCCTCCCGATCAGCCTCCACCTTCCCTGCGCCAGATGGCAGCACCGGGCGCTGTCATGGCCGGCGTGGGGAAGGCAGGACCCATTTTCAGCCCCTCTGCATGCAGAGGAGCTGAATGGGGGTCTCTGTCAAGTGGATCTTCTCCCGTGCGGAGGAGCGTGCCTGTCATGGCCCGTACGAGGAAGGCGGGACCCCTGTTCAGCCCCTCTGCATGCAGAGGGGCTGAACGGGGGTCTCTGTCAAGTGGATCTTCCCCATGCCTGTCATGACAGGCACACCTGTCATGGCCCACACGGGGAAGGTGGGACCCCCATTCAGCCCCTCTGCATGCAGAGGACCTGAACGGGGGTCTCTGTCAAGTGGATCTTCCCCAGTAGGCTGCAGGCTCTGGGGCGGAGGGTGGCGGGAGGGGGCTTTGATCCAGTCTCCGTGCACAGAGAATGGATCGGAGCCCCTTCCTTCTCAACTCCAGCTCTGGGGCAGAATCAAGAAGGAAAAGGCTGTGAGACCATGGCTCCATCTCCTCCGCCCCGGGTGGCGGCTGGGCAGCTGTCACCCGGGTTAGGGGAGATCGGCTGAGCCTCACGGGGAAGACGAGTCCCACCCCCTTCTCCCCTCTGCATGCAGAGGGGTGAAGGGGGATCTGAAAGGGATCTTTCCCACCCATGATCTCTCCCCCCTTCCCCCCTCCTGAAGCCAGTGCCCAGTAGCCTCTGGGTGCTAGCTTCAGGAGGGGAGAAGATTTAAAAAACCTGATGGGGTGGGGGAAGATCGGGCTTTTAAAATCTCCCCCAGCCTCAGGCACCGGAGCCGCCAGCAAGCCCGGGCAGGAGAAAAGTCCCGCAGCCACGGGAGCGCTCTCCTGCTCGGCTTAACGCCAGCTCCGGTGGAGCCCCAGCATGGGACGGCTCCCCACGGCTGTGAGAGGGCACTCCCAGGAAGCTTGCTGCCGCCTCTGGCGGCGCCCAGCCCCGGGAGAGCTCCCCGCAGATGCAGGAACACTTTCCTGGCCGGTGCCGAAAAACGGCACCCGAAAAACAAAGTGGGCCCCTGGGGCCCGAAAAACAGTAACGGAATGAAGCGGACCCCAGGGCCCAAATAATGAGCATGAAACACCATTTTGCCGTTTCGTGCCCATCTCTAGTATAGTTGTATAGTTCAAGTACTCAGAAACAAGCCCTGCTAATTGTTGGGTGGTACAGTGGGTTTTTTCTATGACATGGAATGTAATGTCCATGCGAGGGCCTCAAGTATTTCATGAACTCTTTGTGAGCCATACTTTCTGATGCCATTCTGTCAGCAGGCTGCACTTTTCCATCCATTACTTTTTTGGAGGGGAGGAAGGGACCTGGCTTTGCTTATTTTTCACATACCAGGTGAATGAAGGAGGAGTGACACCAGATGCTTCCAATTAATGCTCGCAAACACTTGCTGATGGTGGCCAGCTTTGTCCCTTCTACCACTTCTTTCAGCAGAGAAGGAGGACTTTCAGCAGCTTTCTCTCTTCTACCACTTCTTTCAGCAGAGAAGGAGGACCAAGTGCAGGTACACCTAGAGATGTTTTTCATGGCAGGTTCCCTCCTAATGAATGGCAGGCATGTGAATCCTTCAAATGCTGCCTGAGAAGTCTGTTCAGAAAAATGTGATGAGGAAAAATAAGCACCATCCTCAGCCTGCTTGTAGTCGCAGGCTCAGGGTGGCTGGTTTCATATATCATTCGCTTTCCTGACTAGGCAGAATCTTTTGTTATGTTTATATACTCGGAAATATAGATTACAGCTGTGTATCAGCACCAAAACCACAGTGGCACTTCATCAAGCTCTTCCCTGTAAGCCCCCCCAAATTTGGGGAGGTTTGGGTTTCAGGGAGTGAGTTATTAAACTCCAAAGACGGTCCCCATAGCTAACTGCAGGAGTGTGTATGCTGCGCACCAGCATATAGGGCAGGCATGTCCAAACTTTGGCCCTCCAGATGTTTTGGACCACAATTCCCACAGTCCATTACCGTTGTCAATCTAAGTTTAGAATTCTAGGAGTTTTGGTCCAAAACATCAGGACGGCTGAAGTCTGGACATGCCTGATATAGGGGTTAATTGGAATTAAGCTGCTTAAATTAACCCCTATATTGATTTTTTTCCTAGGCGGATCCCTTTGGAGTTTAATAACGCAACCCCCCCCCGAACCCCAAACCTCTCCAAATTTCAATGGCTTACAGGGAAGTGTCCAAAGAAGCTACCCTGTGATTTTGGTGCCATCTAGGACCCAGGGGAGCCATTAATGAATCATTTTGTTTAGTTTCATTTTGAAATTACTTTAAAAATTCATTACTAACTAAAGAAATGAAATGAAACAAACTGCTACATTTTCATTTCATGCCCATATATAACTGTTTTAATGTAAACCAGTTCCATCTGAGTACAAATTGTGTACTCATGTTTGATGTACAATCTGAACATATATACTTTTGTGTACACACCTGTTTGCATATATGGAAACTGAATACACTGAAGTCAGCTTGTATGATGCCAGTCCTTCTGGACTTGATTTTTCCCTTAATTCTGTGCAGGATCATCCACACCTTCCACAGAAGATCTCCCCACTATCTGTTTGCAATGTGTGACATATTTTTCTGAATTCGGCTCTGTTAAAAAGCACTTCTAGAGTTTACTGGAGTCCTAATGCAAAGGAAATTGATAGCTTATAGGAACTTGACCTTCAGGGAATTTGATAGCCATCCAACATGGTCATATCTTAAATTATCGAGGCATTCGTCGGTCCTTGTGTTGAAACATTTTCAAGTTACTCTTCCTTGTCTTCTCTCAAAGCCTAGACATAAAACAAATCTGGGAAGAAATACAGGTGGGGTCACTCAGGGGAAAAATAACTAAAATATAGAATGAGAGAAGAGTTACACTCGGTAGGCCTGGTATTTTATTCAAGAGACTATGTGCTCATCATCTCTCATATACCACTTTATAAGGTGAGCTTTATGCTTTTTATTTTATTTTATTTTATTTTATTTTATTTTATTTTATTTTATTTGGATGTGCTGAGTGTATCCAGTGCTTTTATGGGTTCCTTTATTTTATTGATTCTTTCTATACTGTAAAAAAATAATGGGCTTTTAGAATCCCCCTGCTATAAAAATTTATCTTTCTTACATTCTTGTCCGTTTCTTTCTAAAATGACTATATTTAGCCAATAACCTTTATACATGATCGGATGTGATTGGCCAATTACAAACCCTAAAAATACCCCACACAACCCTGTCTAATTGAATTTCTAATACTGATAGAAAAGTAACATGTGTTCTTCTGTTTCATAGCTCAGCAAGGGCTCACCTATGGCTCTTTTATATTAATTTTGATTCTTTTGCCCTGAAATCTTAGGACATATTGACATAACCCTGTGTGATAGCCAAGCATGCTTTCTTTATGCTGGTGAAATTAAAATTTGTCTTCTAGCAAAAGAAGACTAATCACTACATCAGCCAATGCTGGACTGGACTGTTGATTTTACAGGAGCAAAGGAGATAGAGAGGAGAAGGAAGAGGGTAGAAGCAAGGGGCAGGGTGCCAGCAAGATTGCAGTATTCAGTTACACATGAAATGATTTGTAATTCTGAGTAATCGCTTAGGACAAGCCCTTGCCCCATTTTATCTATACATGACTCTAGGCCAAAGTCAATACTCATAGTAAAATAATGAGATGAAGCTAACTGAGCCCTTTTATTAATGCTCCAAGGAGCAAATCCGACGCTTGAGCTTCTCCCATGGAAAATATCCCCTTCTTCCGAAAAATGAGCAAGTGGGTCATGATGCCCACTAGCAACCAAGGCAACTGCTCCTGCAGCAGCTGCAGGACAACTATAAGAAACCTCCCTGCTCCACCTTTTTATGTTATTGTTATTGCTGTTGTTTGTGTGCCATGCCCTACGAAGCTGCAGGTGAAACCCCATGAATTTTGCATTACCTCTAGGCTCATTAGAGAAATCTCTCTCTCTCTCTCACTTCCCCCTAATAGTTTCTTCTGACTAGAGGTAGGAGGAGGGAAAGGGGAAAATCACATCAAGAAAGCACAGTGAACCTAAACAGCTAACACAGCACAGTATGAGGGATCTATGGTTTCTCTAAGCAATGCCAATGCTCGGCAAGTTAAAAAAAAACCAACTGTGAGAGGTTTCTCTGGAGCTGATGTGTGTATGTGTCTTAGTAATCAATATTGGTTGTTTTGAGCCTAGTGACAGCATTTCAAGCTGGCTGGTTCCTGTGGTGGAAGGGCTCCCCTTTTATATTTATATGGACTAATACTTAACTATTGCTATTTTTTAAAATATAATAGATGTTTGGCAAAGTGACATGAACAAAATGGATTTCATTGTCTTTGTGATGTTTTTGTTGAATTTTTTCCATTGAAGTTATTTTTCCTTCACACTAAATCATTATTTCTTTCATTAGCTTTAAAGTGACTGCATCCAAAGCCCTTTTGATGCTTTCTGTTTGGGATATATAATGTGTTTTTGTTTGATTTTAGTGACATTTTCATGTGGCAGAATGGGGCTAGTTGAGAAATGCTTGATGGCAAACAAAACTAACAGTCAGATCAACAAACTAGTTAAGCCAGGTTCTGGAGTTTAGATCTTTAAAATCCAACTGGCCGAAGTCTGTTTTCATCAAGATCATAAATTAAATTTAATAGAGATAAGTGTAAAGTCCTGCAACTGGGAACACAAATGCACAGTTACAAGATGGAAGTGTTTGGCTCAATAATGTGACAACAAGTAAAGCAAAAAGCAAAGCGTTCTGCTTATATACTGCCTCATACCACTTCAAGTAGTCTCTGGGCAGTTTACAGTTTAATTACAGTATGCAGGCTACACATTGTCCCCCTCCCTAGCAAGCTGGGTACAGATTTTACTGACCTCAGAAGGATGTAAGTCTGAGCCGGCTACCTGGGATTGAACCCCAGGTCATGAGCACAGTTTTAGCTGTAGTACAGGCATTTAACTACTGCGTCACAAAGCTCCTACAGGATCTTGGATCTTGGAATCAACAGCAAAAACAGAAACAAAAAACAAAGGCAAATTCTATTTTAGACTGCATTAACAGAAGTATTGCCTCCAAACCCTATGAAGTACTCGCAGCTCAGACTGACAAAGCTGCTTGGATGAGCAGCAAAACATTTTGTTCTCTCAAAAATAGAAGCCCAGTTGGCATGGCTCAGCTTCCAGATAAACTCACCTAGATGACAAAGAATCTTCACAGACCTATGAAATACTAGTTCCCTTCTATTTAGCACTAATAAAACCTCATCTTGAATACTGTATCCAGTTCTGGATGGTACGCTTTAAGAAGGATGCAGACAAACTGGAACAGGTTAAGAGGAGAGCTCCAAAGATGATCAGGGGAATGAGAACAAGCCTTATTAGAGACTGAAAGAACCGGGAGTATTTAGTCTTCAGAAAAGAATACTGAGGGGTCATATGAGAGCACTTTTCAAATGAAATATTGTCATATAGAGGAGGGAGAGAATCTGTTCTTAGTCATCCCAGAGTGCAGAGCACATGATGGGTTCAAGATACAAGAAGCAGAACTTTGGCTGAATATCAGGAAAAACTTCTTAATTGTTAGAGGAGTATGGGTTGTCCAAGGCTGGAAGCTAGAGATGGGCACGACTCAAAAAAATTATTTTTCGTTTGTTGTTTGGTCATTTAGGGGTCCGTTTCAGTTCATTTTCGTTTTCGTTGGGTTTTTCCGCAAATTTTTCATTTTCGTTTTTGTTAGGTAATGAACCGAAAAATGAAAACAAAAATGAAAATTTGCTGTTTCGTTAGCATTCTTTTCAGTTCAATGCATTTGCCGCAACGAAAACGAAAATCACGGCAAAAATTTTCATTTCGTTTCCGTTTTGTTTTTGAAAAAAATTTGTTTTCGTTTTCGTTACGTAACGAAATGAAAAAATGAAAACGAAAATTTTGCTGAGTCGTGCCCATCTCTACTGGAAGCATTCAAGAGAATGGTCTATCAGATATACAGTACTTTGATCTATATTCCTACATTGAGCAGGAGATTGGACACAATGGATTTATATCTCCCTTTCAACTCTATTATATGGATCCATTTCAATCTGGATTCTTCCCTGGTTATAGGACAGAGACTGCTTTGGATTTATGTTTGGAACTGGACAGGGGATAGTAGACCACTCAGCAGTTTTCAGTTCCATCAACATGGTGTCCTTCTGGGCTGTACCTGTGGGATGGGATTTGGAGGCACTATTCTACGTTGCATCCCATCATTCTTGGAGAGGAGAATTATGAGTTAGTGCAGGAGGACACCTGTTCAATACTCTGGCCATTGCTCCATTGGGGTTCCCAGGGTTCTGTTTTTGCTATTTAGCATCAACTTGAAACTTCTGGGGCAGGTTGTCCACAGTTTTGGGGTTTGGTGTCACCAGCTATAGATCTCATTTCTATCTAAATCTAAGGAATCTGTTTCCATTCAACTGTTTGATAACAGTAATGTATTGGATAATGGTAAATAAACTGAAACTTAATCTAGAAAATACAAGGGTGCTCTTGGTTGGCTGAAGGCAGATCAAGAAACATGGATCCAACTCATGCTAGATAGGGTCTCACTAGTGTGGTGGTGGCTGTTCCTGTTCCACGACAGAGGTCTGATATGGCCATAGTGACACATGCCTTAGTTACATACCAGCTCAATTACTATAAGGTACTCTATGTGTGGCATTTTGGCAGGTGTTGAGAAACATCAGTACTGTATCCAGATTGTTAACTGGAGCCAGTTAGAGGGATCACATAACGACTCAAGATATCTCTACTGTCTGCCAGTATAAGAACATAAGAACATAAGAACATAAGAACATAAGAAGAGCCATGCTGGATCAGGCCAAAGGCCCATCTAGTCCAGCTTCCTGTATCTCACAGCGGCCCCACCAGGTGCGTTTGGGAGTGCATGAGACTAGATATCTGTCTCCTGATACCACTCCCCTGCATCTGGCCCTTGAAGTAACCCGGTTTAAAGCCTGGAGACTCCACATCTCCATCATGGTTTGTAACCTGTGATGGACTTTTCCTCCAGGAATCTGTCCAATCCCCTTTTGAAGGCATCCAGGCCAGATGCCATCACCACATCCTGTGGCAGGGAGTTCCATAGACTTACAACGCGCTGGGTGAAAAAATATTTTCTTTTGTCTGTTCTTACTCTCCCAGCCCTCAATTTGAGTGTATGTCCCCTAGTTCTGGTATTTTGGGAGAGAGAGAAGAGCTTCCCTCTATCCACTTTACTCATACCCTGCATTATTTTGTACGTCTCAATCATATCCCCCCTCAAGCGCCTTTTTTCCAGACTAAAGAGGCCCAAATGTTTTAGCCTTTCTTCATAAGGGAGGTGCTCCAGCCCGGTAATCATTTTAGTCGCTCTCTTCTGCACCTTTTCCAGTTCCACTATGTCTTTCTTGAGATGCGGTGACCAGAATTGTACATAATAGTCCAGGTGCGGCCTTACTATTGTTTTGTATAATGGCATTATAATGTTGGCTGTTTTATTTTCAATCCCCTTTTTGATAATCCCTAGCATGGAATTGGCCTTCTTCACCGCTGCCACACATTGGGGAGACACCTTCATGGAGCTGTCCACCAACACACCAAGATCTCTTTCCTGATCCGTCACGGATAACTCAGAGCCCATGAGTTGATAGACGAAGTTTGGGTTTTTTGCCCCAATATGCATTACTTTACATTTGGTTACATTAAAACGCATTTGCCATTTCTCAGCCCACTCCCCAAGTTTGGAGAGATCCTTCTGGAGCTCTTCACAATCTTCTCTGGTATTTACCACACGGAAAAGTTTTGTGTCATCTGCAAACTTGGCCACCTCACTGTTTATCCCTGTCTCCAGGTCATTTATGAACAGATTGAAAAGCACCGGTCCCAGGACCGAGCCCTGGGGCACACCGCTTTTCACTTCTCTCCATTGCGAAAATTTCCCATTGACACCTACTCTTTGTTTCAGGGATTTCAACCAGTTCTCAATCCATAAGAGGACCTGCCCTCTTATCCCCTGACTGTGCAATTTTCTCAGCAGCCTTTGGTGAGGGACTGTGTCAAAAGCTTTTTGAAAATCCAGATAGACTATATCAACCGGTTCACCCAAATCCACGTGCCTGTTGACCTTTTCAAATAATTCTAAGAGGTTTGTCAGACAAGATTTACCCTTACAGAAGCCATGCTGATTTTCTCTCAGCAAGGTTTGTTCTTTTATGTGTTTTAAGATTTTCTCTTGGATGAGGCTTTCCACCATCTTCCCTGGGACAGATGTAAGGCTAACCGGCCTGTAGTTTCCCGGGTCCCCCCTCCTTCCTTTTTTAAAAATTGGTGTGACATCTGCTATCCTCCAGTCCCCCGGCACTGTGGCCGTTTTAAGAGACAAGTTGCATATAACTGTTAAGAGATCTGCAATTTCATTTCTCAGTTCCCTAATAACCCTTGGGTGGATGCCATCTGGGCCCGGTGACTTGTTAATCCTCAATTTATCAATTAGTCCTAAAAACCTCCTCTCTTTTAACCTGTATTTGATTTAATTCTTTAGTCAAGAGGGGCGGCTGAGGCAGCGGAATCCGCTCAAGGTCCTCTGTCGTGAAGACAGACGCAAAGAACTCATTCAATTTCTCTGCAATGTCCAAGTCTTCCTTAACCTCCCCTTTTCCTCCCTCACCATCCAGAGGCCCAACTGGTTCTCTGGCAGGTTTTCTACTTCTAACATATTTAAAGAAGCTTTTATTATTACCCTTTATATTGCTAGCCATTCGTTCCTCAAAGTCTTTCTTTGCCTCCCTTATCATCTTCTTACATTTCTTTTGCCAGAGTTTGTGTTCCTTTTTATTTTCCTCATTTGGGGAGGATTTCCATTTACAGAAGGACCTCTCCTTGTGCTTTAGAGCCTCTCTAACTCCACTCGTTAACCATGCCGGTGCCCTCTTGGACTTAAATGAGCTCTTCTTTCTTTGTGGTATGCACTTGTGCTGGGCCTCTATTATTGTTGTTTTAAACAGGCTCCATGCACTCTGAAGAGATTGGATTCTTCCAACCTTCCCCTTCAGTTTCTCCTTAACTATTTTCCTCATCTGAGGGAAGTTTGCCCTTCGAAAATCAAGGGTTTTTATGTCTGATTTGGTTGACACTCTTCCTCCGACATGCATGGCAAAGGAAATTGCAGCATGGTCACTGTTCCCCAGAGGCTCAGTGACATTCACACCCCTGACCAGGTCCTGAGTATCACACAATATTAGATCCAGAGTTGCCTGTTCTCGGGTGGGCTCCGTGACAAGTTGCTCTAAGGCACAGTCATTCAGCAAGTCGAGAAACCCAATTTCTCTTTCTTGCCCGGAGCTCGCATTGGCCCAGTCAATGTGGGGATAATTGAAGTCCCCCATGATTACTATCCTATCCCTCTTAGCCACCTCCATGATTTCTCTCCTCATTTCAAGGTCCCCCTCAAGGTTTTGATCTGGTGGACGATAGAATACTCCAACGATCACATCACTCCTTGGACCTGGTAGTTTAAACCACAGTGATTCTATGGTGGAGTCAGACCCTCTGTCCATCTCCATTCTGCTGGATTTTACCCCTTCTTTGACATAGATGGCCACTCCTCCTCCAACCCGCCCCTCTCTATCCCTTCTATAGAGTTTATAGCCTGGGATTGCTGTATCCCACTGGTTCTCCACATTCCACCAGGTTTCTGTTATGGCTATTATATCTATGTTATCCCTAGCTGCCAAATGTTCAAGTTCTCCCATCTTTGCTCGGAGGCTTCGAGCATTGGCGTAGAAGCACCTGTACAGTGGGTCCCGCAACAACAGCTGCTGCCTTGTTCTTTCTCCCGCACAGATTTATTATCAGTAGACAAACTGTCATATTCCGTTATTCTCCCAGTGCTAATACCTGCTACGCCATCTCTATGTGATTCTCTACCTTCTTCAACCTCATTCCCCGAGGATGATGTGTTCCGAACCGGATGCCACTCAGCTCCTGTCGGCTTTCCCCCAGTTATCAGTTTAAAAGCTGCTCTGCTGCCCTTTTGAGGTTGAGTGCCAGCAATCTGGTCCCATCGTGATTCAAGTGCAACCCATCCCTCCTGAACAGGTTTGGCTTGTCCCAAAATGTTCTCCAGTTCCTGACAAATCTAAAGCCCTCCTCTCGACACCATCGCCTCATCCACGCATTGAGGCTTCTGAGTTCTGCCTGCCTGGAGGGTCCTGCATGAGGAACAGGTAGCACCTCTGAAAATGCTACCTTGGAAGCCCGGGACTTCAATCTTCTACCTAACAACCTGAATTTGGCTTCCAAGACTGACCGCTTTGCCTTCCCAACGTCATTGGTACCAACATGTACCATGACCACTGGCTCCTTCCCAGTTCTCTCTAACAAGCTATCTATATTTCTCGTGATGTCTGCAACCTTTGCACCTGGCAGGCAAGTGACCATCTGGTTATCATGCTCATCACAAATCCATCTCTCTGTATTTTTAATTATAGAATCCCCTAGTACAAGAAGCTTCTCTCCTGCAGCCTGTTCATCTACATGTACCTGATCTTGTGTCTCATCAATAGTGATGAGGGAGAGATCCTCCGGTGGAACCAATTCTTCCTCTATGTGTGCCTCATGAGGTGTGCTGAGGGAAAGAGCCTCAAATTGATTGTGCAATATGAGACTCTCTGAGCGATCCCTTGGCCTTCTACTCCTTTGAGTCACATTCCTCCACCCATCTACCTCCTGAGTTGGGGCAGTGACTTCCTCCTCAGAAGTGTGCCCTGTCTCTTCTTTGACCTGGATAGTCTGTTCCGCTCTGTCCAGGAACCTCTTGAGCTCCTCAATGTGTTGCTGGTCCGATATGCGAGCTTCTAGCTGCTGGACCTTCTCTTCCAATAGCGCAACCAGTTTGCACTTGCAGCAAATGTAGTTCTGTACACACTCTGTCAAAATGACAAACATGGCACAAGTACTACAGGAAACTACAGCTGCTCCCTCCAACTCCATTTTAACGAGTGCAATAAAATGTATTGAAGGTCTCAAAAATGTGCTCTCAGGCCGTGTGCTTCCTCTCTGCTTTGTCTGCAAGAAAAGGGACTGAGAGACTGCTGGGAGCAAGTATTTAAAGATAAAGCTCCTCCCCCTACTTACTCTGTGCTCTCAGGCCGTGTGCTTCCTCTCTGCTTTGTCTGCAAGAAAAGTATGTTTGGGAACACAATTCAATTCAAAGTGATGGTTTTAATCTATAAATCCCTAAACAGTTTGAATCCAAGCTATCACAAAGGCCACTTTTCCCTTTATAAACTTGCCCCGGTGTTAAGACCATCAGGGCAGGTCTTTCTCTCAGTCCCACCATCGTTCCTCACAGGTCACTTTGGTGGGGACATGGGAAAGGGAGAATATTCCAGCAGCTTAGTAGCACCATAACAGCTACTAGCTCAAATATTGTGATTGGAGGAGTGGTAAAGTCCATGAGAAAAACACAGATGCCATTTGTCCAGGGATAACTCTTGTCCAAGTGGCATGACGCTGTGTTACTAAGACAATTAGAGTTTCCACTCAGCTGAAGTTCAATACTAACTACTTCAATATTGCTTCTACCCCATTACGGAGAGGACTGTGAATAGTCTTCTTAATGTCACAGTCCTAAATGTCTTTGTATATGCGTGTTTATGTGTATATGCTTGTGTGTACTGTGTCTTCCTACTCCTATATCTCTAAAGGAAAGACTATCAAAGTCCAACAGCATAATTTAAGAAGATAATAAAATTCTTTCTAGGATGAGAGCCAAAGTATTTTACATAGATTGATCTTGCATATTTTAAAGAACTTTGCGAAAAAAGGAAGTTGCACTCTTTTATTTGATTATTCACAGGTTCTCACTTGAGTGTGAATGATGCTTGATATTACTTGAATAACTTGAATGACTGTGTAGCTGTCACAAAACTCAAGTTAGCCTTATGCATAACTTCTTGTTATTATGTGCTATTGAGTCACTGATTAGTGACCCAAAGAATTAATGACCTCTAAGAGGGCTATCATTAATATATTAATATTAATATAGTTACTTTGAAATATGAGTGTTTAAGTTAACATCATCCAAATAGACAGACAGCCATCTGGTCCTAGAGAACTGCACTCAAAACTTTTGTGAATTCAAGGTCTGTATCACACAGTCAAGGTGACATTTTCTGAAAGACACTTGGGATTGCATTGTTGGAGGTTGGTTCTAGTACCAGACATCTAGCATTTTTACAGCTGTTACCATAGAACAGGATGTAACCAGACATGTTTATGAAGCAGGTTATCTTTCTTGCCTGTTTTGGCCTATGAGATGGTACACTTTGGACATTCACATGTTGCAAGGATTCTATAGAAAGAGAATCCTGGTGATCCCTTCTAGGGCCATGGTCACACCTGGGTTTCGATCCTGATCTTCTGAAGGTCTGGCTTTTCCTCTTCATCCCATCACGTGATTGAATAAGTGGGACAGTTGTTCACACATCAAAAGCTGTTTTTTTATTTTAAAGTGCAGTTCAGCCCCCCTTGGCCAGCAGGTGGTGCTAGCATTTTAAAAAAAGGACCACTTGGCTGGGGAAAAGGAAAACTTGTAGGACCGGATAGAGCTTCCTGTTTCTCTGAAGGTGAAAAGAAATTTAAAAAAACATAGCCCATCGGCCCCAGGAACAGCTGGTCGGTGCTATGAAAAAAGAAAAAAAAAGAAACCCGGATCATCTGTGTGGTCCCACGGTGTCTGCCTCCTTAAAAGCTGGAATTTCAAAGCGAGGCAAAAATTTCCATAGCTCTTCAGTGAGTCACAGAAACCTCACTTCAAGGGGCATTACCGGGTTTTCTTTTTTCTTTTTTTCCAAAAAGCCTGGTGGCCATGAGGACGGCATTTTTAGACACAGGTTATCTGGTAATTTAAACTGCTTTTAAAGGGACGTGGGACCGGGGCTTAGGAAGCAAAAAAAGGTAGTAAATTCAAGTATGGGGAGGGAAAATAGCAACAATTTTCACACTCAATTCTCACAGGGGTCAACACCTCCAAAGATGGGTGAAAGTCCAAAACTTAGCACTAACCAGGATTTTTGCATCTATAATTACAGTTCCATTAATAATATCTTAACCTGTATGAGGTGACTCCAGCCCTGAGATTTGACAGAGCTTGCAAAAGTTTATTTTTTAATCTATCAATTTAAAATATTTTAACCCCATCTTTCTCCTTCAAATGGACCAAGGTGACTTACATCATGAAAAGTAAATATTTAAACTAATACAGTAAGTATACAAATACTAAGAATAAATACCACACTAAAGATGGTAAACAAAGAGCAACACAGACACACACACCAAAAAAAAACAACCAACAACCCCACATTCAAAGCAGTAAGGCAAAACAATCCACTTAAAAAAAAAAACTACTCAGGCAGCCAGACACTGAGGGAAAGCTTGCCTGAAGAGAAAGAATTTCACTGGTTTGCAGGAGAACAGCAAAGATGGGGCCAGACTGGCCTCATGCCAAAAGTTAATATTTTGGATCACAAATGCAAAACTAAGCTACAGGCAATACTTTTATAGGCCATTAATAAAAATAAAAAAAAACATTGCAAGCTTTCGAGTGCAACACACTCTTCTTCAAAGCAAGTCCCAAAAGTTCAAACACGGCAAAATATGTGCATTGTCATGGGGTAATTTTATTTTTATTAGGGACCTATAAAGGTTTCGCCTGTTGCCTAGTTCTGCATTTGTGTTTTGTGATGGCCACATGGCTCACCCCCCATTTTTAGACCACAACTTTTAGTACTCCCAGCTGGCATTGCTAGCATATTTCAAAAAAAGTAACTCTCCAAGGTTGAAAATATTTTAGCTTCACTAAAGCCATTTTTAGAAATATGCCAGAGCCAGTCTTCATCACTCTTAGTGTAATCCTACACGTGGCTATTCAGAACAAAATCATCAGTGCCTCCATCCAGATACTTGTTGATTGATGTGGAAGCTCCATGAGGCTTGTCTGGGGGGGGAGACATTTTGCATCCGTGATCCGCAAACAATGTGGAAATAGTGCCCCACATGATCCCTGGCAAGCTCAACAGCTCAACACCTTAGAGGCAATGAGAATGAGAGCAGCTGGTCACTTAGGGGCCATAGGGGAATTTCTTACTATCATCCTGATTGGCCTTAGTTGATAGTGTATTTTCGCCCACCCCATTCTCTTGCCTAGATTAGGCAGGGCCCTTGTTATGCATCTTGGTTGCAATGGCAGCTATGCAAGAATTTTGATCCTAGGTGAGTTCACAGTATTGGTCCTGTTAAGGAAAATGAGGCAGACTTTTAATGATAAGGTCAACAGTTCAGTTTAGTGTGAGTTGAGTTGTAAAAAGATAAGAGGTTGTGATTAAATTGGTTCCTGGCTGCCCAGTGGGGAGTTAAGTCCCTGAACATGAAATATGCTAAGTAAGTACAACAGCATGTTCCCAGGAAGGAACTCAGCAAAAATTATGCAGAGCCTGAAGATCAAGGTGATTCAGGCCATGTCTACTTGCACTATGGCAATCCCCCTTTTATTCACAGATTTAAAAAGATTTAATAAAGTTGTGGCCCAATTTAAATCCCAATACTTTTGTGTTGTTTATTAATTGCGCGTCTGGGACTGCAATGATAAAGCACGGAAACAGTTTGGCTAAGTGATTCTTGGCTGTGCTGCGTCATCCCAGATTTCTCTGCAATCTAGAAATGAGGCACTGATTTTACAATAGAAATATGGGAGGCTTATTGCATTACTGGAGGTTTCTTTTCTGAAAGTTTACTGTATCTCTTAGGAACAAGGGAGGTGTACTACTCCCCTTGGACGACAGATATGCTTTCTTGGTTCAGCAGCAAACATACCAGCATTCCCCAAGGAGTTCTTGCTGAGATCACTAACATGAATAATTTGGATCTGATAGAACCATTATATCACCTGAGTGGCTCATGGGACCCAATCAAGACATTTGACCAAAACACACCTAATGGCTGTTCATTGGACTCTAATTAAAATTTTTAGCTTTAGAATTCTGTGATTATGCTTTTTCTCAGCAAAATTGTCTGTGTTCAGCATTCATTCCCCCCCCCCCCCATATTTCTCCCAAGGGTGCTTCATAACATATGTTGTTCTAGAAAATGCCTTGTATATTATGTGGAGATACTGGGAAGAAAGTATTAGATTTCTTGAATCTGTGTAATAAATTAGATTCCAAATGTTAACAAAACCCAACAGAATCAATGACAGTGACCTGCATCAGTAGGCAGAAATACAGGAAAAGGTTTTCTATCACTTGAAAACGCAAGGTTTCATACAGTGATTGGAATTTGGAAGTGATTCCAGTCACTGTATGTAGAAGTCTTTGCCAGGTCTCCTTGCAAGTGAGTGGGACTAAACCATGGCCCCCTTACATGTGAAACATGACTCAACCTTCAGGTCCAATAAGAGCTTAAAATATAGATGTGCTGCTTTGAACAAATTTATACAAGTACACAAAATTAGAAGTATTTGTGCATTTTAGCACACTCACAAGGCAAGGTGTAAAACACCCAAATGAATTTAAAAGGATGGAAGCACGTACACAATTGATCCCTTTTGTTACATCCAGGTGCTCATGTGTCTTGATTAGAAGTGGCAAAAGGAAAATATAAGGAAGGAAAAAGGAAGGTAAGATTTCCCCCTTAGAAATGACATCTCTTTGCCTTGACTGCTGCAAAGACATTGATTATACAGTATCAAAGTCTAGTGGCTTCAGTTCCACTAATGTCAGATCCCGGAAAACAGTTCCCAGCGGCTGCCTCATACAGAGTTGGGACTTTTCCAGGCATCTGGGAAAATGGAGAAAATATAAATGGAAAAAAAGTGCTCACCTCTGTAGACTTCTACTGTCACCCATCTGTCCTGGCTACACCATTCAAACTATGACCTGGTCTTACTATTTGTGTTTCTCACTTTGTAGGAACAGGCTCAATGTTATGGGGAATTGGAAATGAGCAAACACCATCATGGATCCAGACACACATTAGGTTAGAACGTCTGCAAAAAGGCACAGGGAAGGCTGGTACTAACCTATGTGTCCTTTATTAGGGCACACAACTGGTGGAGGAGCTTGTGCAATACATTTATTGATCTTTCAAATACTATGTGTGTTTATATCAACAAATGCATCCGAGTATTCTATACCTATGTCAATAGCAATATTGATACTCAAAAACAGGTAAAGGTGTGTGTGTGTGTGTGTGCGTGCGTGCATGATTGTGTGTGTATGAATAGGAAGAGAGAAAGAAAGAGGAACAGAGTCCATCTCTAAGTAGATAATTGCTTAAAAGTGATGTAGATAGCCTTCTACAAATTTAGATGAGGGAAAGTGGTGTGCGGAATTGGAAAAAACTAATATTTTTAGTTTATTTAATTTATGCTTTTATATTTAGACTTCTAAACTGCCCATCTGACCAGTGATTACTCTGGCCTGTGTACAATAACAAAACAACTAGATACACACAATTCAATTTTAAACAACCTATAAAATTAATTTAAAATTAATTTAAATTTACATTGGCTAAGTGGCTGTAGACATTAAATATACACTCAAGTAGAACTATTAGGGATATGATCATTTGAAATGTTGCTGAAATATATATATATATATATATATATATTTAAAAACCCACCTTCTTGGAGACTTCTTAAAAATCTCCAAAGAGGGAGGCAGGCCAATCTCGGGCAGCTGTATTACAAAATGAAGGGAAGAACTAAGTGTTGTTTCCAGTGACACAAAGTGGGTTTTGGTATGCTAGCAGCCTTTCAGAACAACTTTGCCCTTGATGAAAGGAAGTTGTTCAAATGGTGCTCAGACATTTATTTGTGTGAGTAGAGATGGAATTTGGGTCATGCAGGGGGGGGGAGCTGTGTTGCCCTAGCTTTCAGTAGTGTAATACTCTTCACAACGAATCCTACTGTGAAGTAAATTCAGGCCCAGTGGGTATAACTCTATTGTCTTCAATGAAGCTGCACTTTGCTGGCACTGAATTGGAATTCGTCCGTAATCTTCATAATGCAAGTTGAAAAGGCTTACAAGGGTTAGCAACCCACAGCACCTTAGACAGAGACTAACAATGCTATCAATTTTAGCGTAAAAATCATGTACTGTGTAACTAAGTGTATGCAAACATATTCATCACCACTTTCTCAGTTCCTGTGACTGAAAGCCTATTCACTATCTTTATCAAGTGGATTAATGGTAAGGAATCATTTGAGAAATTCCACAAGAACTCCTACATTAACTTTAGCCTGGACCCATCTACACAAGGATATTTACTGGACACTACCATGTGACTGCTGCCTAGATGCCCTAAGCACATCCGATCTTGTTTGATTTCGGAAGCTAAGCAGGGTCGGCCCTGGTTAGTACTTGGATGGGTGACCACCAGTGAATACCAGGTGCTGTAGGCACCTGGAGTAGGAACTTGCAAGCCACTCCAGTACTCCTGCCAAGAAAACTCCATGGACATGGAGTCACATAGAGTCGGTCATGACTGTAACGACACAACACACACACACCATGGGACTACGTTAGCGACCTAAGCAAATACAGTACTTATAACATGGGGTCATGAAAAGTCAGTCACGACTGCAATGACACGAAGAAGAAGAAGAAGAAGAAGAAGAAGAAGAAGAAGAAGAAGAAGAAGGTTTTATGTATATGTAGGTCTTCTGCTTCCATCCTCCATGTACCTCAAAGGTTCACAAGACAG
Organism: Phrynocephalus versicolor; assembly: GCA_023846285.1. Classification (NCBI taxonomy): domain Eukaryota; kingdom Metazoa; phylum Chordata; class Lepidosauria; order Squamata; family Agamidae; genus Phrynocephalus; species Phrynocephalus versicolor. Next base: position 22,177,790 of record JAHTLZ010000016.1, on the reverse strand, counting down.
GGGCTCAAAATGTTTGGATTTACAACAGGCATTTCTTAAACTACAATACCCACCCAATGAAGTGGAAAAAAACAAATTGACAGAAGACACATCCAACAGAGAAAATGGAAGAACACCTCTAATAGGCACAAACAGCTCCCAAGTCATGCAGAAAAAAGAAGGGGGGGAGGGAACCAGTACGCTGCCCTAGCAATCAGTGGTGCATGATTACCAATGATCTACAGCCCATTCTAGACAAAAATATTGCTGTCTCCCAAGATCTGAGTGTTTTCTGTGTGTTTTCTCAGCAGACAGCCCCTTAAACTACTGACTCACAACACAGATAAGAGAACAGGGAAAAAAGACCTTGTTGTAAATCTAGGCGCCAAAAATTAGCGGTGCCCGAGGAGCACCACTAATAATTACAAGCTGTCAGGTTTATTTCCACTTATGCCAACTCTTTTCAAGATTCCATTAGAATACCGTACTCAGATGTAGCTTACTAAATCTCCCTTCTGGGAGTGTTCTGGGGCTGATTCGGTTCAGCCAGGTTGGCTTTTCTCCCAGGAGAAACAGTGGAGAATAAAAATTCAAAATTGTGATTCCATAGCCAAGTTCTCAACTCCCAGGCCCAAAAAATGAAACCCAGAAATCAGGGGCTTGTTTATTTTCACTGGAGTTAGTTTTTAAAACCTTCCACACTTGTTCTAGTCAGGGGGTGGGGATTACAGTACTAACAAATAGTTACCTCCTGCCTCTGAATTCAAACAGAGACAAACCTCTGGGCTAAGAGCTTTTATCCTACCTAGAGCCTTTGCTGAAAAGCAATCATGTTTTGTCAGTTTGATATTTGATTTAATTGTAAGTAATAAAAATCTTTCATTCTTTCACTTACGAATGTCTCAGAGTGAGTTCTTGAGACTGTAAGTGCCAGTGGTTGAGAAAGAAGGGTGGACTAAACTAGGGAACGTGAAGCAATTCTGCTCTGTGAATCCCTGCACATCTGCAGCCCAGCTAGAGGAAGTTAACTACAAATTCAAAACTCTTCAGCAACATGTTCATCTCATAACGTGCTCTATAACATCCTTTGTCTGTAGTACTTCTCTGTTTTCTGCATAGAAGAATGGCAAACCTATATAGCATCCTAAAGACCAGAGACATCACTTTGCCAGCTAAGGTTAGGATAGTCAAAGCTATGGTTTTTCCAGTAGTGATGTATGGAAGTGAAAGCTGGACTATAAAGAAGGCTGATCGCCGCAGAATTGATGCTTTTGAGCTGTGGTGCTGGAGGAGAGTCTTGAGAGTCCCCTGGACTGCAAGGAGATCAAACCTATCCATCCTGAAAGAAATCAATCCCGAATATTCACTGGAAGGACAGATTTTGAAGCTGAGGCTCCAGTACTCTGGCCACTCATGAGGAGAGAGGACTCCTTGGAAAAGTCCCTGATGCTGGGAAAGATTGAAGGCAAAAGGAAAAGAGGACGGCAGAGAATGAGATGGTTGGACAGTGTAATCGATGCAACCAATATGGATTTGACAAAACTCCGGGAGGCTGTGGAAGATAGGAAGGCCTGGCGAGCTCTGGTCCATGGGGTCATGAGGAGTCGGACATGACTGAACGACTGAACAGCAACAAAAGTAAAGTTCATCTCGGTTTCCAGAGTACAGTTAAAAGCTGCTTTGGACCACAACTCACAGAATTCTAAGCTTAGACTGCCAATGACAAAGGACTGTGGGAGTTGTGGTCCAAAACATCTGGAAGGCCGAAGTTTGGACATGCCTGGAAAGGCCAATAATTCTTACCTTACATTGACATCTACCAATACCCCAGCATTTCTTTATAATCTTGTGTATAAGCAATGCTACTGATGCAAACCACAGAATCAGAAACTGGTTCAGAAAAATACAGTCCTCTTTCCTGACTCGACTTTTTTTCCCACCTCAAAGACAGTCTATGGAAACTAGTCTATGGAAACAAGTTATATATTACAGTTTTTTAATATTATAGCTTTCAAAGAGGTAGTTGTGTTAGTCTGTTACATTGTGTATAACAAAAATGAAATGAAAATGTGGATATTTATGTAATTTACACTCTCAAAGCTCATTACTGGTGTCAGCAACACTATTGTCAGTTTGAAATGTAATCTTCTGTCTTTACTGGGTTCTTATTTCTCACATTATGTACTTCTATATAAATCTGTGGCTAAATATCTCCACTGCATATGTTTGAGACAGCAGATTGTAATCTGTGAAAGCTCACAATGAAATTCATATGTCAGTCTTCAAGGTCCCACAATTAGAGATGGGCACAAAATGGAAGGATTCAGTTTTGTTTCATTTTTCATTTCATTGGGGAGGGGGGTCGTATCATACAAAATGAATTTTTTTTAAAAAAATCCTTTTTTTGTTATTTGTTTCCCTAGTGCACCCAATTGGAGGAAAAGGCGCAGGTTTTTAAAATGTCTTGGAGCCACTGAGGCAGCCTGGGTGGCTCCAAGACATTTAAAAAATCCCTGCACCTTTCCCCCATGTTTGGTTGCACTGGGGGAAACAAATAACAAATGATTTATTGGTGATGGTGGGGAAAGGTAAAAAATCCCGTGCTTCACCCCCAATCGGGTGCCAGCACGAGAGTCCCAAACTGGCATCCTGAGCATTTTCAAAGGGATCCTGCCAAGCTGTCATTGGCTGGACCCCTTTAAAAATGGCCCAGTCAGCACCGGGGGGGGGGAATCCCCAGGTGGCACCTGGATGCCCCCCCCAGCACCAAACAGCTAGTGTGCAGGGCCCTGCCGGCTGCCCCCAAGATCTGATGAGCTGGCATGTGGGCCCCTGCTGGCTGTCCCCCAAGTACTGATCAGCTGGTACATGGGGCAAGCACCGATCAGCTGGCACGTAGGGTCCTGAAGGCTGCCCCCTCCAGCTGATCAGTGCTAGGGAGGGAATAACCAGTGCATGCTGCTTGTCAAAAAACAAAAACCAACAAAAACCAACAACAAAACAGAATGGAAGGATAATTGCCATTTCATTTTTTGCTTTTTAAAAGTACTTTTTAATGGTTTTTTTTGTTTTGTTAGGAAATGAAATGAAAAATGAAAAACAAAACAAAACAAATTCATTTCATGCCCATCTCTATCCACAATACTTTCATTTTTGTTCTACGCTACAATAGACTGACATATCTGCCTCTTTGAAAATTATGTAATGAAAATTAAGGCACTGCAAACCTATAGCTCAGTTGTACTGATAGATTACTATTTCCTAGTACAAGTCCTCTAACATTCCCAATTATGATTTATCATCACAAGCTTTTCAGCTTTTTAATCCTTCAATTTTTAGGTTGTAAACCTCCATTAGTCGCAAACAGGGCAGCAATCAAATAATCTGGCACATATGATCATATTCATTCTAAAACATAATAATCTGCAAGAGGATTCTTCCTGTTTCCGGATGCAATTCTAAATACTGGTATCAGTCTCTCAAGTCCTAAATGACTCAGAGACAAACCATCTAAACAATTGCCCACCTAGATCCTCTGAGACCCTTTTCTGGGTCTGGACAAAGGAGGCAGACCAAGTATCTGGTAAAGAAAGGATCTTTTCAGTGGTGTCATCCAAGTTAAGAAATGTGGTGTATCACAAAGGGTGTAACTACAAAACTGGACTATTTTATGCATTATATTTCTGACTGCCAGTACAAATGCGGCTCATTTTTTTTCCTTCTTTCTCCTCCTCCACTATTCAAGTCAGAGGTAACCCAATGATGCTTATAGAGCAGAAGGATCAGACAATAGTATGATGTCATTGCCCAAGGGACATCTGGATGCGTTCACACATTCCTCCAATTCTTCAGGGAAGCTTCAACGTAATGTTACTTACTTAAAGCCCTGAATGCTTTGGAACCCAAATATTTGAAGTAGCTTGTAACTATATCTCATCTGTGCAAGTACATTGATGGTTTATTTTACTTTGCATGACTAGTGCAGGAAGCATTGCTTGTTTAAATATGTATGGTTGGTCAGTGGTACCCAGTATCCAAAAATATCGCAGCTTGCTTAGAAATATTTTCATCAATAAATCAGTTAATCAAAGTGAAGAGCATGAGACCAAGCATTTGTGACTTATTACGACAAACTGGAATTTTTACCTATGATTGAATGTCATCAATTTCGGCTGCCATCAAGTGATATGAGTGAGCTGTCCAAATCAGCATGGTATAATACTCAAGCTGCTGGTCACAGAATGACTTCACACAGAATCTTACATCACTCTGAAAGCTGTAAAGGGAATAATTACGCTGAAGTCCCATGGAACTCTTGTGGTTGTATATAAAAGCATGTCAATATGCCAGCATTCAGACATTACAAGACTCATTTCAAGTTTATCAGATAACTAGATCAAAGTGCAGCATGTAATTTTAGCAACAATTTTTGAATGTGGCTTTTATTTTCAGAACCTTGACTTCCTTCACTTTCGAAATAAAATATGGCTAACGATGATCTGGAAACTATTAACTTTTCGAAAAGAACAGTTTAAAGTATTTGATCCCCCTTTGATGAAGTGTGAACACTAGACCTTTTCCCGGAGGTGTAATTGAGATTTGCGCTTTTTAAAAAAGGCTTTAGGGAAGAAGAAGAAGACGAAGAAGAAGAAGAAGAAGAAGAAGAAGAAGAAGAAGAAGAAGAAGA
>JAHTLZ010000016.1:22160513-22173114 GCA_023846285.1 Phrynocephalus versicolor | reverse complement strand
AAGAAGAAGAAGAAGAAGAAGAAGAAGAAGAAGAAGAAGAAGAAGAAAGGGAAAAGAGGATGAAGGAAATTATATTTTAGGTTCAGTTATTTCACTGAAGAGAAACATGTCTATGGTGGTGAAATGCTCAATCAACTGTAGTCAAGTTTTGAATTTTAACTCACACCAAAGTTGTCAATGAGATAATCTTCCTTTTTTACAAATGCCATTGATTGTACAAGCCACAAGACTAACTTGTCCATGTCCACTTAAATATCCTTCTGAATGGTCCTCTTTTACACTTTTCCTATTCCTTTATAAAAAATGTGAGGAACATCCCCAAAATTCAAAATTATCTTTTATTAATTGTTTGCATATAATTGTTTGTTTCTTACTTAAATTATCAATGTGCTTTCAGAGATACTTTCTTTGCTGGACAGGATAAAAATAAATGAATTCTATAACTAGCTCCAAATGCTCAAGGGAGTTCCAGGCTTGTATTTATCAAACAGTGCCTTCTCACAGTTCCTGTCACATGCACTTGAAACTCTGGAAATTCACAAGAAGGTTTTCTCAATTATCAGGTGGGGATGAAGGACAGGAGCAGTTAAGTTTTAGAGTTTCTGCTTTGCACATTGAAGGCTCCCAGATTTAATACCAATTGTCTCCAGAGTGGGCCTGTAAAAAATTTTGGCTGAAGCTGTCACATATCTAAAGTAATATTGGAACCAAGTTAATAATGAATATTATTTTTCTAATTTTTTATTAATGGTTAGAAAAGGGGATGAACAGAAAACAAATTGCAATATTCACCCTTCATATTTGTTAGATCCATAGACCCCAGTGAATATGAAGAGACAAATATATGTGTGTTTTTATTCAGCCCTTCATCATCATAGCCCTATAGCCTTCCCTCAGTCTCTGTCTATGGACCTGGCCAAAAGCTGTTAGATGGGACCACAGCCTGCCTCTTGCCCCCACTCAAAGCCCCCCCCCCAATTGCCTCCCTCCCTTCTTTTTCTTTACCACCACTCATGCCCAGGCTGTGCTGCCACCACCACCATCTTTGCAAAGGGTAGCCTGGTTTCCTTTAGGGCCAAAGGGAAACCAGGATGCCCTTTTCAAAGATGGTGGTGGGGGTTTCTCTAAGGGCAAAGGGAAGATGACGATACCAACTCTTCAAAGATGGAGGATGCTGCATAGACCAAGCACCAGCCATGGCAACAACATTGGTGAAAAAGAAGGTAGGGAGGCAGTTGGGGCCTTTGGAGGGGTGGGGCAGGCTATGGGGATAGGGGCTATGTTTCTAGATATGGGATTTGTAAGTTTGTCAGTTCACAGGAGGATGTGTAGTGAAATAAATTTAACAAGCCACAGACCACAATGAACAACCATATTAGTGGTTCATCCCCATCTCTAGTAATGGTCTCATAAGTTCTCCTGGCCATCCCAGAATTCAGGTGGCACATAGTGTGTGTGATAGTGGAAGGTGGTGTTCTGAAAACGTGTCCAGACCAATGGAACCAGCTTTCTCTCATCTTCTCTATTATTGATACTACACCTAGTTACAGTTAGGTGGTATCATTTGTGATGTGATCAAGTAGGGAGATACCCAATATCCAATGGAGTATACTCATTTCCATGACTACCAACAAACACTACATTTAAGTTTCCAATCTGTGCTAGATATTCTTTTCAAACTGCTTTTTAGGATGAATAATACCCTGAGCTTTAACGTCTGTGGTAGCATTTTAAATGTAATAACTACAAATCTGAATGAGATGGTGGTGAATTTAATAAGGTCAGACGTACTTACAAACAACTGCGTTCTGTATTGCACTAGCATACTTTCATGTTGCTCCAGAACTCTTCCATATCTATATTGAATATATATAAAAATAATATTACACTGAATTTTTCTTTCTTTCTTTCTTTCTTTCTTTCTTTCTTTCTTATAATCATACTGCTTCATACTAGATTGGCATGAAGGTGCATAAGAAAACCCAGATGATTTTTCCCCTTGTACAAATACTGAGCCATGCTACTTTAATTTTAAGCATGTGGATTCTGAAGAGAAATGTGCTTCTAGGTTTACCCTTGACTGTCCCTGGTGACAAATAATATAAGCTCCCAAATGTGTTTTGACCTTCCTAGGCTAAAGGCCAAATCTTCAAAGAAGTGCTGTAAAAAATATTCCAAAGGAGATGGTTTACTGGAGTGCCACAACTCATAGCTCAGTCCTGCATGAACACCTTTGACAGCAGACGATGGCTAAACAAAAACAGAATAAGAACATGATCTCTGTAAAAGATCCCTTAAGCCTCCTTTTTTAAAAAAGGGAAGTGTTCTGAAATAACTTCCTTTTACAGAAAGATCAGTTCCATCACCGTCAGTTTACAAATTCTAGCTTTGATTCAGAAAATCAGTAGTGATACTGTCTTACAGTACTCAAGATCATTCCATATATGCTCCGGCAACATATTGATCTCTTTGGTACATTAGGCACTATATCTCTTATGTTTATGCTATGATTATGTTCTGAAAATCATGGAGTAATGGAAACAAAGCTATGGAAAAGAAATAGTTTAACGAAAATGATATTTGAGAAAAAAAAACTACGGAATTTAAAGCAGGTTGTATCAAGATGTGTGGTGGTATGTGTGCCAAAAGATAAAAGTGTAGTAACGCATGTTTAATGGTCTGATGTCCCAGCCATAACATCTTTGCTACTGGTGGCAAAGCAGTAGTGAACCAAGGAGGGACTGAGGGAGAGAGAAGAAATCAGGAGAACCAAGGCAGAATCTTCAGGTTTTATATTTGAACATTCACCTAAATGAATCAAAAACTGATGCAAAAAGGCAAATTCGGGGGGAAATGGTGAGTCGACAAAAATCCTATGGAACGATGATTCTTAAGACACCAAACCCTAAAGTATTATATATTACAATGCAATTACAGAGACCCTGATAGTTTTATCTCAAATTTGGAATGACAAGTAAGGATTCAGGCAACCAAAGAACTGGGTTAAATGATCAATGGTTACTGGAAGGAGGATAGAATGTCAACATTTCAATACTTATCTGAGGGTGAGAATTGGGGTGGTGGTGGTGGTTCGAAAACACTTTACAACAATAAGTAAGTTTTCAAAATCAGTGGTTAGATACTGGGCTTTTTATTTATTTATTTATTTATTTATTTATTTATTTATTTATTTATTTATTTATTTATTTATTTATATGCTGCCAATCTAGCTATGAGGCTATAATATACTTAATTTGTTTGAAATGAAAGGGGGGGAGCTGTGTGGCCATAACAAAATAAAAATGCATGAATAGATTAACATTAAATGTGTTATAGTACTTGTCAGAGTTCAGGCCTGTAATGATTCCTGTTACTAACTAGTGTCAAATGGAGGAGGAATTTAAACCTTTCTTTAAAACATGGGAGGCCATTCCATCTTAGTTAATTTGTTGGGAAAAAAGAGAAGGAGGAGTCTGCATCACAGACCTTCTGCCTGAGCATACATTGATAATAACAATAATAGTGTGCTGCCAAGTCAATTTTGACTCATGACACTTTCCAGGTGTACAGCAATCAGAATATGTTTGCCATTTGTTTTTTCATATGAAGCACGAAGCTCTGCTGCCCAGCTTTTTCTAATCTCCCTTCCCCCACCTTCCTGGTCTACCTACCAGGCTCCAGGCAGTCATTTTCATCAGTGGTGCACCACTCAGTGCTGGAGCCCGGCCAGTACTTCCCAGCTTCCCCAGCAGCTGACCACTCATTGGTTACATGGGGAGACTCTCCGTTCTCCCTCCTCAGTGGAGTGGTCAGCTGTGTGAGGAGGTGGGGAAGGGCCAGCCAGGTTCCAGCACTGATTGGCACATTGCCGACAATGAAGGACCCCAGCAGTGTACGCAGCAGCACTTCATGCATTGTACGAAACACCCGCCTTTACTGTGGAACTTTTGTGCTTGGTGGGAAAGCGTCCAAATTGATAAAAATAGGGTCAAATCACATTTGGATGCAAGCATTGCACTTCTAGGCCTTCTAGCAACCCTGTTGATCTCCCTCAAGGGCACTCCAGCCTAATAGCTTAGATCCTAGTGAACTATTTAAGGAATGATGTTACCAGCATCACTGCCCACCCCATCGTGAGTTTCCACAGTTGAGAAGGAATTTGAACACACTCTGCTGAGTTCCACTTAGTCATTCTGTCCATGACACAACCTTGGGGCACCTAGGTTCACCCTACTCATAGTTTCTGACATATATTTTGAGAATGGCAAAGGTTAACTCATTCTCTTTTCTCACATGTTTACTCTCCACAGAATCCAAATACCTAAAGGACTAAGGAGAAACCATGTGGAAAGGTGTATGAGAAATCCTGTCAGGTGGCTGTATCTAAACATGCAAAACAAATAAAACAAACAACAACAAAAAACAAAAAACCTACGCCAAAACCTTGTTAAAGCACTACTACCTATATACCTTAATTCAGCTGTGAGGGTTTGTCATGATCTCTCTTCTGGAATCCCTAAAAGGGCTCTTTGTATTTCTATAGTCAAATGAAGCCAAACTAAATTCCATGTATTAATGTTAGATGAGGCCAAAAGCGATATTTCACAATGTCGTAAGACTCGTAATCAAGCGCTATAGTTACTTTGGACAATGTTGTGCTGGTGGAAAGCAGCATATTCATTCATACACATGTCAAAGGATGAGCTGGAGGGAATAAGCTCCTTACACTGTGAAAGTTCATTGTCAGCCTGTCAGGCTGATACTTCATGACAATGAATTGTTAAATTTGAAAGTGGTCAGGTTCTCATGTTGCAATAATATTGCCTCTATGCTCCATTTGGAAATTCAAAAGTGATCTAAAAGGAAAGAATCAGTAGAGCTTGTAATATTAAGGTAATGCTCAGAAGAGGGTCAATGCTTTCTGGACTACTCTGCAAAATGCTGGATCAAGACATGATAATATTTCTTTCTTTCTTTCTTTCTTTTCACATTTTGTATGTGAAGAAAAACTGTAAATACTAAGACCTAAATGCACTTATTCTTCCTAAAAATAAAAGCAAAGCAAATTGCTTATGTATGGCCCCATCTTAATTAAAGCCTTCTCTGGATGGTTTATAATTTATTTATGCAGGCTGCACATCCCCCCCTCCACACACACACACACACTCACACTTCTCTGCAACCTGGCTACTCATTTTACTGACCTCAGAAGAATAGAAGGCTGAGTCAACCATGAGCCAGCTAGCTGGGATTGAACCCGGGGTGTAATACAGTACAGCAGTTTAACCACTGCATCAAGAGGCTCTTTCCTAAGTAGGAAAAAAAAACATTTAATCAATAGGACTCATATACTGGATTGAATTCACAAGTCCCATTCATTCAGTGGATTTATTCTTGTGTAAAATGGTCGTGTTCAATTGCCCGTTAAAAGGTCATACTTTGCTTGTGCTGGATAAAACAAGTCTTTTTTTAGAAATGATTTTTTTTTAAAAAAAAAAAGCAGAGAGAGGAGTTTAGTGTTAAGAAAACAAAGTTTGCATTGTGGTTGCCGAGGCAAGGGTTGGAAATGTGATTCTCCGCTATGCCTCCTGGATACCGGCTAGACTCAATGATCCATAGGGTCCTTTCCAGCTACGCAGTTCTAATATTATTGGATTAATTTCAGGATATCTCAATGGTTTAAAGATATAGTTGTGATGAAGTTGCAGATATTACTTCATAGTATGGATGGACATGAAATGGAAAATGTGAGATTCATTTCATTTTGTTTCATTTCCCCATGATTTGTTTTGTTTTGTTAGGAATGAATTTTTTTAAATGTACAAAATGAACCAGTAACAAATCAATTTGTTACTATATAAAACAGGTCCTCTGGGTCCTAGAGGCACCAGATATGGTGGGTACCTACCTTGGACTCTCCCCTTTAAACCTGCCAAATCTGAAGAGATTTGGAGTTCAGGGGCCTGAGTTATTCAACTTCAAAGGGGGTGCCCCCAGAAAAACATTTCTAATTGCAATGTTACATGCTTGAAAATAGTGATCCCAGGCAGCTAGTAGCGTGGAAATTACTGTGGCACTTCCTCAAGCTCTCCCCTTGAAGCACCCCTAATTTGGAGAGGTTTGGGGTACAGGGAATGGAGTTATTGAGCTCCGAAGGGACTGAAGAGGATAATTAATTGAAGGAATGTGGATCGGCTCGCTGAGGGGAAGCTGTCAATTAATCCTTAAATTGGTAAAGCGCACCAGACACACTCCTTCCATTATTTATTTATTTATTTATTTTAATGCTTATATACCACCCATCTCCCAGAGGAACTCTGGGCAGTTGACAACAAAATAAAAATAAAAAACAGTAAAAGAGGGCAAGGGGGGGAATTAACAGTCGCCAAATGCCTCACAAAAAAGCCAGATCTTTAAGGCCTTTTTGAAGGCTGGCAGGGACTGTGCTAGGCACAACTCACTTGGGAGATGGTTCCGTAACACACGACCAGTCACAGAGAAGGCTCGGTTATGGGTTGCCATTTTCCGGGCCTCCCTGGGCGTGGCCACCCAAAGTGAGTGCGCCCGTGACATTCTGGTTGGTCGGCCCTCAGTTGGTCTCTGAGATATTCGCTCTGCCAGGTATTCCTAAGCACCCCCAGCTCCTCTGGAGCTTAATATATCTTCTCCCAGAAACCCTAACTTTTCCAAATTTCAAAGGGCCCCCCAAAATCACTTGGAGAAGAAAAGCCTGCCATTTACATGCCTGGGATCAGTAATTTTCCACTGAACATTTAAAAAATAATTTTTTTAAAAAAAAATATTCAATGGAAAATTACTGATCCAAGGCATGCGAATGGCATGGGATCACTATTTTCAAGCACATAATACTGCAATTAGAATTTTTCAGGGGGGAACCCTCTTTGAAGTTGAATAACTCAACCCTCTGAACCCCAAATATCTCCAAATTTGGAGGGCTTACAGTGCACCTCTAGGACCCAGGGGACCCGTTTTACAAGGAAACATATTGGTTCATTATAAATGAAAAAATCTCCAGTTCATTTCGTTACTAATGAAACGCTGCTTTGCCTGTTCATTTCATTTCATTTTGTTACGTTATGTAACGAATAGATGAATCAACGTTTTGTTTTTGTTTCATGTCCATCCCTAATTGTGAGCTCCTTAGGTTTTAGCTTTCATTCTGAATGGCTCCTAGTTTTACTGGGAACATAAAAGGGCACAAAAAGCAATGCACTTTGCAGTCCTTCCACAAGTAGGTGAAGCCTTTCTCTTCAGACAGGGTTTTTCTCCCAGACAACATAATTGCTGGAGCAAATAATTTGTAGTATACTGACCTGCATCTTTCTGGTTCCCTGTCAGGAGCTTCTTCTTTTTTGTTGCAAGTAAGATCACTTTGTTTTCATTTGTTTTCAGTGCCATGATTGTTGAAAATGGAATGCCTTCAGCTTTAAAGGTTCCTTCTATGGTAAACATTCCACAGTGACTTCTTAAGCCACTTCACAATATCCAATATCCTGAGGTGGCATTCTTCATAAGCCACTTCAGGATACTGGCAAATTAAACACTTGCTCTGCTCCTCCATGGAGAGTCAGAGGAATTAAAACAAAAAAAAAATTAGACTCCACCTGGGCATCATACATCACTTATTACCGGTAATTAATTTTAACTGAAACCACCAGAAGTTCATATTTTAGACAGCTACTTAGTAATTGATGCAATAAATAGTATGTATTAATTAATATGGTAATGCATTGAGTCAGCTATTTTTAGATGGTTATTTATTTGTTAGTAGGGTAATAGTTTTTAGTATTTCCTTTGCCAAGAAATGGAAAAATGCTTGCCACAGTGGGAACCCTTCTCTCTTTTTCATACCATGATATAACATGCCTCTGTAATTTTCTCCAAGCCATCCCCCCCCCCCACTATTTGTACATTGCCCTCTTCACTATAAAGAAAACAATACTGGAAGTCTGCTGTCTTGATCGATTAGTTCATACTGAACTAATCTATCACATACATCTGTATGTTGCATAAAAGATATCAAACATTTGGGACAGAATTTATTCTCTATTTAGAGAAATGGAATAATGCAGATTTTTTTTAAAAAAAATGCTACTAATTTAAGGAATCAAGGTTTCCAGAATGCTAGAAGGCGGCACTGCTTTATATATCTCAGGCATTTCATGTTAATCTATACATGTATTTTTATTTTGTTATGGCCACACAGCTCCCCCCTTTCATTTCAAACAAATTAAGTATATCATAGCTAGATTGGCAGCATATAAATAAATAAATAAATAAATAAATAAATAAATAAATAAATAAATAAATAAATAAATAAAAAGCCCAGTATCTAACATTCAAAAAAATCCACTGATTTTGAAAACTTACTTATTGTTGTAAAGTGTTTTAGAACCACCAACCCCAATTCTTGTTTAAAAGTAACTTTGATTGGATGCATATATTTTAGAAAATACTAATCAGGTTTATTGCACATCCAGGGCAATCAGGAACCTTGCACCGAGTCAGCTTTGCTCCACCACCACCACCTTAGAGATAAATATTAATGTAAGTATCGAGTTTCTAACAATAGTTACTACACCATGTGTTGGGATTCTGCCTCTCTGGAGGCGCTATTACAAAGTCAAAATTAATCAAACGAAAAGAAAGGAAACCCCAGTGTTGATTTACAAAACTGAAATCTAACAGTAACGCTGTTAAAAAAACATTTCGTGTCTGATGCAAAAACTGGAAGTACAAGGAAATTCTGACTTAGGGCAGATGCAGTAACCTTAACGAAACCCTGCCGAGCCTACCAATTGCATACATATGGTATGTAAACTAACCTGCTGCTCTGAGACCCTCTGACAGAGGGCCATATGTCTTGTAACTGGTGGGCAGAAGAGAGCTAAGTGCAGGGGGTGGTATTTGAGATTGTCTATATTCAGAATGTCTTCATGTCTGATTGGATTACATTAACACCTTCATGCTACTATAACATTTCCTGATCCTTAACTCTATCTCCCCTTAGGCCTATACCTCTGGATTCAGTATGGTTAAACCAAATGGAATTATATATACCATCTTTTTGCCTAACTCATCCCACACTTAAGAATATCACAAGTTTATGTAAATGTTTCATTCTAGGTATTCATACCCAAGATCTCTGTTACCTGTTTCCTTAATGACAACACAAGTTACCATGGTCTCCAGTAGTAAAACACTGAAGTCCTCATGCAAAATTCCCACAGAACCTCACAGCACTTCTGTCTCAGAAGAAACTTTATATTTTTCCCCTGCCAGATGTGGCTGGGCGTCTACAGCGCCTGGGAGGTTTGAGCTAACATTTCTCAGCTTTGGTCTTTTCACCACTTCAAATAGCCTCCAGATAATTCAGTGCAGATTAACACGGTCCATTTTCCTGTAAGCAGTAACACAAACCAAAATGTGTATTTTACTTCATTAAATATTGATTTGCCTCATTTAATATTAATGAGGTTGCATTCCCACTGCTCCCCCCCATGGCTCCTCTGATCCATAATACCCATTTCTAAGTATCTATTTAAAAAAAAAACTTACAAGGACCAACCCAATCTTCAAGAAACTGAATGCCGATTCTCTCTGGGGACCAAGTAGACCAAGTGAATTTGTAACTCGTCTCAATAACATGCAGAAGGAACCTCACTGGGTAAAATTGAGATGAGAGAGCAATTTATAACAAATAATAAGTTATCAATTTAATCCAAAATATCTGTGTTCCTAGCATATGCCTCTCATGCATACTATACTGCTACTTGTCTGCAGAGCCAAATGTTGGATATTTGACTCCTCATGACACCTTCAAACACCAAAGTCAATAACTAGCCTGTGTAGCCTTGGGCAAGCTGAACAGTTCCAGGGTGCCCTCCACAAGAAGGGAACAGTAACCTATTTCGGAGTGCCAACTGTCTCGAGAACCATGAAGAGGCTCACTATGCAAAATAACTGATTTGATGGCACATAATTGTGGTTGTGTTATAATAATTGCCTTACATTAAGAAATACTGCAGCCATGCGAGATGTGAGAGGTTTTTTTGTGTTAAATGATAATGGCCAATTACCTAAGCAGCCTACACATAAAGTTTTTTTAGACCATACAGGAAATCACAAATTATTGTACAGTATATGGAGATGGCAGAATGAAGCATGCACTTGCAATGCAATATCTCCTGGGCTGTTGTATAGGACCATTTTATCACATATTGGGAAACAGTTCTGAATTGCTTGACAAAATGATACAAGCTATCAGCTGTCCCATGATGACAGCTGCTGGTGGAGTATCATTGGTGTGGGCTTTCTCTGAAGAGAAATTAATGGTGTAACAACTAGAGATGGGCATGAACCGAAAAAATGGCGATTCATTTTGGTTCAGATCATTTTAAGGTTTGTTCCATTTCATTTCCTTTTTAATGATTTTTTAATGGAAATATTCATTTTTTAGTTTGTTTTGATTTGTTATTCATTTTCCCACTTTGAGTTATTTATTTATTTATTTATTTATTTATTTATTTATTTATTTATTATTATTATTATTATTATTATTATTATTATTATTATTATTATTATTATGCCAACCACATGGCCCACCTACCAGCTGTAGCGCAGGCCAGTTGGCTTCCCCCACACACTTTTGTTGGCCCATGGGCCGGTTCCGTGGTCCACGGGCCAGATTGGGTTTTTAAATTTAATTTAATTTTATTTTTGCCAGCCTGAGTGCTGGTTCAGTGACCCACGGGTCAGGGCCAGTGCTTGCAGGCCAGTACTGGGGCCCACACGCTGGATCAGATTTTTAAAATTTATTTTTATTTTTATTTTTATATTATTTTACTTTGTGCCACCCATGTGGCTTGCCTACCAGCTGTAGCGCGAGCCAGTTGGGTTTTTTTTTCTGTAGCCCAGCGAGGAGGACCAGAGGGACCACTCCACCACCAGGTAGGAAATGCCAGCATTACAAAAAATGAACCAAACCAAAACAGAAATTTCCGTTTTGTTTTGTTTCGTTTTTCTTAGAGGGGGCAGTTCATTATTTGTTTCATTAGGTACCAAAATGAATAATGAACAACAAACCAAACCAAAAGTTCATTTCGTGCCCATCTCTAGTAACAACCACAAGACCCACATTGTGTCATGAAGTGTATCAACATTGCATGATACATTAAAATAAAGTGATACATTAAAATAAAGCAGGATTAATTACATTACGTGTGTGTGTAGTAGTAGTAGTAGTAGTAGTAGTAGAATTACCTTTCAAATATAGCATAACAAGTGGTGATAAAATCACTAATATAGTGTGTAGAGAAGTGCAGCAGTTCAGTGGCAAAGTGTTGTTGTTGCTGTTGTTGTTGCTGTTGAAAAATACCAAGCACAGTCAATCAAAAGTATAAAAAACATTTATTGGTATACTATAACAGACACAAGTGTTGACCAAAATCCTCAGTACCTGCTAACTTATAAGTTATATAAATATTGGAGCAGCACGTATGTTGCTCTGAATATTACCATTTTATAGCTCTGATGTTTTCCCCCCCTGAGAACAGCAACTTCTTGGAATATTGCATGAAATTTCTTGACATTGTTCCCAAAGCCGCAATGACTATGGGGAGCACTGAAATGTGTTTCATCCACATGTTGATAGCCATGTCTCTGTATTTTGAAAGTTTGACAGTTCTTCCAATTCTTTATTTTCAACATTGGCACACACACCCCAGAATTGTTGCATCATCATCATCATCATCATCATCATCATCATCATCATCATCATCATCATCATCATCATCATCTACCAATTTTCTCCTAACGATTCAAGGTGGCTTACTTCAGAAGAAACTAAAAAACAAGAAAAAATACCATATTAAAACTTATAATAAAAACAATATTAAAAGGCACAGCAGAATACAATAATTCCTTTTCTAAAGAATTCCTTTGGTCAACTAGTCTGCCTAAGAGAAGGGTCTTTTTCCTTGTGGAAAGACAACAAAAAGAGGACTTTCCTGGCCTCCTGAAGGAGGGAGTCCCAAGGTCTGAAAAGGCCCTTTCCCATGTCCCCATCTAATTCACCTGTGAATATGGGTAAGACTGAAAGAAGGTCTACCAGGACTATCTTAATACTGGATAGGTCACTAAAGGAATATTTATGTCATTCTGTGCTGGCGCTATGGAATACAGTAAGAATTTTTTTAAAAGTAAGACAGTAAGGATTTTTAAAAAGCTTGTGTGCCCCTTTCAGCTGATATATAACACAGTTTAAAAACAGATATAAAGTTTTCCAAAGAGGATGCCCACATTAATACAAAACCCACATGACTTTAAAATAATTTTAAAACTGAATGCGTCATCAAATTTATTTCAATAGTGTAACAGGAACATCACTACAGTGAAGCTGGCAGGTTTCATGTTGATTAGGACTGATTGTCATCTGGGAATACAGCAGTCTTGACACGTGCTTAGGAATTGTGCCAAATAAATAAACAAAATGTAAGATAATAGCCAATATCCTATTCCATAGTTCTGATGGTTAATAATAATAATAATAATAATAATAATAATAATAATAATAATAATA
>JAHTLZ010000016.1:22144140-22154392 GCA_023846285.1 Phrynocephalus versicolor | reverse complement strand
CTTTCTTTCTTTCTTTCTTTCTTTCTTTCTTTCTTTCTTTCTTTCTTATAATCATACTGTTTCATACTAGATTGGCATGAAGGTGCATAAGAAAACCCAGATGATTTTTCCCCTTGTACAAATACTGAGCCATGCTTTGTCCTAGGAAAAATAACATTCGGTGCAGACAAAAAAAACAAGAGCAAAAAATATAGAACAAATATATCTCATCATCATAATCAATATGCACTGTAACAACTAAAAGGCCAGTTTGGAAGTGTGTGTCTTTCCACTTTCCAAAAAGCTATATGAGTGAGAAATAACTCTGAGGAAAATCCATGCATTGACCTGGTGGGAGCAGAGTCTCCAGTCTCCTTTGTGACCATCAGAAGGACCTCTAAAAGTGATGGTACAGAAAATGAAATGAACTATATTGCATGGTTTCAGCTTGTGTCTCAGTGAAAATCCTTAAAAACAAAATCTAGGTGGATAAATATCACATTTGAGGGTCAATAAATAACTTTAAAATACTAGTGATAAAGAGCTTACTGCTGAAAATCAGCCAGAATTTCAAGCTGAACCATTATGTTTGCAAACTCAATATGCAAAAACTTTTTCCTGGTCCAAGTAAAATACATTTTCAACGAGAGGAAGAGGTCAGAGGCTATAACTTCATGCATGACTTGGCACAGAGATTTGGGCCCAGTCCATTAATCAGAACCAATGAATAAAGGCAACGATCCATGCCCATAAAGCCTCTGTTATAAACAGAAACTATACTGATCGTCAGCAAAGGAAGAAACTTAATACTTGCAAAGTTCCCATCTTAGGATAGAATTCTGAGTGCTATAAACAGTGAGATTTATTATTCCACTTTGAGGCATGAGCTTTGCTTCTCAACAGATACACACTTCTGTTTTTTTGTCAGTAGGACAAACCAAAAGTCTTACCTTAACTGCTCTATAAGACACAATTCATATACTGCAGTTTTCTGTCTACAAAAGCTATCTTGAGTCTTGAGGGAGATCCCTGTGTCTAAGTTGGCACAGAGATATAAGCCCTATTCAGACTTTATTCAGAATCTGGTTGGTAATTATATCAATAGGGGAAAATATCTGACCCTGCTGCTTCAATATCTAGTGACCCCATGAAGGAATTTCATGATTAAGGGCAGCTCTCCCCATTAGAGCATTGCCTTCCATATGTGGAGGACAAGTGGTCGTTGTGATTGTATGGGGTACAACTAGATCCCATTGCCCATGCAGTTAGTCACATAATGACTGCACATGTATAATGTGTGGCTAGAGATGGGTACAAAACAGAAGAATTCAGTTTTGTTTCGGTTTCCATTTTTTTTTGGGGGGGGGTTCATTTCATTTTTTTGTTTTTGTCCCCCCAACGCACCTGATCGAGGGAAAATACGTTGGTTTTTTTAAATGTCCTGAATGTCTTCATTGAAAAAAAAATACAGTATGTTTAGAAACTCCGTGGTTCCCCCCACCATGCACCCGATCGGGTGTGGGAAACTGCAGGGTTTTAAAACTTATTTTTTGGCAATGAACCAAGTGCCAATGGCTAGTGCTTGCTTCATTGCTGAAAAATAAGTTTAAAAATCCTACCCCCCCAACATGCCCAATTGGGAGAACCACAGGGTTTTTAAACGTTTGTTTTGTTTTCTTTTCTTTTCTGCTGAAGCCCCGCGCACCAGCTGATTGGCGTTTGCTTTGGTGGGAAAAAATAAAGTTTTAAAAGCCCATGGTTTCCCCCACCCACTCGAGCGTGTTGGGAAGGGAAAGCCACAGTCTTTTTAAAGCAGTTTCCCTCTGGGAAAATGGAAAACAAAATGGAACAGGACTGAAATTTCCATTTTGTTTTGTTTCATTTTTCTTTGAAGGGGCAGTTCTTTATTTGTTTCATGAGGGAGCTAAATGAACAATGAAACAAAAAATTTGTTTTGTGCCCATCTCTATGTGTGGCTGGGTTGTTTGGGTTATTTGGGTTATTTTACAGAGCTCTAATGACCTGTTCTGCAAAGATGTAGAAAGGGCATGCAAAGAAAGGATGGGGGGCACTTTAACATGCAAAAGCTGAAAAGGGGATTTGATAAATGTATGTAGATTTTCCACTTGAGGCTAAAGCTGGGGGCGGGGAATCAGTGTTTGGTCCCACATGGAGTCCTTACACAAATAAAACAGCCTTCCTCTCATCAGATTGTTACTTCCATATAAGCAAAACAGTTTCAAAAGGGTCCGAGCTACCACACTCCTTTCATCATGCATGCTCTGTGCATGCTTTCACAGCCCTAAATAGGGCTAGGGCTGCAGAAGGCTAACATGCTTGGATTATACCTTTGTCATTTGCATCCCCCCGAGGTCCTTTTGGAAGTGTACATACCACTCGCAGGTGCCCCTCCTGTGTGCCCCTGGATGGGGACAAGAGAAGCACTTTCTTGGTGACTAAACTCTGGGATTCCTTAGTCCAGAAAGCTAGGTTGGTACCTTCTTTGATTACATTTTGATCTATGTAATCCTCTGTTTATTTATTTAGGCATGCATTGCTCCATAATTTCTAAATTCTGCTGTATTTGTATTGCTGCTTTTTACTGTGTACATTTTATTCTTGCTTCCATTAGCCATTCCAAGTGACAGAACATGTAGGAAATGGCAGCACTCAGAACAGGTAAATGTTCCTCACCACAAAAGTGCATCTTATGAATGTCCAGGTTAAAAGACCTTATAAAGGATTTCAAATATTGAACATTAGTTAATTGTTGAAGCCCAGCCTTCTTGATTCCTGAAAGTCCGCCCAGCTTGTTTAGAGATCTCTGAAGGAAGAAAGAGAAAGGAGGCTCATACTAATTTATTGTATATCCCACCCATTGACAGGTGCTGTTGTAATGATATAATCAATGTTAGTCATTTTGGCTTTCAATAGTTTTAATGCTGTGGCTTATCAGTGTATTAAGCACATCCTATCTTGCCTGATTTCAGAAGCCAAGCAAGGTCGGGCCTGGTTAGTACTTGGATGGGCAGCCACCAAGGAATCCCAGGTGCTGTAGGCGCCTGGAGTGGGAACTGGCAGACCACTCCAGTATTCCTGACAAGAAAACTCCATGGATATGGGGACACAAAGAGTCAGTCACGGCTGTAACAACACAACACGCTAGGGTATCTTTATGAATCCTAAAGATGTGCCCACAAAAACCAGTGGGAAATTCTGGGTAGGTTCTGGCACCTTCAATAAAAGATGACACACTTTGCTAGTTTCTGGTTCTTCCGCTTCTCAACCAACTCTTTCAACATGCATCTATTATGCTGATGGTTTTGGCATATTACACAGAGAGCAGAAAAGCCCTCAGATTGCCTGCCTTGTAACCATCTTGCTGCTGGGGTCTGATAAACAATGGGACTATTAGCAGGGAAACATTATCATGCCTAGTGATATTTCATAGGGTATTTGACAACCCATAGGGGCTGCTTCTGCTGCTCCATAAATAAGATATACTATTTAATGGGTCTCTTTTATCTTACACATCATAGTGAATCTACAAGAACATCACTTAACTTGCTCTATCCATCTTTTACCTGCCATGTCCTTACAGATATGAACAAACGGAAACAACACGTTAGATTTTCTATTATGAATATGTATTTTTGTACTTTTCATGCTAAATATTGCCTCTTCCCCATCAGGGTGGGTAGTGCCCTATATATCATAAAGAGTGACTGACTGAGAGGCTGTAGGTTTCTGATACCTTCTGTGGGGGAGGTTATGTAAAACATTGTGAAACCAAGTGATTGTGAGATATGGTCCACATTCCTTAGCTGTAAATATTCCAAGTCAGTTGTGTGCTCTGGAAATATATTATGTTAATATTTTTATGCCCTCTCTCAAGAAATTGCCTTTGCACTCATACATTATAGCTATTCTTTCTCAGAAATACAATAGCTGCTATGAATATGGCCAAAAATGGGGGAAAATGTTTTCTGGATTATAACGTCCAGAATTTCAGAGGTGAGAGGGTATAGTTTTTCTCATCTCTCCATATCATGGCCAAAGATTCAGATCTTTCAAACAGACCACAATTGTTTGAAAACCACTCAATCCATATATTTAGGATGGAGTTTAAACTATCAACCTGCAATCACACATCCTAGGATTTCAATTAAATATGGTTCCAGAATTTCGAGAAAGAAAATGAGGAATTGTATAATTCACCAAATGAAACAGGACACCATGGAATTAATATGCATGTAGATGTGTAGAAGGGGCATGGTGGTTCAGTGGACTAGAGCACTGAAACAGTTAGCTACAAAGAAGAGTGAGGTCCTATTGTTAACCCCAGCTCCTGCAACCTAGCAGTTTGAAAGCATATAAATGCAAGTAGATAAATAGGTACCGCCATAAAAAAGTGGGAAGGTAAACAGTGTTCTGTGCAGAGCTGGCCACATGGCCATGGACTTTTACAACAATGGCTCTTTGGCTTGAAAACGGAGCCTCTAGAGTCAGACACAACTAGCATGCATGTACAGGGGGAAACTTTACCTTCACCTTTTAGATGTATAGATGTATTAAAGTTGCAAGTCCAAGCTAATTGTAAACAAAACCAAAAAAGGAAATTCTAACTAAATGCTTAGAAGATGTTTAGAATTATTTGACAGGTAAATGGATTACCTTGAAAGATGGCAGTCTCTCTGCCACTGGATCAGTTGTTTCATTTGGGTTGGTCTGATTACGTCTAGGATCCCTTCTCCAATGATTCTATATAAAATTTGTGTCCAAGCCAGTCTGTGTCTCCATAAACTGCAATCCCTTTAATTTATTAGCATAATACTTCCTTCATTTATAAAATCAGAATACAAAGTGGACTTCTTCACAGTTCTACATTATAGAGAATCAATGGCCAGTATCCCCTTTGATATTTATATGTGTAGAACTGCCACAGTGCCCTGACAGATGCCAGGTATACATGGGTGTGTGGGCCTCATCTTATAACTAAGTCACAACAACTTCCTCTGTTGGAGGAAATCTGTTCATTACTGCTGTAAATTATACAGGAGAGGAATCACCTCCAAATGAAGCAAACTCTTCGTATCCAAACAGAGGGCATGCAAATTCAGAATGAATGTTCCTTTATCCTTTAGGACCCAAGATGTTATCTGTTCAGCTCAGGGTGTCTGCATGTCTGCCATTTTTTTTAAAAAAAATACGTCAAATGGAAGAGAAACATAAATGACTATGTACTTGGAAGAATCCACATATTGCCCTAAATATGTCAACTCTCCATTCAAAGCCAAAATCATACTTTTACAATCACATGTAACATTTGGTAAACTAAAACATGGGAAGAGAGAAAAAGAAAGAAAAGAAAAGAAAACAGGGATGCAACTTATTCTTTTCATCCTATACCATTGGTTCCCAACCTTTAGCCCTCAGATATTATTGGATTAAAATTCCCAGAAATCCTGGCCTGCAGAGCTAGTAGCAAAAGCTCATGGGAGTTTGAGTCCAAGAATGCCTGTGGCCCCAATGTTGAGAACCACTGCACTACACAATGCAAAATGGCTCATGCGGCAGCTACAAGGAGACAGGTATGTACCTCACAATGACCTCAGTCTAAACCTCCGAGCACTTCAGAGACTGCAGTGTCATGGGAGATGCTGGGCTGTATTGAGGGGTTGAGCTGTCAATCACCTTCTTCTTTCATGCCAGCAGTTTAGTATGACTGTATGACTTTCCCCTCTGCTTAATTCAAATTTTTGACCATATTTTTAACCTGCCAAATTCCAAAGAGAATATGAAGGATTCATTGTTTCTTCTAAGGATTGAATCATAGCTCTGGGAAGGTGACAGAGAAGGCTGTTGGGGGGGTCGTCGTCTTCTTGCCTGCATCTTATGAAACCTGTTGTTTGATGCAAACAAAATCAGTAATGAGACTCTGACTAAATATTAGGAAACCATTCCTGATTTATTTATTTAATTGTATTTATTTAAAATATTTTTATCCCACCTTTCTCCTTAAAAGGACCCAGGTGGAAAGAATTATTTGTCGATTGGCTGGTTTACCATGGAAGGTAGTGAACTCTCCTTGACTGGGTTTTGTGTTTCTTGAAATGATGATTTGGCAATGGAAACTATATAAGAAGCTGTTTTATACTGAATCCTAGTGTTCACCCATCCACCTCTGGTTGGCTGCAGCTCTATTTTATTTATTTGTTTATTTATTTTGAAAAAAATCTGCATTGATTTTATATTTTACCTATCTACCAATATAGAGACCTAAGGCAGCTGGAATCATCAGGAAAGATTCTTTGCTGGTGGCACTTGAGGATTTATGATTTTCCTGGTGGTTGTTCATCCAAGTGTTAAGAAGGCTTGGCTTCTAAAACCAGAGGAGATTTCAGAACAGAATGGTGGATAAATACTGAATGGGAGGGCAATGGAGTCTAAAGCAAGGACAGCAGGACAGATTGAAAAGGGCATGCAAGAAGCAAAATCATTAGCAGTCCCACCCCAAACATGTGCCCTGCTCTCTACTCTTACCTTAACCCACAGGCTTTTATGACAGTAAGTGAATGGGTAACAGCCACCAGTTGTTGAAATCACAAGCACATATAAATGATAGTAAGCTAAAATAAAGCAACTATTCTCCCTAGATGTACCCGTCTCTCTTCCACTTTCTCTGTCCAAATTTCTCGGTAAGGGTGCCTCATCAAACTGTGACGCTATGCCCCTTGCATCACTGGAGTAATTGGGAATAAGCTGGATGCATGTCTGTGCTTCCTTTCAGTGCCTGCAGTGCTTCTTTTGAACTCTTATATTCAAGTACTTCTTATTCATTTACCCCCTCACAAACATACAACCTGAAATCCCAGATCAGTTCTTAAGCCTCAGGATTAGAAGCTACAACTGAGCTAGCATTTCAGGACTCATGAAGTTTTTAGCCATTTTTTATTATTATTTTTAACTGCTTCAAACCTAAACAAAACAAAGCCAAACAAAATCTGTAGTAAACTTTGAACAGTTCCTTCATTTTATCTTGATATGGGACATAACCGAGACAGAGGTGCCATAGCCCATCAATAATTCCCATTTGGAAAACGCAAATACAGTTTTTATCATCAACGCATACTAATGGAGCAGATCTCGATCCCCTGTATTGAAGAACCAGAGGAAAAAAGCAGGAAACAAACTCATGATTCCCATTAGGGTATGAGGAGGGGGAAGCAGAGGGCTGAATTCAGAGCCAGGAATCACAGACACAAATGAATGGGAGGGTTTACAGGTCCCCATGTGCCCATGCCAGTCAGTTTATTGCCAGATAACAATACAGAGTTCTGCAGTGTTTAGACTCACCAGTTTTTTCTTCGGTTGCAATGCTAAGCCAGGAGTAATTATAATAATGAATTATTCAATAAGTTCCCAATAGGAGACCTAAGCCTGAACCATTAACTTCAGACGGTAACCTACTGTAGAGGAGGAAATACACTCCATTTAAAGTCCAGTTTGACTCTCAGCCAGCCTTTAGATCGTCATGGAAGATTATTCCAGTCGACCAGTCGAATGGTGCTGTGGAACACTCTTGGAATAGATTGCCTCAGAGGAGACGTCTGTAAAACTCCCCCCCCCCTCCCTATGGAGACTAGGGAAATGTTTTAAGCATTTTCTGAAAAACTTGTTTGTTTTCCTCTGACTTGCAATGAATCTGGTACTCCTCTGTTTTAATGTTTTCATATAAATTTTTTACTGTGTTTCTGTTGTATCATGAATGTATTTTATTTCGCCCCACGGGAAAAAGAAAAGCATTTGGTTTTAAGCAAAAGTTATAATTGAAGCTACACACTGACTGCAGTCCCATCCTTCCCCCCCAAAAAGGGGGGGAGCAAACTGATGCAGCCTTCTTGCACCTTAAGTATTGTTGACCAGTTTTCAGAGTTCTGATCCCTGGTGGAAGACCAAGAAGGAGACCAGAGTGGTAAAATGCATTTTACTGAATAAAAGCCAGTACATGCTAGGGTCTTCGTATAAGGACAAGCAAAGACCTCAAATAATAGAAAGAGCAGACCCTTATACCTTAGCTTATCAATTATTTAACATAAACCAATCAGGAGGAGCATCTTGTTAGGGCCCAAAGGGGAATGGGAAACTGGCTGAAACAAGCTTCTTGAGACAATACTAACTTATAAGGACTTTTCCTTGAAATACCATGTTTTCCCCAAAATAAGACATTGTCTTATATTTATTTTTCCCCAAGAAGATACACTAGGGCTTATTTTTGGAGTAAGTCTTATTTTCAGGAAAACAGGAAATGCAAGCAAACATGATGCTACGAAGTACGGTAACTTTGGTGGCCCAAGCAAAGAGGGGGAAGGACCATGGATGGAAAGGGAGGGGCAACGTGCGCTCTCTGTGTGTGTGCACTGGCGTGTGTGCGTGCGTGCAGGCACAGCCATGCCCATCGCTAGGTCTTATTATCGGGGTAGGGCTTATATTTAACAAATGCATAGAAATCCTGCTAGAGTTTATTTTTGGGGTAGGTCTTATTTTCAGGGAAACAGGGTATGTATTGTCCACACCATGCTAGCATCTCCTCTTTTCAAGGCTCCAAGACGTCATGACTCTATCTACCATTTACAAACACATGGCAAAAAAGCAGAGAAGGACAGAGAAAGAGAGAAAACCTGAAGCTCGTTAGATATTTGATAGTTACAGTTAAAATATAAAAACTTTAAAGATTCTAAGAAATCCCTTAACACTACGGGGCGGTATATAAGCAGAAGCAGAACACACTATCACCCAAAATCAATGTAAGAGGTGAGCTTCATTCTCTGATTCTCTGAATGTAGAAGAAAGAAATATTCTGCTTGCCAAGAATGAGACCTATCAAATACAACAGCTGAAATCCTTTTGGTTCAGTTCTGCCTATGCAGTGAGGGACAGTTCCTATTAGAGATGGGCACGACTCGGGAAAATGACGTTTTCGAGTTGTCATGTGTCGGAGGCAGACCGTGTCGGTTCGTTTCCGTTTTTCGCGAAAATTCGCAAAAATTAGTCGGTTCGTTTTTTCATTTTTTCGTTATCGTTATACTGGTTTTTGGGGGGGTAGCGGGCTCCTGGAGGCACCTCTGTGGGGTGGGTGCCTCCGCCGGCCCGCTATAAAGGGAAAGTGGGCTCCTGGAGGCACCCGTGGGTGCCTCCTATCCTCACCCACTAGGATCCCCTGGTACGAGCGTGTCGCACCTGCCATGTCCCACAAAGAAGGGAATCGTACTTGCGTGTAGTGCAATGCAAGTAGATCTGGCTATGGGCTAAGGTGGCTTAGTGCAAGGGCTTGGGTTAGGCTAATGACGGGTAAGGTTACGGTGGGCTATTGGGTTGCACCTCTGGGTGCCTCTCTGACCCACTAAGAAGACAGTCTGTGACGTATGGGTAAGGAGTCAAGGATTAGGGTTAGGGGGCTAGGGGGCTAGGGCAGGTTTTAGGGGGCTTTTTGGCACATCCCAGAAGTCTCAGTGGCCAAGTGGCCATGCGATTGGTGGGATGGCTCCAAAAATTTGCATGGTCGTCCACTCCCACATGGCTGGTCAGGCCACTGGGCCAGCCCATCATTGCGCACTGCGCAGGTGTAATAAAATAAAATAAAATAAAATCAATGGAGGACAGAGGAGGAGAGGAGAGACATTTTGTTGCAAGAAAAAACCCACTGCTACTGTGAAAAATCTGGCAGTTTATAAATTTCTGCGTGTTTCTGTTGTGCTTGTGTTTTTTTGGACCACGATTTCAAAAACAATATTGCGTTTGCCGCCCCATTTTGGATCCCCTGCCCGCACCGCATGGCATGGCAACTCGAGTCCGGCTGCCCAGGATGGGGGGGAGGCGGGACCACCCCTCCAGAAACAATCCCTCCGGTAGGTGCCGTGCGCCCTTAGTCAAGCAGGCATTTTTCTGCCGGTTTTTGGCCCGGGAATGGGTGGGGGGGAGACCCGGGAGAGTTTTAAAAAGTTTTTTCCTGTGCTGCCCGTGCCGCTTGCTTGCGCTTTGGCAGCCGGCGGCGAGACTGGGCTTTTTGCGGCGGGCGAGCCTGCGGCGAGTCCCACCACACCAGACCAGACACCAGAGCATCCCAGGACGGAGGGGGGAGGCCGGGACCCCCCCTCCAGACCAGAAACCCCCCCTCCGGTAGGTGCCCTGAGGCACAGCAGGCATTTTCCGCCTGCTTTATGGCCCGGGAATGGGTGGGGGGAGAGTTTAAAAGTTTTTTCCTGTGCCGTCC
>JAHTLZ010000016.1:22118440-22134718 GCA_023846285.1 Phrynocephalus versicolor | reverse complement strand
GTTAGATAGATAAAGAGACTGGTTTGGACGCAGTGCATCTTGATCACAGCAAGGCTTTTGACAAGGTCCTCCACGAAATTCTTGTGTCAAAGCTGGTTGACATGATAATGCTACCATTAGTGGAGTTTTAGCTAGTCGACAGACTGTACCCCAAGACTGCTCACTGATGGTTGCTTGTTATCCTGGAGAGAAGTGACAAATGGAGTACCACAGGCTTCCATTTTAGGTCCAGCGTAGTTCAATATTTTTATCAGTGACTTATATGAGGATGAAAACAGAATGCTCACCAAGTTTACAGATGGGGCCAGTCTTGGAGGAACAGATATAATACTTCAGAATACAGATTCAGAATACAAAATTACCTTGATAGACTATAGAATCAAGACAAAAGAAAAGAATTATACCAAGGAAAAAGTCTAGTCTTGAACTTATGTGGAAAAAGAAGAGAGGTACAAATATAGTATGGGGGCAGCTGGGCTCAGCAGTTGTTCTTGTGAAAAGGATCCAGTTGTCTTTGTAGACCACAAATTGTACATGTATCAACAGTGCAACATGGGAGGAACGCTAATGCCTAAACAATAGCTAAAGAAGTCTAAGCAAATGGACTACTTCCATTCCACCACCATGTCTTTCTGAGAGGGCTAGGAAGAAGATTTTCCATACACTAGCATTACCTGATTAAAAACATCCACATGAATAATATTATGTGCTCAGTGTCTACCAAATAGATGTGCATAGCAGAAAAATATATTAGTGTAATAGAGAGGAGCTATGGACTCTTTTCCGCTATATATAGATGCTAATTATTGCTGTTGTTGTCTTTCATTCATTATTGGCCACAATCCAACACTGTGAGCCTAAGTTTATATTGGATGGTGCCCATTGCATTTGAGTTTGCTTTAAATGTCCCTTGACAGAAATTAAATAAACTTGAATTTTATTTTGTAACATAAAATGGGATCCAAACCATTTTATAGCAAGATTTTTAGTAGGAGTATGGCATTTTCAATGTCACTGGAATGCATAAAATGGAAAATACTAACTTTTCAACTGAAACAAAGAGACCATTCAAATGAAGGTAGGCTGAATATTCACATGAAGTTCAGCTTTTCCTGAATATAAATATTTTCCTGGATATAATCCACCCCCACCGGATAACATCTTTTCCTGAATACAAGATCTATAGACAGTACTGAGTAGGTCATACTGAAGGTGGCTTTGCTCTGTTTGTCAAAACAAACAAACGAACAATACATTCCAATGAATCAGAAATCCCAAAAGAAAAAAAAATCATCAGATCTTAACTCTGTTGATATTCAGTCCAGTAAGAGACTACCCTTCTTAGGACATAGTCTTACTGACCAAATCCCCTGATTCAAAACTTCGGATTTAATCTTGATATTTAAAAGAAAACCAGAGCATTGGCTAAATTTGTTGGAATATAGAAAATCAACCCAGCATGTATGTGTGTATGTAGAGTTGTGTAATTTGCAGATTTTATCCAATCAGATTCTGTCTGGGGTTAACCAATGGGTGTTAACTCTCATGTTAGAGATGGGCATGAAACACCTTTTCTTTGGTCCATGCCTTGTTAGTTTCTCAACCAAGCAAGTGATTGGCAGTTCTGAGCCCCGTCTCATCAGGCCGGCACCCATTCAGAGGCAGTGCCCCAGCTTCCCTGCCCCTGCTCCTCCTATGGGTGCCATCACTGAGTGGGAATCCACCAGAGGAGATCTGCTTGGGAACTATCTATCAATCAGCTCTTCCACAAGAAATCAATCATCCATTGTATGTTGTTATGTCTTTTGAATAAGAATGATAATATGAAACTATCATAAGTCTGCGAAACACAGGTCTATATCAAGTATAAATGTTTCAAGCAGCTTTATTTTTCCTACATGTATGTTCCACAGTAAATGTTTTTAAAGTTTTACAATGGCCAAGTGATTATTATTTCAACTGCTGGCACACAAGGGAGAATACCATTCATACTCTATGTGGTTTCTTATACAGTAACACCTTAGTTTACAAGCATATTGTATTCTGGATACTGTAACTCCAGTATAAAGCATATTGACAGAACACTTTCAGAATGAAGTCCTATTGAGTTTGACTAGGCTTGTTTCTCCTACACCACCACCACTACCTGGTAATTGTTTGCAGAATTTCAGCCTGAATTTCTCTCTCTTTTGTATTGAATATAGAGTTAGAAATATTTAACATCAATTAAACTATCTTTTTATTTTCTCAAGGTGAGAACCAGAGACTTCTCAGCCTACACATACTGTTCATATGTGAGCCGCAATGTTTAAACCTTTGCATTTTAAAGCATTCCTATGTTCCTTCCCCCCCTTCATATAATTTGTTGAGAAAGCAACAATTGACTTGCTCCTTTCTTCATATTTTGCTTTAACGGAAGGCGAGACATTTCTGTTGTATAGGAAGGACGTGTCTTCATATTGTTACATGATGCATATCCTTTATTTCATTTTTTTGTTTATCATTCTCTCCCCATCCCAGTTTTATATGACATTTCTGAGATGGTACCCATAGCAACACCCACTAGTAGGGCTGATTCTCAGAAGCTGTTTTAGTCATCCCCATAGTTGAGCACTGACAATGCTAGTCATTAATCTAGCAGTGTCTGCCTACTCAGATCTGTACAGTTCCTTGTCTGGTCTTCCCTCCCTCTAGCAGTAACCACCTAGTGTACAAAGATCCCGAGACTTCAGTTAATGATTTGACACTTATTCAGAACAGTTCAAGTTGGCAGCTCTCTTATCTATCCTCTATGGAGCTACCACATTATATTATTATATGCTTACATTTTTGCCGTTGAACATGGGTCTCTGGAATTTTCAATTAACCCAGAAAGGTTTTGAGGTTAATTGGGAACAAAACATTGTTTTTGTTGTTCAAAAAATTACATAGAATATTATGGAAAATGATAGTATCAATGATTTCTCACATTTCAATCATCCAAATTGTCAGTTTGTCACCTGCTAAATCTGGTTGTCCAGAAATGCTGAGATTTTGGGGCATATTTTTGGTTGAACAGGTATTCACAGTAATTCAACCAATGTGATGAGAGGTGAAAAGCGGTGTGCCCCAGGGATCTGTCCTGGGACCGGTGTTTTTCAATCTATTCATTAGAGATGGGCACGACTCAAAAAAATAATTTTTCGTTTTTCGTTTGTCGTTTTGGGGTCCGTTTCGGTTCGTTTTCGTTTTTCAGGGTTTTTTTGCACATTTTTCATTTTCGTTTTCGTTGGGAGGTGTCTGCCATAACGAAAACGAAAAACAGGGCAAAATTTTTCGTTTCGTTTTCGTTTTGTTTTCTGGAAAATTTTTGTTTTTGTTTTCGTTGTGTAACGGAAACAAAAAACGAAAACAAAAACGAAAATTTCGCTGAGTCGTGCCCATCTCTACTATTCATAAATGACCTGGAGACAGAGATAAGCAGTGAGGTGGCCAAGTTTGCAAATGACACAAAACTTTTCCATGTGGTAAAAACCAGAGAAGATTGTGAAGAGCTCCAGAAGGATCTCTCCAAACTGGGGGAATGGGCTACGAAATGACAAATGTGTTTTAATGTAGCCAAATGTAAAGTAATGCATATTGGGGCAAAAAATCAAAACTTTATATATCAACTCATGGGCTCTGAGTTATCTGTCACGGATCAGCAAAAAGATCTTGCTGTGTTGGTGGACAGCTGCATGAAGGTGTCTCCCCAATGTGTGGCAGCAGTGAAGAAGGCCAATTCCATGCTAGGGATTATCAAAAAGGGGATTGAAAATAAAACAGCCAACATTATAATGCCATTATACAAAACAATAGTAAGGCCGCACCTGGACTATTGTGTACAATTCTGGTCACCGCATCTCAAGAAAGAAATAGTGGAACTGGAAAAGGTGCAGAAGAGAGCGACTAAAATGATTACTGGGCTGGGGCCCCTCCCTTATGAGGAAAGGCGAAAACATTTGGGGCTCTTTAGTCTGGAAAAAAGGCACCTGAGGGAGGATATGATTGAGACGTACACAATAATGCAGGGCATGAGTCAAGTGGAAAGAGGGAAGCTCTTCTCCCTCTCACAAAATACCAGAACTAGGGGACATCCACTCAAATTGAGGGCTGGGAGAGTAAGAACTGACAAAAGAAATTTTTTTTTATCCAGCGCATTATTAGTCTATGGAACTCCCTGCCACATAATGTGGTGATGGCATCTGGCCTGGATGCCTTAACATAAGAACATAAGAACATAGGTACATAAGAAGGTTACAAGCCATGATGGAGATGTGTAGTCTCCAGGCTTAAAACCAGGGTACTTCAAGGGCCAGATGCAGGGGAGTGGTATCAGGAGACAGATATCTAGTCTCATGCACTCCCAAACGCATCTGGTGGGGCCACTGGGAGATACAGGAAGCTGGACTAGATGGGCCTTTGGCCTGATCCAGCATGGCTCTTCTTATGTTCTTATGAATTATCAAAGGGCTATAGGAGAAGTTTCTATTATCACAAGGGGGAAAAACAAACATAGTGTAATCTGCCTGACTGCAGCTTCCCTTGGCTTCATGTCTAACAGTTTCCTAGGTCAGCATCTGGACATGCTAGTACCTCCTCCTCTATGCAAAAAAATGTTCTACCATTGATTTACTGGGCCTCTACTATACAGCACCAGGATGGTGATCGACCATCCAAGCATTACTCAGATCCAATTCTGCTTAGCTTCTGAACCCAAACATGATTGTGCCTTCTATGGACCATATGATGGCATCTTATGTATTTATTTTAAACATTTTACCCCTAAAATCATCCAAGGCACCCTAACAATTAAGGATATTGAAGAGACAACATTTCATCAGTCAGGTACTACTGCCAGGACCCTGCCTGTCACAGAACCTGACTCTGAGGGGTTAAATGGTGAAGAGCTGCTGGAGGAGGCTTTTAGGTCAAATCAGCAGGCAGCTGGGTCTGATGACTCAGCTGAAAACATATCTCCTCCTCCTAGAAGGGCCATTAGCAGGATTCTGCAAAGACGTGCTACCAGAAGAGCTAGGAAAAGGGTCTTTGATGCAAGACGGGGAATCAGGTCGGAAAGCCCTGAGTACTAGCAGAAGCCTTTCCAGAGGTAAGGGTGTGTTCCCTGTTTTGGGATAAAGCTGGTAAGCTCACCTTGAGCTCTCTGTGGGAGCAACGCGTCATTTGAACTTGCAACCACGTTCCTGTCTGTGACCTTGGCTCTGTTTCCTGACTTTGGACTGGCTTCCTGGACAATGGCTTGATCTGTTCCCTTGGGTTTGGCATCTGGTTTCCGTGAGATATTCTGGTTTTGACTTGGACTGTTGATTGCTGGGAGTTGGATTCTGTTATTTATCTGGCACTTGCTTGTTAGCAAAGGTGTTGAACTTACCTGGCTTTTCACTAAAGATCTTGGCATAGAACTGAACCCTGTTTGTGTGTGTGTTCTGTGTGCAGGGCTTGACAACTACCACCATTTCACCTGTTTAAGGGCCTTTTTACACAACCCCTAAGATCCGCTGGTCCCTTAAATTCAGACCAGAGATCTTGAGAGTTTGTTGCTCTTCCTTCCTCCCCACCAATCTGTACTTCCTGGCTTCTGTCTACGTGAGGGGAGGGAGGGAAAAAAGCCTTAAAAAGGGACAAAAGAATAAAGCCTTACCTCCAGTGCCAGTGGAAAATGCTCCGAGCCCCAGTCACTTCCTGGTTCCTCTTAAAGGGGCGGGAGGCAAAAAACAACAACAAAAAGAAGTGAGGAGAGCCCGGCACTCACTATCGTTGCACTGCATCAAACAATTTTCACCTCCAGAGAGCAGGTACTTGAAAGGTGCGCTGGGTCGCACTTAGGTGGGTGGGGTCGCACTTAATTTTCTGTTAGCTCCGGAGCTGGTGGGGAAACATTTTTTAGCTCCGGAGCTGGGAGCCATTTGCAGCGGAGCTCAGGGGTCATGTATAAACGCCCTAATATTCCATATAGTGCCATATGGTTCATTTACACCATATATAATCCAAGAAAATTGCTGGAAACCTCCAAGTGAGGGAGTACAGGTGCACACCACCAGTAAGCCCTCTGACCCCAGGACAGGGGTAGTAGTCAGCTGGGAAGAAAGTGTGATTCCACAGGATCAGGTTGGCTGGCTCGAGCGAATGAAGCTTCAGAAGTAACAGGGTACTGATTAGAAATGGCTGGAGAAGGAAAGACCAGGACTGGTTGCTGCCTATTTGGGAATAAGAGACAGGTGTGTGAGGATCCCTGAAGCTGTCTGCACTCACTAAGTTTATTGGCTTGCACCAGGATTGCTTGGAGAGAGCCAAACAAACAGGAGGACGTGAGTGCTAGGAAGTTTCTCGGGTGCTAGTGGTTGGACTAGAGCTGCTTTAGAGGTCTGTGCTAATTTAAACTGCAAAGAGCCACCTCTATTCAAGCAAAAGAAGCAGCTGGAAGATTCCTCAAACAAAGGAAGCAGGGGTGTGTGTGGAGCCAGACTAATTCTCCCTCTGAGCAGGGTGGTGGTGGAGCCAGACTAATTATTTTCCCCTGAAGAAGGTCAGCTTCAGCCATTTGGAGCCTGGGTGTGATCCCAAGCAGAACTGCTGCTGAGAGAGCCAAACAAACAGGAGGAAGTGAGCACTGGTAAATTTCTCGTGTACTAGCAGTTGGAGTAGAGCTCCTTTGGAGATTTCATATAAATAACAAAGGAAGAAATGTTTTACTAGATAGAAAGGTAGTAAAAGTATAACATTTTGTGGCCCAGAATACTGCACTTGTTAAAATGGGGTCAGAGGCAGCAGCTGTAGTTACCTGCAACACTTGTACCATGTTTGCCATCTTGCCAAAGCATATTTGCAGCAAGTGCTTGATGCTTGGTGCTTGTTTCGGGAGGCTGCAAACAAGTTTAAAGAGTGCACTCTCCCCACCACCACATGGGGTGGAGGGAAGAAGAGCATGCTCTCCCCACCACTTCCCCCTCTTCCAGAGCCAGCGCCCAGTGCTAGCTTTGGGCGGGAGGGGAGAAGATTTAAAAAGCCCACTCTCTCCTCCCACCTGATGGGGTGGGGAAGAGTGGACTTTTAAAATCTCTCCCCAGCCCTCCCGGGAAGCCACCGGCGCTGGCAAGTGGCCAGGAGAGTGCTCCCGTGGCTGCGGGATTGCTCTCCTGGCCGGCTTGCTGGGCAGCTACAGTGGATCCCGTCCCCGGGAGGGCTCCCCGCAGGCGCAGGACAGCTCTCCCAGCAGGCTTGCCGCCGGCTTTGGCAGTGCCCAGCCCTGGGAGGGCTCCCTGTGGCTGCGGGAATGCTCTCCCGGCAGGCTTGCCGCCAGCTCCGGGATGGCTCTTCCAGTCCCGGGAGGGCTCTGAAACAAACGAATACGAAACTTTTTTTTTTAAAAAAAAATCATTTCATATTAAACAAAATGAAACGCCCCCCCCCCCCCCCCGGGGCATGAATAAAGAACAAAACATCATGTTGGTGTTTTGTGCTGATCTCTAATTGTAACTTGACCCTGTGGGGGAAAAGACAGAGGGAACTGTTGCTGTAACCCTAATAAAAAGTGATATGTGCTACAAAGCCAATTTGGAGCCCATGGAGTTATTAACAGGAGAATCTGGCTCTGCCAGTGAGGTGGCTGCTGGGTTGTACACTCAGAAAGAGACATTTGTAGTTATTACCATAGAAACAGAGCAGCATCCCACACACTGTTACTTACCCTGAAAGAAAAGTCTGATTATTG
Organism: Phrynocephalus versicolor; assembly: GCA_023846285.1. Lineage (NCBI taxonomy): Eukaryota > Metazoa > Chordata > Lepidosauria > Squamata > Agamidae > Phrynocephalus > Phrynocephalus versicolor. Next base: position 22,126,968 of record JAHTLZ010000016.1, on the reverse strand, counting down.
TTCTCTCACTATTACAGAAGTCTAAATAAATGAAACATGTGTGAGTTACTTCTGAAGAGACCAAAGGTTAAGGTGTCTACGTGCTACAATTGAATTTTTTTTTCTGGTAGCACCAGGAAAGAGTCTTGTGGCCCAGGAAGCCCACTGCCAGCCAGAGTCAGCAGTCATAGGCTAGGAGTTTCATCTGTTCACATTCTGGTCATCCTAAACCAGATTCCAAGTACTGCTGAACCAACCAAGCTGCATTTGAGATAGAATATTGGCCGTGCCTGCTCTGTTGCCTCCAGCGACTTACAGACAAAAAATAAATAAATCCTAGCATGACCTCTTGTGGACTTTAGTTCACTTCCTTGGGTGCACAGTTTGCTATTCGGACTTTCCATCTTCTATAATGCACATGCTTGGGAGTGGAACTCTAAACTGTGAAGCCCAAACCAGGCCTGCCCAAAGTCCGACCTGGGGGCCCGTCAGGCCATTCTGAGTGGCCCGTGGCTGGCCGGCCCGCCCCTCCCTCCCCCTCCTTCACCCCATTTTTTTAAAAAAAGTCTTCTGCCAACACTGACACTGCTGGGAAGCTTGAGCGGCTGGGTGGACAGGCGGTCTGCCGCCACTGGCACCGCAGGGGAAATGTGGGGGTGGGCAGGCCAGCGGGCCTATGCCACTGCCAAGGAGCTTTGGGGTGGGCTGGCGGGTGAGCTGCCACCACCACTGGGGAGCTTGGGGGGGGGGTGCAAGGTCGCACAGATCACCTCTTCCAAGGGGCAACCTGTGGCCACAACTCCCTGTGCTTCCTTTGGTCCCCACCTTCCTTCTTTACTCCCTCCCTTGGTCCCCACCTCCCTCCCTCCCTCCCTCCCTTCCTTCCTTGTTCCCCACCTTCCTTCCTTCCTCTCTTGGTTTCCACCTTCCTCCCTCCCTCCCTTGGTCCCCGCCTTCCTTCCTGAGGGTGGGGTTGCAAGGGGTCAGTGGGTGGGGCTTATGGGTCAGTGGGTGGGGCTTGCAGTGGGGTGGCAGGGTCGGGGAGCAACCGGCCCCTGACACATTCTCAGCCACCAAATCTGGCCCTCCTTACAAAAAGTTTGGGCACCCCTGTGCTAAACAATGGTACTAACAACTACATTATTAACACAGGCTAGTTAAAGAAGAGTTGCTAACACAAACATACTGACACTAATTTAGCCAATTAACCCATATGATGTGATAAGAAACCTTTGGTCTTATTAAAACCACTAGTGATAGACAAGAACTTCATAATTATTTGTACTTATGCACCCTTTCTCTGTCTCTGATATGCCTTGGCAGTTTCTTTACTCCACAACAGATACCGTAAAGTCAGCAACTAAATATCCTAGGAGTTTGTGATATTTTCTTGCTAGGTTTAAATATTGCAATTCCTAGTGGTCATGTATTTGCAATAGTGGAAACTGCTATATCAAACCATGTTGTCAGTGTGATGTAGATTTGGTTATTGAAAAAGAACATATTTGCCTGTACATTCTAAGTTTTTTTTCATGCTTAAAGTGATTCCACCTATGCTGTTCCATCAGAAACAGTATGTATCAATATTGAGCAATTTATGTGGAACTTTCTCATTTATAAAGCGGGTCCTCCTTTAATATATGACTCGATCCAATATTTGATCATAAATTAGTACTAAATTCCCAGCAAATTAGAAGATTACATCCACATTAATCCAAATTAAGTCATAATGATTAATGAAATTTCAAATACCAATAAAATTAACTATAATTAGTGACTTTTGTAAAGCATTGCGGAATTAAATATCTTGGGCAATAGATTTCACCACTATCCTGCACCAGCCTTGGCAGTAAATTCAGTACATATTTAATTATATGGAAAAAGTAATAATGATGCTATATGCACTTTATTCTGCAACTCAAGTACACTAAATGAAGCTTAAAGGAGTGTTTGGAAGTCAAGCAATTGGTTCAAGAATACTTGAAATGACTACATGTGGGAATCTTTCCCTAAGGTACTGCAGAATGCATGTGTAATGCCTAAAGCTATGGGTCACAGAGAAATATAGCTACTCAATCAGCTGCTCCATATATGCTGACATATACTTCCTCAACCCCCCCCCCCATCATCTGCAATGCTAAATCATGCTATAATGAAGTACTGAATTACTGAGGCTTTTCCAATTTCCACTGAAATGGACTTTAATTCAAAACTATGCCCAGTTAATTAAACTTTCCCCATGATCTAATTTGCTCTAATTATTTCTATAAATTGAAATGTAACCAGGGTTGTATAAAATTACCCTAAATTGGAGGCAGTCTCCAGTTTGAGGGGCATTTTCAAAAGAAGAGAAAGAGAGAGAAAGCCCAAAAATAAGTAAAATAGTAGTTATGTGAGGATACTTTTTATAGCTCCCTGCATAATTCCTACCAATTGTGTGGACAAAGCACACATACACACACACTTAAATTCCATACCTTGAATTATAAGTTGTCTCTTCTTAGCCAGCACATTTATTTTGTTGGTTATGGAGTAATTTGAACAGCTAGCCCTCCATACTGAACGATGAAATTAGAAAGCAGCATAGAATCCCGTTCCCTTAAGGTTGAAATTATTTTTAATTAACCACCTAATTTAAAACCATAGCCAAAATAAAACAAAGCAATGTTAGCTCCCAGCTTGAAAGCTCTTTAAACAAGCCCAAAGCTTTAGAAATGTTACTCGGAAAGAGATTTTGAGAATTATCGAGCAGCCACAGAGGTTGATTCTCCACGGGAACTGTATGAAGTCCTTTGGTTCCTACATAGTATTCCTGGGCCATAGGATATAAGGGTAGTGTCTACCTTTAGAAAGACTGAGCTGGCTAGATAGTTCATTGTTTAAGGATCTGGCTGTGGTGCCAGAGATTGGTAGTTTAATTCCCTACTGTGTGCCTCTCAGCAGAAGAGCCAACCTGTGTAGCCTTGACCAGGCTACACATAACTCTCTTTAGTTTATTTAGTGGTTTTAGCCAATGGCCATGAGAACCCTGAAATCTGTACACAGAACCAAGAACAGGTCAACCAATCAACATCACGATAGCCCATACATGGCAACTTCTAAAACAGCTAGAGTTTAAAATATACCATATGAAAAATACACAGCAGTGACTCATAAAATGGAGGAAGGGCGGAACTATCTTTCAGTGCTGTCACCCCTTGAGGGCCTAAAAGGCCTTAATCACTCATTCTCTACTCATCCATTTGATTACTCCAATCTTCCCTCACCTTGATGACTGGGCAACCCTATTTGGCCATGTTGTAAGTTATATCCTCCTTTTTGTCTGCTAGCAGGAACTGGCGGCAACCCTTCCTGTCTCTTTCATCAAGTCCGGGATTATAGGCTTGATATACATTTCCTGGACCTGCTCATAAATTTTACAAACAAAAGGTACATGCGCCAAAGTCTTCTGTGCTGTCCCTCTGCATGCACACACAGAGGAGCAAGACAGAAATGCTGCACCACCTTGCAACTGGAACCAGAAGCTCCATTCTGTTGGAATCTGGAAAACCCTGTAAAGGTTTGCCACAGAACTGACTTGACAGCACACCGTGGTGATGGTTTTATATTATTACATTTAGAAAAGTCCTGACTAGAAGTTAAAAGGGAGATAATGTCAAAATATAAGGTAGCTGTTCTGGGTTGCTGGGTTTGTATCATCAAAGGTTTGGACAGATTGAGCTCTCTCTTGGGGATTGGATTGCTTTTCCCATATGGCAGCATAGCATCGAACACAACACCTGATGTGACATCCTACTGCTCAGACTCAGACAGCTCCACCATTAGGAGCATGTTATGTGCCGTCTGCAACATGTGTGCTGCAATACTGCACAATGTGATTTTCATTTCCTTTATTTGAACATTGATAGGGATGCCAGATGTTTTTACCTCTGTGAGATCTGATTAGTATATGTGCATTTAAAAAAAGGTTCACCCCACCTTTCTCCAGTAGCCCCAAGGCAGCTCACAAATTAAGTTAAACCAGTAATTTAAACCTGTAAAAATAATGTGACGGCAGCAGTAAATACAATGGAAAGTGGCCATAAAACACTAGAAGAACAAAGAATGCTTTGGATACCTTGAAAACCTGTGATTTCATTGACAGAGATAGCCCTTCCACCAATGCAGATCACAACCATGCCACACTATCTTACATTTACAGTTGCTGTCTCTGGCTGATCACCTGGTGGCCACCAGTTATCTGTATGACGCCTTTGTTCCTGGCTAGTAGGCTACATTTATAATCAGAATTATTCAAACCCCATTGCAGATAATGTACTGACTCTCAGCTGATGGTGATGAACAAATCAAACAAAAGCAAGTGAACTAGCTCAACATCACAAAGGCTTCAAGTGGTTTTTCCAAATTAAACTGAAAATGCACAAATGACTTTTGAGGAACAATGCAAAAGCAAAAATAAAAAAATAAAAAAATAAAAAAATAAAAGCATGCTGCTAATATACCACCCACCTCTGCAAGTTTTACAATTTAACGATGTAGGATATACATTGGGTATTGTTTAAATCACTGCCTGATAAGTGGCTGATAGACTGTGCCTGAGTCCCCCACCTCTGTTGAGAGGAGGGTTTTTAATACTCACATGAATGGCTTCCCTGACCCCCAGAGGTGTAGCTAGGGTTTTCTGCACCCAGGGACAAAATCAGTTTTTTCGCCCTCTCCTGCCCTTCCCCCAAGCGCTGGAGGTCAGCCGGTCTCCTTCCACCTAGCCTGACCTTTCAGGACTGTGAGGAGGAGAGGGCGGGGGAGCAGGAAAAGGCACGGAGCCTCACCAAAGGGCTGGCAGGGAGCCGCAGATGGAGAGGTGGGTGTGCACCTGCCTGCCTGCTTTGGTGAGCCCTTTCTGTGGTGAGAGGAGGGAGGGAGGGAGAGCCGGGAGCCAGTGGGTGTTGGGGAGGACTATGCCTGGGGCTGGATGGGCCTTGTCGTCCCCTCTCCCCTCCCTTCTGCCCATCAACCCACTCACCCACCAGGGGTCCCGGGGAAAGGAAGGGCCGGGGATGGGCATGGGGGCAGCAGCCAAAGGGGAGGGAGGGAGGAGAAGCAGCTGGAGGGAACCTCGTCTTGGCCCACAAACCGAAGGCCACTCTTCACAATTCTGGACTCTGGCTCTGCAGCACCTGGTGGCCCAGCCCAGCCTCAACTGGGCTCTGCCTCACTCCTACTGGGGTGCAACTGCAACACCCTCTGCTCCCCTGCCTGGGAGCTGCTCCGTTGGGGCAGGAGCACTGCTGCTTGATGTGCTGCCAGGGAAGCCTCTGCTGGCAGGAGGGCACACGGCTTTCTCCTCCTGCTGCCCCCAGATTGTTGTGCACACTGGGGCAAATGCACCCTTCTGCTCCCCTAGATACACTAGTGCTGACCCCTCTCTCAGACCACCTATCTTCTCTGTCTAATATGTGTATATCTTTGAAAACCCCTCTATCAACAGATGTGGGGGCCTCAGGCACAGGCAGTGATTTCAATAATACCCAGACAAATTAAAAATACTTCACGGCTCCATCACCAAGGCCATAGCTAATGGCCCATACTTTATGCGTTTCAGCACCTTAGGCCACTGTTCACCTAAAGGCCTATTGGGACTATTGTCCACCTAATGGGCCTATTCAGGTCATTGTTCATCTTATGAGCCTATTTCAGACCAGGGTGACAAGAGGTCAAAGTGAACTATAAAATGGAGGACTCACAACTAGCTTTCTTCAGACTAACAAAGCTGTTTGGATGAGCAGTGAAACCTTTCAATCTCTCAAGAAAAGAAGTCCAGTTATCATGACTCAACTTCCAGATCTTTCCATATTATTTTCCATAGAAAAGTAGTAATCCTAAGCTTTAAATGAGAACGTGCTTCACCGCAAATCATTAAAGAATAAGCAGAGGTGGGACTAGAGGAAGAAAGGATCTGCACAAACTGGACGGATGGACAGACAGACGGACAGAAGGAGGGAAGGGGGGAGGGAGGGAGCTGTGGGTTGGAATGTAACTTGCATCATAAACAATGAACAGTGAACTCCCATTTCAATCCCTAGACCCTGAGTGAGCACTGATTACTATTTCAGATGGAATGCAGACTACAAATCAAATCACAAATTTTCTGATATACCGCTGGCCACCAACAGAAAGATGCCAGTGTGTACAGTTATGATTGTGTGGGTTATTTTGGCTCACGTGGAGTCACTCAATACTGTTTTCACTGAGGCAGAAAATATCTATCTATCTATATATATATATACCACCTTATATTAAAGTTTGCGTGCTATAGATTCGTCTTTGTCTTCAGATGTTGACTTTGTCTTTCCCCCCCTATAACTATGAATAGAGCAAAACAACTGTCCCTAGGTATTATTCTGAATGGTAATCACCATTGGTCCAAACAATCAATGAACACTTTTTGAAATTGTGAGCAATTCCAAATCTGTTGCACAGCTGTAGACGATTTATACATGCCTGAAACTATGTACTAAATCTCCAGATACTATATTATGTCTTTTATCACTGTAAGAGAAGAATCTTTGTATCCACAGATACAGTGCATGTTTCTCATCTTCATGTCTCTTATTTAGCACCCTTTTGTGTTCATTCCCCTGTGCTTGAATACTCCTACTTACAGTATATTCATAGGAATGGCTAGGGATGTGACTTTGGGGTTGTTACTAATGAAAAATAACACCAAATAAGCTCTTTCTCCTGTTTTATTATTCCTAAATTTCTTTATTTAAAAAGAGCTTCTGAAATATAAATCATTCAGTTTAGTAAATAAGAAAAGCATCAAAACTTTGGATTTAATTCTTGTTTCCTCATTTGGATCCTTCATTTGGATTAACCTTTGAATCGCAGAGCAGGAAGGGACTGTATGGATCATTGGTTCTCAACCTGTGGGTCCCGAGATGTTCTTGGACTGTAACTCCCAGGTACCCCTTCCAGCACAGCGAGTGGTGGAGGCTTCTGGGAGTTGCAGTCCAGAAACATCTGGGGACCTGCAGGTTGAGAACCACTCGTATGGATCATCAAGTTCTGTGCCCCTCAAGGAGGCACAAGGAGGGGAACTGAACTCCCAGCCTCTGGCTCTGCAGCCAAGGACCTAAGCTACTGAACTATTTTGCTTGACCGATGTACATAATATGTCCTCCTATTTTTGAGGCCAGACAGCTTAATAGCTTGTCCCCAAAGAGCTGCAAAGAAGTCTGAGCAAAATGTTTTGATAGTGGGGGTAGCTTTACACACTGGCAGCACCTTGATGACCATAGACAGACGATGAATATAAATTTATTTATTTATCTATTTATTTATTTATTTTAGAGTATTTTTACCCCGCCTTTCTCCTTGGAAAAGGACACCACATGTATCTGATGATGACAATCATGATGATGATTTCTCTTTGTTGAACGTACTGCTGCCTGAGGATGAAGAGTAATTGGATAATTAATATCAACTTCAAAGGACTGTTGGTGTCCCATTATCTGTTGATGATTGGATTTTCGTTTCCATGCACTATTGACGTTACCTATTTTAGAGTAGATTATTACTGCCTTATCCATACTTTTTGAGACAAGTTTTGAGGGCGTCATAGGTTCTTATTTGGTCTAATACCAGAAACACTAATGTCGAAATGAATGACTCCAAAACGGCCAGGTTCTTTATCAATTTCTATCTATTTCATGTCTTAATTTGCTTATGCAAGAATGAGGTCGGACATAGAAGATGAAGAAACATATCATAGAAATCTTGTCTCGATTTGAAGTCTAGGAGTCCAGATAATCATCAGTTATGCTTTACAAGATACAATAATAAGTAATAATTAGATGAGCAAGACGGTTTTAAACAAATTTGTATTTGAGGACAAAAGGTATTCTGGCCAAATTTCATTCATTCCATATATCTAATGTTGGTGCTTTTGGCTATTGTGAGCAACATATTTACTCTTTGAGATATGGAATTAAATCTAAGAGTAGGGTTTGTTTGTTTTTCAAGTGGATGGCCAGCAGGTTTCAGGGTGCCACCTGAAGTCTTAGGGAATTGCTATGATTTTCTGGAGCTCTAGGCAGTAGGACATATGTCATGGTGAGCAATGCCATATTCACAGTGACATACTAAAACAGAGTAAAGCAGCAAAAAGGAAATGTAAATCTCTTTACTTTTAACAGCATAAAAATCTGTTAAATGGTGGACTTAGAAGCCCATTCTTGATTTACCTATAAAATAACTTTAGTTAGATATACGAAACATTATAATTAAGATATCTGTTGGAATTGACTGAACTGTTGGTGAAGATGATTCATTTGAACAGGCTGAAGTTTGAGATCTTTACTAGATTCATGCAGAATGGAATGGAATCAGCTTTGTCATGTAACCACAAATCATTAGACCATACATTGGCAGGTACACAGCACAGTATCCAGAACATAAACTGCAAACAGCGAGAAGGTAATAAATCTGGATGAGTTTTATCATAGTTCGTATACAAAACAAGCAAAAGGATCAATTAAAACAGAGTT
>JAHTLZ010000016.1:22081246-22118430 GCA_023846285.1 Phrynocephalus versicolor | reverse complement strand
ATTGACTTGATTTCTATGCCATCCAGTTATTGATGAACACTACTGCAAGCAGTGTACATAATAAAACAGATAAAGACAATCATACAAAAGACAACCAAGAAACCCCACCCTTATGGTGACAGCCAGGAAAGAAAAATAAACAAGGGCACAAAGTGTTACAGGTACTAAATGCCTATCTAGGGGAATATTATCTCGAAGGCAATTTCAAGAGTTCCGTCTTAGCAAGTTTTCTAAATACTCAGAAGTAGTTAATCTGGCCGATTTCTAATGGAAGTATATCCCATAGGAATGGGGCCATCTGCAAGTATATCCCATAGGAATGGGGTCTCGTGGTGCAGTGGTTAAATGCCTGTACTGCAGGTAAAACTGTGCTCATGACCTGGGTTCAATCCCTGGTAGCCGGTTCAAGGTTCACTCAGCCTTCCATCCATCCGAGGTCGGTAAAATGAGTACCCAGCTTGCTGGGGGGGGGGCAATGTGTAGCCTGCACACTGTAATTAAAATTGTAAACCACCCAGAGACTACTTGTAGTGGTATGGGGCGGTATCTAAGCAGAACATTTTGCTTTGCTTTGCTTTATGAGATTTGCTTCGACAATTTTTTTTAGGGCTGAGATAGATAAACTCCACTGAAGAAAACAAGCTAAGACCAAAATAGACCAGAAGCCCTTGACCTGTACATGTGATGTTTCCCACATATATTTTACACACAGGGTGTGTATGGTCCCCACATATATTTTACACACAGGACCACAAAGTAAAATAAGGTTTGCTTCCTTAGAAAAGGGCTCTAGAGAATAGTTGCTGAATTTCTCATTCCCATTGATTTAGGCAAGACACCTCCGTATGAAACCTCCAACTCTAGACAAAGGCTATGATATAGACATATTTCTTTTCATCTTTAGGATTTCTGTGATCTGCCCAAAATATATCTGTGGATGTCTTCCTGAAGTGTCCTTTCTGTTTATGTTTAAGATACATTGACCCCCTCGCCTATTGCATGGGTTAGAGACCCAACTCAACCCGTGAAAATCCACGATATGCGGATGCAGGTCAGGTCAGGCCTGGGCTGCCTAGCTGGAAACTTTTGTATTTACCCCCATCCTGGTGCTGCCCCAAACAGGTCTACGAGGGCCTTCCCGGGCCTTTTGGGGCCTCCAGAAGGCTTGGGAAGGCCCTCACAGGCCCGTTTGGGGCAGCGCCAGTCATAGGGTAAGTAAGGGAGGCCTGAAACAGGCCTTTCCCCCCTTACCCTAGGGGGGCTTTTTTCATATACTCCAGTACCGTGATATAGCAGGACCACAGTATATGAACCGTGAATGGGCAGGGGACCACTGTACCTCCCTGGTTTAGGCACCTGGCTGTAGACCCAGAGGTTGGGAGTTCAATTTCAGCACTGTGCCTCCTGGATGGGGGATGAACTTGATTAATCTTAGGGTCCCTTCCAGTTCTGCAATTCTAAGAAAATGAAAGTGATACACATGCACAGCAAGCAGAGAAAGACTGGCTGGTTGCTGGGATGGGTGATGCATACACTTCATCCAGAGTTTCAGAGGCTGTTACTTCATGTACCTCTCAGACCTCTCCGCTGTCCCGCTGCGGACCAGTTCATGGCGATGGAACCTCACGTACCTGCGAGTTAAAGGGGAGGTCGCCCCAACCACGCCCCCCGAAGCGTGCCACAACCAGGGTCAGCGATTCCCCTCGCCGACCACTGAAATCTCCTCAATGCGCTTCTCAATCCGCATTGAGGAGACGTGTGATTTCTGTGAATTCGCATTGCTAAATCATTTTTCCCCTTTGCTGTTTTTTTTTTAAATTTTCAATGGCCTCGGAGAACCGGAATATCGACATGTCAGTTTTCCGGATTTTCCGATCGTGCTCCTGAGCCCGTTCCTCTTGTTTAAACCTTACCAAGCACCAAGCACCCTGTCGCCACGATTTCTGTTTGTTCCCTCCTGCCAGATGGCAGTGTTACAGGTCCCTAAAATACTCCTAGTTCCTGTTTATTAGCAGACAACCATGTGGTGGCGATGTGGTGTATTTTTAAGTTGTTTGTTAACATCGAACTCTTTTGCCTACCCCCTATGATGATGCTTCCTTCTTTGCCCCGTTCTCTGCATAGAAAAATCCACTCCAGGTTTTCTGTATGGCTTGCACAAACTACGGCTTGTCACTTACAAGTCCCTTACCTTCCTTTCACTGAGCTGCTTGTGTTACATGTCTATTCACCTATACGGATCCCATCATGTCCCCCCATAACCTATTTGACTTCCCTATTACCTTTCTGTACCACGACAGGAACACATTATCCTTCTTACTGTTTAGTACTTAACCTTTACTTACTTAATCTGCTTTTTTAAATATACACACAAGTTACACCCTCCGTGAGGCAACGGATGTATGGTTTCCAGAGAACAAGATTCGTGTTTTAAAAACCCCTGGATTACTGAACTGCTCCTCTCTGCATGTGCAGAGTGCTAAGAACTCCTCTGATAACCACTCGAAAGGAAAAGGAAATACGGTTCTCTGAAAACACTGTATTGCTGTTAAAATCTCCTTGATATAAAACTGTTCACCTGTGCAAGTGAATAATGTAAAGCACTGTTACGCTCGCCCTCTTACATCCAATGAAAATACGGTTCCCTGAGGAAAAACTTTTGTTTTTAAAATTCTGAACTGCATAAAATTGTTCCTCTCTGCATGTGCAGACTGTTACACACTCATCTGATAACCCTCCAGAAGGCGACTGAAATAGGGTACCCTGATAAAAAGAGTTTGGCTATATAAATCTCATCTCAGCTACTGTAAACTGTTTCTCTGTGCATGTGCAGACTGTAAAGGACACATAAGAACACCCTCCGAAAGGCAGCGGAAAAAGGTTTTACCGAGAACAAGATTTTGGTGTTAAAAATCCAAACTGTATAAAATTGTTTCTCTGTGCATGTGCAGAGTGCACAGCACTTTTTCGATTTCTACATTAATCAATCTGCCGCTATGAATTCTCCAGATGAAGACATGCTTTGTACACCTGCAGCTGGTCAGCGTGTTATTCGCACTAGCTCCTGTCACCCCACGCGGTTCCCCTCCTGCCTTTCTGTACCAAAACTGTGGATGCTGTGTATCTGACCGCTTCTACGAACAGGGTGAAATAGCACCACAACAATCACACGCGTAATACGGCCTTGTTTGTTGTGGGTGGGTTCTGCGTGCAATAAATATTTCTTAAGCAAAACAGGCAAAATTTCCCCATCATAAAGTGGAGATTAACAACAGAAGCCTATGTCATATACAGGAAATGAGGAGCACCGGGATGTGAACAAGCTGTATCCTTTTAGTGTAGCCACGGGTGCAATTAAAATTTGAACCCAATTCAATCTAGCCTCTATTGTACTGCAACATTGGGTCCAACAGTGTGCCCCAACACACCGACCAGCTTTAACCGTTCAATTTCCATAAGTGTGTACCATTTAAGGCTCCAACACCTTCTTCTGAAGGTGTATTAACACCAACACCTTCTTCTGACCCCGAAGAGTGGTAATCTTAAGCCCCCCCTTCTATTTTGTGGGTGGGGTTAAATCCGGGCATCAACGAAGCAGTAACAGCCTTCTACTGCCTGCTAGTTCCACCGATTTCTTTGTTTATGTTCTCCACGTGGTAGACTACAGACAGGCGCCAGCCGATAAACCGGTGTTCCTTTACTATTGCTTTATAAAGCAGTTCTGTGATGTATTGTTTTAAAACTCAGTCTTATGGTTTTAGATGATGATTCTGACTCGTTCCAGTCCTCGATAATGGTAATCAAATATCTGTGTCGTATTCAGCTCTCCTCCCTAGAAAGAACTTTTGCCACAGCTTGCTGATGATTGCTCATTTGAAATATGGTGACCCAAACACTTTGCATACAAACTCCTGACCCCAGGAAGCTGCTGAGCAGAAAAACAACCCACCAGTAGATCTTATCTGCAGCAATCCTCCTTCCCTTTTAGGGCTCAGATTTATTTGCAAATCACACCTCCCTGCTAACTATCTGCTCAATGGCCTGAAACAGAGCTCTGGTTTGCAGAAAGTTGAAAGCACTCCTTCATTCTTTTACAGTTCAGAAGGCAGATTTCTATATCTGCACAAGGACAGCACTTCTGCTGAAAATATGCCTACTCTAGTTTTATCTACAAGATACTCAGAACTCACTCCCTCAAGCAAAGAGTTGAAGAAAACTTTGTTCAAAAACAGTAGCTTGAAATTCCTTCCTTGCACCAAAAGGATACATTTTGAAGTTCTGCTTATGTTCAGCAAAACTTTATAAACAGAAGAAATATCCTTGTTTCCCCACTAAACACCTGCTACCTCACTAATTGGCCTTGGGCTATGATTGGACAGGCAATTGGAAACTTTTTCCAGGGTCTCTGCCCTGGGATTTCTGATCACTCTGCGACCAGAGTGGTACAGGACTGAGTTCCTGGTTCAGAGAGCTTCCCCTGGACAGGAAAAAAAAAGCCTGTTTTCCCCTCTGCGATGGCGAGACCACATTTCTGGTCAGCGCACGATATCACCCTTCTTCTCAATATTTTGAACCAAAACAACTTCGGGCCACTACTCTTCATCGCGGGAGTCAGAAGAAATGAGCACGCCTTCGCGCGTGCATCAGAAGAATTAGCCCTCCACGGGTATCATTGAACTTCTGGTTCCCCGCAGGGTGTACTGTGGACAATCTCTGCATTGCCACCGGCATTGCTCAGCGCAGAGTCTGACTCCAGCAGAGACTGCGATATATATCCCTCCAATTCACTGTCAGTTGCATTTCCACTATTTTGACTACTGCCTGAATCTGATTCCGAATCACTGACAGTGCCACTTGAAGGATGGTTTGTGGAAGCAGCCCCTGTATTTCTTGATTTTAGTAGTCTTGCTCTCTTTGCAACACCCTTCTTTTTGGATCCCACAGAAGCACAATTTCTGGTACATTTACCTGGGGCAGTCACATGAACTGGAGGTAATATACTCTGTGAGCTTCATAAGTGACCTTGACACTACTCTTAGATTAGAAATCACCTCTGTTTGGAACCACTTTTCTGACTCATCTCTTGCATTCCTCCTTTGGTTGTTACTTTCAGTATTCTTCTGTACCCAGTTCACGAAGCCAGACAGTGTATTATCCAGACAAGCTGCTACACTTGCTCTCTGTTTCCTTTTTCACAGCATTGCGAGTCTCCTGGCAGGGTCCAATGTTGCTTCGTAATTAGTGCTCTCTGAAGGATCTTAAAAGTAAAAAAGAACACGGTTAGTGAATAATGTACTGCTGCTGGTTTCATAAACCACCATAAACATTACAGCCTGTTCTGTGTTAAAGAGACGAGTTTGAGGAACCACATAAATTGTTGAAAATGAACACATAAATAATTTGCTATAACATCCAGGTTGAGTTCTTGTATGGGATGTTGTTTTTGCATGCATGTTAAAATCTTCTACCGTGTATGTATATTGCAGAGGGGCCAATTTATTTACTGAATCAAGATACAAACTCAGTACACAAACCCCCTTTTGCCCGCCACAATATTACCTACCAAACACGACCTCCTTATACTGTTCTCATAAACATTGTGTTATAGTAATATGAACCAGGTAATGCCGTGTGATACTTGTGTTAATATGTGGAAATTCAGAACAAAAGTCTAAACATGCAGTGTAGTACACAAGGGTCATTTACGGCACCGTGCTGTCGTCCAGGAGTCTGGCCCATTCCCTGTTTTCAGGCAACTTGCCCTGATGCCCTAAGCAATCCTGTGACGGGGAGTTCCTTTGGTTATTAACGCACCGTGTCAGTAATTACCTTCCCAGACCTAGGTTTTTTAAATTCTCAGCAAGGACTGGTAGTTTTGGAGTGGGAGAAGAGTTGACACCTGTGCCTGGCCCTTTTGCTTCTTCTCTTTACTTTTTGTGCCTTTCCATTAATTTAAAAGTGGGCAACTTGTGACAAATTATCACGTGTTGAACTGTGCAGCAGGTTCTGGTATTACCTACCACAGGAGATAGCAAACTTATCTGTAGATTCCATAGCATAACAGATCCTGGGGTTATTCCATAAATCCAGGTGATGCATGCCGAGACATTTACTTAAAGAGAAGGGTAATTACTTAACGTACCGGCCCTCCTCGAGGTGTCAGAATTTGAAGCCACAGTGCTCAGTGCAGTTGAACATCTGGAGGTCGATGGACTTTCGTGTACTGTGTATCTGGAAACAAAACATAGTAAATATTCAAAAAACTCACCTTAAGCTGCTTAAGCTAAGTATACGAAGAGGAATGTGAACGAAATTTAAATGTTAACTACCAACGTGGCTCTTCATGCCTTGCTGTAATGGCATAACACAGCCCTTCAACCAGGAGGGAGACAGATTTTGGAGCCATTAACCTTCCCTGTTTCCTAATTTCCTAATCATCTCCTCGAGGAGTTACTGAGAGGATTAATGCATGGTTTCCTTAGTATGCTAGTAAGCAACATTTGGAAAACAATTACGCACTTACCTGTGCCCGAGACATCAGATCCCGTAGAAAGTAGGATGTCTTGCGACTCAAAGAGATCAAGAGTGACCAGCACATCTCCAGCTCCTTCCATCGCCTCAGTGCCTGACAAATGAAATCGGAATTAGCAACTCAACACTCAAACCGAGTACTTGGGCAGCAGTTGTAAAAGTCAAGCGCTGTTGGGTTAGAAACAGGAAGACTGCTTACAGGGAACCTTATGCCCCCTTCAATTCCTAGCAAAAGTAACACTTCCGGGACAAAACGAGTGGTTGGATGACAGGGCGGCTGGGTTGCATGGATTCTTGAAAAGCACTGTGGGTTTAGTCCAGAGTTTCTCAGGGGGGGGGGATCTTTTACTAGAAACAGTGAATGGCTGAACCGGAAAATCGGTGTACCAATTAAAGGGTTTTTCTTGCATTGTTTAAGCTGGTTTTAAGTAAACAAATTAGTACTAGAAGCGCGGCAATATTTTCTCAGTAGAAATTACCCCATAATGAGGCAGTTTATATAGGACAGTCTGCGGGCTTCGAACTGGGTTGGAGGTCTTGTAACTGCTTTTAAAGCTGTTCCATAATGTTTAATGGGCTATTCTCGTAAAGATTAGTCCTGGATAATAGCAGAAATGTTCCTTATTCCATTAATCGAATTTTGTAAATTTTATAAGTACTGTATGGATTCCCAAATCATATGGAAAGGAGATAAATAGAATGATTTCTCCTAGGGAATCAACACATAAAAGTGTCTTCATCTGATAGACCAGGCAGGCAGACATTACATTAGCAGAAATATCGCAGTGGAAATGTATCTAAACAAGACACGGGGGGCGGCGGTTCCCAAGTATGTAATAGAGGAACCTGGCCTTTAGTCGGCCAAACGCGCGCTCCACAATGTTCCTGGTACGGTTGAATACCTTGTTGTAGTGCCTCTCCCTATCATTCCTAGGGAGAGCATAGGGTTTCATAAGCCAATTACACAGAGGATATGCACCGTCTCCCAAAATCAGAGGCGGTTTGGAGACCCCCCATATTGGAACATTGGATTCCCTGGAATCAGTGTGCCTTCCTCCATTTTTCTAAACAACAATGAGGATCGGAAAACATGTGCTTCATGGTTTACGCCAGAATGACCAGCAAGCATGGAGAAGAAGATTCCGTCGCCATCGCATGCAGCCTGGAGTAGGATCGAGTGAAATGATTTCCTGTTATAATAAGCCTGCACATCCTTTTTCGGAGGGGTAATCAGGACATGTGATCTGTCCACTGCTCCAATACAATGCAGGGACCCGTGTTTTCTTGTCGAGGAAAGCATCTGTAAAGCAATAGAGAAATTATTGGGTAGGGTGCTGGCAAAAAAACCACCATGGCGGTCAGGTCATAAGTGCTCTATGAATACAGGTAATGAACCTTATTGAAGTCCACCACTCGAACCTCCTCCTTCAGAAGTGTATGTTCGATCGCCAGACACACTTCAACAACAACACTTGCTATTGTAGAGGTCCCCTTCTGGAAACAAGCGAAATGGTGTGGTAACAGGAACGACTTGCAAGGAAGTAAACCCCGATGGCCACTCGTTCTTCTACTGGAACTGCCGAGCGTATTACAGTGTCCCTCCGCATAAGATATGGTCTAAGCACATCAGCCATTTCAAACAGGGTCTGATGGGTCATTCGAAAGTTCTCAATCCACTGTCTATCGTCCCAGTACTGCATTACTGTATTGTGAATCCATGCCGATCGGCCGGGATAGCACCAACATATTTTTTGCCTAGGTGATGTGAGCCTCCACTCAGCAACAGTCCGAAACACAGTTTGTACAAGTGTGTTTGTAGAGTCTAGGAATTCACTGCTGTCGCCATCCGTATCTTCCTCCCCCCGGCGTCGCTGCAGAACCGAAATGCAGTTCAGAATGATGTTAACATTTTCAAACACAGAAGCCAAAAGAGACTGATTGTGTAGCATCGATTTCCTACAGCATCGGTCCCGCGAGGAAGGCATGGCGGCCAGCGTAGGCAGTACCGGAAATGATTCTCACCCTGGGCTACAGTCCAGATAATACTTTTTGGTGACTTTGGAGGACCAAAACGACAGACGTCGATTGATGGCACCTGAAGCCACCTAGTGTCAGGAGGAGGAAGTGGCATTACAGGGAGCAGTGCCTATGGAGTTTGCCATGGATTACTTGTGCAAAAAATGGAACAGATAAGAAATTAATGCAGAATGCACAAATGACGGGAGTCTGTCGATCAATCGAAAGACTGAAAAATGAAAGACACATGCCACTTACTGAATCAGCGGCAAGCAAAGGAAACTTTCATTTGGAAGTGCATCAAAGACGTGAGGTTGGAATGCCTTCAGCTTCACCCAGTATGCACGTGAGTACGCAAGAAAGAGGGGCGGCCCCGGTTTCAGATCATGTGACCGATTCCGAATTCAGATCAGAGCCAATCTCACCTCAGCACTAGGAGGTACGTGAAGTAACCGCCAGAGATATAAAAAGCCACAGAACAAGGGAGGATCTATTGTCGTTTTGAGCAATCTGCATAAACTGGGCGTTTTACATAAAGATACACAATTTGCATGATATCATCAGAAAATGAATGTCTCCTTTGCAGAGTAGGTACATTATATTTTTCAGTTATTGCTCATCATCTGTGAGGACGAGAGAAACAAATAAACATGAAATGTTGGGTCAGTTCTGATCTAACCTCCCAAAGTCTTATAAACAGAAGGTCAGAAAATGTCCTTATTGTAAATTAATGGGCATTATGTCACATTCAGTAACAGTTGCAGTTACAGAGTAGCTACAGATAATTACAGTCATTTAATTCAGAGTCCCAAGTCACTTCATGCAGAACACAAGTCATTTATCATTATTGACCTAAGTTGAAACAAATTTACCCAAATCAATAAGGGTTCCAAATATCCATTAGAGAAGGCGGTGATTGGTTACAAATGATAAGCACTTCATATATACCTATATTAATAGGGAGAACACAGTTCTGGATGTTTTGGGTCAATGAAGACGCGTTGATTCTTGGTAGTGACAGTTAAATAAAATAGTCTTAACCTTAGTTCTCCTTTAATTAACATTAAGAAAAACCAGTTGTTTTCAGTGAGTCCTATTAACTATTGAAACATGGGTAATTAAAAAACCCATTGTAATGGATAAAAGAAAACTTAATATGTTACCCCATCTTACACACATTTCCCCAAGTCAATACAGAAGAGAACTTGCAAAACCTACTTCTTGAACTACAACACCAAGCATCCCCCACTTAGCAAGGTTATTGACTAAGATAGTCAGAGAATTCTGGAACATGAAGTCACAAAAGTAACTTGTTCAAGCCCCATAGGCTCTGGTACCACTTTTCCGTCCAGAGTAAAATATTCAATGTAGAAGGCAAGACATAGCATTGAGATCATCGTATATCTCAAAAGAGAGAGGGAGGTCATTGCTGTCATAACTTCTGGGGCATTCTGTCCTGGATATTGTGGAAACTGCAGTCCAAAATGGAACCTGTATCATTTCCTCAAAGAAAACTACTTCAGGACAACCTGACCAACACTAAACTCACTTTGCTCTAGATCCTGGATTACAATGTGAGAGTTTGGGATAGATCCTCAGAAGTCACTCCTTACTCACTGGAGCTTCCTTCCAGCTAGACATGGGCACAGTCCACATATCAATGGTTGCCCATTTCAACACAGGTCTTCTGCAGACACTATACAACCCCCTGTTCTGTCTCCTCGGCACACTTTTCCAATCTTTGGGAGCTAAATGCTTCCCTTCCGGCCTCCTCAGCATGACTGCCCACTCCTAATTCCCTGTGTGCTGTTTCCTCTGACAGCCACCCACTCAGATGAGGAGGTAGGTGGGGCAGGGAAGCCTGAAGCGCTGCCTTTAGGTGGGCAGCTGCCAAAGGAGGAAGAAAAGGGAAGGATGTGCTGAAATAGGTGAGTGGGCAGTCACACTGAGGACATGGGGAGGGAACTGTGCATCGCCTGGGAAATGGGCAAGCACACAGAACGTCTGTGCTGGCATGCCGAATTGAAGATTGACTCTCGCAGTACGAACCGGCTTGGGTGCGAAGCTCATCAGGAGAGGCCTTTCTCTCCATCCCACCACCTTCACAGGTGTGTCTCGTAAGAACACATGAAAGGGCCTTCTCAGCTGCTGTGCCCAGACTTCAGAACTTCCTCCTGCTGCAGTCCAGGACTGCCCCATCACTGCTATCTTTCCAGAAGCAGTCAAAGACATTCCTCTTCCTGCAAGCTTTCCCTAAATGTGGGACTACCTACTAAGTGACTTTATTATATGGATTACCATACATGATTGCACTGACTGATCTCATAAGAACACCAGTGTTTTCCATGCTAGTTTCCATCCCTCATAATGTAATTTTTTTCTTTTTGTGTGTTTTCTGGTAAAGTTCATCCTCCAGAATATAAATTGTTGGGTATTAACAAATGTATCAGAGAAAGTATATATTCAGTACTTTGAAAATGTTTGAAAATGTAGGAATCTTACAGAAGGGAGTGCTTGCATATGTAAATAAAGTGGTATCACAATGCAGCAGAACCTTTTCTACAGTAAGCCTTAATCCAAGCAGCTAGACAAGAATACCATCTAAATCCATGTGACATAAATATGATTGATGTCTTCCTCCCACGGCATGCCCTAGGAGCTCAGAAAGAGGCAGCAGTGATAGCAGTACAGCTCAATGGTAAAGCGCGTCATTAGTACTTAATAAGCACGTGTATTTCTCAAGGCAGCCATGTAAAACCTGAACATGGCCTATTATTCCAAATGCCTGTAAGCTTTAATTACAACCTTATTAAAGCATGTTGTGCTAATGATTCTTTCAAATTATTCTCCAAATTTTTCTACTGGCAATTCTCAAACAGAGAACCCTGCATTTCAAAGGATGCATAAATAGTGTTTAGAGCCTGGAGGTAAATTAGAAAGGAGGAAAAAAGTATTCAAAATGCATTAAAATAATCTGACTTTAGCAAAGTGGTAGTAACAAAATCAATTCTCACTGACTCTTAGACCCCTCCCTCAGCAGAGCCTGCAGTCTAAACACATATCCTAAAAAATGAGCAATTTGGATACAATAGGATACTTTTAAGGAAACATTCAAAGTGGACTTTATTTATTTATTTATTTATTTATTTATTTATTTATTTATTTATTTATTTAAAGGCTTATATACTGCCCGTCTTCCCGAAGGAACTCCGGGCAATTCACAACACACAAAATTATAACAGTAACTACTGCATACGAACAATAATAAAATCAGTTTAAAACAGCAAGATAAGTATATGTAGACAGATGGTGGACCAAAGAAAAAATTGAAATTAAGAGTCACCAAACGCCTCCCTGAACAGCAAGGTCTTTAATGCTTTCCTGAAGGCTGGCAGGGACTGTGCAAGGCGCAATTCGCTGGGGAGATGGTTCCAAAGTGTAAGGCCAGCCACAGAGAAGGCTTGGCCATAAATAGACGTTTTCTGAACCTTCCTGGGTGTGGCCACCCACAGCGAGTGCGCCCGCGACACTCTGGTTGGTCGGGCCGAAGTTGACCACTGGGAGATCTGCTCTGCCAGGTAATCAGGTCCCAGGCCATGGAGGGTTTTCCCAATCTGGTGCTGGACTGCAGTTCCCATAAAATTCAACCAACATAGCTATGTATGAGGTAGGAGATAGTTGGAGCTAAAATTCAGTACAACTGGAGGGTGCCCTGTTAGTGAAGACTGTAACCCTGTGCACGTGGGAGCACGGAATAGTCTTACGATTCCAAAGCAAAGCAAAAGGTGTTCTGCTTATAGATACTTCCCCATAGTGCTTAAAGCACTCTCTGGGCGGTTTACAATTTATTTATGCAGGCTACACATTTCCCCCTCCCCAGTAAGCTGGGTATTCATTTGACCAACCTCAGAAAGACAGAAGACTGAGTCAACCATGAGTTGACTACCAGGGATAGAATCCAAGCCGTGAGCACAGTTATAGCTGCAGTACAACAGTTTAGCCACTGGCGCAGGATGTAGATTTCTGCAACTGCTGGCTTACTGCTGAGCAACCCTCTGGCTCGTTAAAATACACAAAAACAGTACAACACACACAATTATCACTGTGAAAGGCCAATTCCATGCTAGGGATTATCAAAAAGGGGATTGAAAAAAACAGCCAACATAATAATGCCATTATACAAAACAATAGTAAGGCCGCACCTGGAGTACTGTGTACAATTCTGGTCACCGCATCTCAAGAAAGACATAGTGGAACTGGAAAAGGTGCAGAAGAGAGCGACTAAAATGATTACTGAGCTGGGGCACCTCCCTTATGAGGAAAGGCTAAAACATTTGGGGCTCTTTAGTCTGGAAAAAAGGCGCCTGAGGGGGGATATGATTGAAACATACAAAATAATGCAGGGCATGAGTCAAGTGGATAGAGGGAAGCTCTTCTCCCTCTCACAAAATACCAGAACAAGGGGACATCCACTCAAATTGAGGGCTGGGAGAGTAAGAACAGACAAAAGAAAATATTTGTTCACCCAGCACGTTGTTAGTCTGTGGAACTCCCTGCCACAGGGTGTGGTGATGGCATCTGGCCTGGATGCCTTCAAAAGGGGATTGGACAGATTCCTGGAGGAAAAGTCCATCACAGGTTACAAACCATGATGGAGATGTGTAATCTCCAGGCTTAAAACCGGGGTACTTCAAGGGCCAGATGCAGGGGAGTGGTATCAGGAGACATATCTAGTCTCATGCGCTCCCAAACGCATCTGGTGGGGCCACTGTGAGATACAGGAAGCTGGACTAGATGGGCCTTTGTCCTGATCCAGCATGGCTCTTCTTATGTTCTTATGTTCTTATGTTCTTAAATTATCATTGTGAAATGTTTCAAGAAAATCCCAGTTAGCTCCCACATCCCTACAAACTACCAAAGTTTGTTCTGACCTTTTGAGTCATAGAAATCCTGAGTTTAAAAACCGTTTGGCATCAACTGCTAAAGCAAAAGAAGGAAGCACCAGAATAGAAGGAGATTGATCAATGAAGCCACAAATAAAACCAAAAATCCCCTGGAAACACCATTTATGAAGCTCTTGGAGTAGATTCAGACTAAATTAATGTCTGTATTCCCAGCCACCAGGCCAAGGAGCAACTGTGCATCCAGGCAAGGTAAAGGGAGGGTGTTACATTACTTATTAGACTGATTGCAGTCTATTTCCTTTTTTTCTATAAGGTAGCTAGTTGTAGTGAATATTCAAAGTACCAAGGAGGAAGAATGTACAGTGGTAACTTGTATAAAGGAATTAATTTGTTCCAAATTAAATTATGTTAAGCAAATTTCCCTTTATACAAATTTCCCATAGGAATGCATTGAAAATGGAGCAATCCCTAATTGCAACCATTTTTATGTTGTACAGATTCACCCCATAGGCGATTTTGTTAAGCAAATTTCCCCTATCCAGAATTATGTTGTACAGATTTTATGTTATACAAAACGTTTGTTATACGAGGGCCCATAGTATATATAAATGTGGGATGAATGCATGTGATGACTTCGATTAGATAGGTCAAAGAAGTACTGAGGACTATCTCCCTCACACCCACCCATTGTTGCTTTCTACAAATCATATTAGGTTACCTTCAAACCAGCTCAGGGTAGATCAGTCCTAAACTGTAAAGCAAATATTTGGATACAAATTGGACCAAATGGTACTCACCCATTTCTCGTAAGAATCAAGCAGATTTTTTACTGGCAGAGTGGAACAATACTGCCAGTGCTTTGCAACTAGTGGTGGTTGAAATAAATTTAACTGAATGTTTGGTTCGTACCTTGAGAGTGAAGGGAGGGGCCACTT
The DNA here is from genome assembly GCA_023846285.1 of Phrynocephalus versicolor. Taxonomy (NCBI): domain Eukaryota; kingdom Metazoa; phylum Chordata; class Lepidosauria; order Squamata; family Agamidae; genus Phrynocephalus; species Phrynocephalus versicolor. The sequence continues at coordinate 22,104,044 of JAHTLZ010000016.1, read as the reverse complement.
GGCTTCCACCAGGCGAAACAACGTGAGATCAGGTGAAAAGTGCCTGTGCTGGATGGGAGGGTGGAGAAGGCCTGCATATAACATGACTCCTCCCCTGCATTAGCCTCTTTCAGAGGCAAGCTTTCCTTGAAAGGATAGTGCTAGTGCTAGCCGGGCTGCTCGCCTTTTGGGGCCAGATAGGAAATGTTGACATGTTCCCGAGATTGGCACTGTGGTCAACAGAGATTTTTCACCTATCCCACACTGGCACTTGGTGGTGGGGCTTAGGTAGGGCCATTACTGATCACACCGTGATAGTGTGTGGAAGGCAAGCATTTGGTGAAGTGGTTACAGAATGATCTGGTTCTAGCCCATCCAACCTCTTGACACTGTGGATCCATAGATTACAGTATTGGGGAGAAGGGTGTGTTGGAATACCTCCCCGGGACAGGAGGGTAAAGAGGCAGGCCTTCTGGATCTGGGGGGTTGCAGAGAACTGGACCGGCCTGGGTGGCATGAACTTAGGGACCACCCCACCAGGGGACGGTGACCACCCAAGAAGCCTTGTAGGCTGGAGAGGTGCCAGGAGACCCTGGGGTTCCAACCAGTAACCTGCACTACATATGACCCCTCTGAAAGTTGGGGAGGAAATTTTGTATGAAAGTTTGGATGAAACTTTGATTGAATCAGTTAATAATGTGTGGCCCAGTTTATAACCCAATTCACTTGTGGGGGGCAATGGCATATGTGCAACATACCTTGATAGTAGAGATGGGCACAACTCAGAAAAATTGTTCGTTTTCGTTTTCGGCTAGGGGTCCGTTTCGGCTCGTTTCCGTTTTCGTGAGCTAATTTCAAAATTTTTCATTTTCGTTTCGTTACGTAACGAAAACGAAAAAATGAAAACGAAAACGAAAAATTTTTCGTTTCTTCCCATTTAGCTCCATTATGTGTTTTTCCAGTAACGAAAAACGAAAATTGGCTCAAAATTAGTCGTTTCGTTTCCGTTTTCGTTCCAGTTCTGAGCCGTTTTTCGTTTTTTGTTTCGTTACGTAACGGAAATGAAAAACGAAAACAAAAACGAAAATACCGCTAAGTCGTGCCCATCTCTACTTGATAGTAATAGTTCTGAATACATGCTCATAAGTCAAACAACTTGAAAGTAGAGCAGCTGTATCTAAAAATATGGGGGGGAAATGTAAGCAGAGCAGAACGCATCTAAAATTTGTAAGGCGACAGTTAAAACGCCAACGGTTTTCTGCTCTTAAGTCAAATTGCTCGTAAGGAGAGCTGCTTTTAAGGAGAGGTACCCCCCCCTCTCTCTCTCTCTCTCTCTCTCTCTGTGTGTGTGTGTGTGTGTGTGTTTGTGTCTGTCTATCTGTCTGTCAGTCTATAGTATCTTTATACTCTCAACCCTTCACAAACTCCTTAATAAAAGGACATTATAATGTGTGTCCCCTTTAGAATTAGTTTGACCAGCAGCATAATGTTATGAATTTTGAAAATGGTGTCAGTTGGGGACTGGCTGCATTTACCAATTTAAAATGAGTTTTGTTTCAAAGCACTTTGCCTGCCATCCAAGGTAATTGGAAAGCAAGTTTGAAAAATTTTCTAATGTGCTTTTTAAAATTGACCATGGCTGCAGAGGCAGCCTCTTAAACAAAATAATTAATTTCTATCTGTCTAGCCTGATCAGTGCAGGCTGACAGCCCCTCTGTATTCCTTATTTTTAATGTATGTGTATTTTTTCCAATAGACTACATCTTCCTTTCATCTGCCTCTTTTCCTTCTTTAAATTGGCACTTTCTGTCTTCCAGGGATCTCATTACCATCTGGCAATTCTCTGTTGCTTCATAATAAAAGTGCCCAATGTAAGTGCCCAAAAGAAATGTAAATATGTATTTTTCTTTACCAAAGCTTTATTCTCCTTGCCTTTTGTGATTTCATCTGTTGATATGTGCCATTAATGTTCTAAAAGCCATCCTAAACACCCAATAATGGTTTGCCCCCACCCCGTCCATAAAAGTTTGAGCACACAGCTTTCTGTTTTCCGGTACTTGAATACTCGACAGAATACTTCTGTAGACATTATGAAGGAATAATTTCTGTACATTTTCCTAGAGAACTATACATCCGGGCTTTTCCCTGAAAAGAGGACTTCATCACCCTTGCTTTTTAGGAGAGAAGAAATAGTTTCCTGTGCATGTCTACTATTAATTAATTATTATGTGCCCTGAAGTCTTTTCTGAACTCTGCATTATGGGAACTCTCCCAGAGATTTCCAGGCATAAAGTAGTCAGAAATGATTGACCTGGCTTTCTTTCTGGGGGCATTCTGGGATGGCGCAGCTTTGCCCAAGGCTTCACAGGTGGTGGGTCTTCAGCCTCATGTGCGCTTGGTGATCTCAGTGGGCCCTCTATCCCAGATGGGATAGTGGAGATTCAAACTTCCACAGATTCTATAACCCAGAGAACTAGAATTCCTAGGAAGACCCATGTCAGACTTCTTTAAAAAATAAAACTAAAAATCTGGCAACTGGCTGTAGAAGGGTGACGGCATCAGAGGTATAACCCACAAAACCTTCTTAAGGTGGCCAACATTTACAGATATATGTTTGTCAGCTGTAACACCCAGAATTCTGCATGGAAAATGCTTGGATTCTAGAACTTGTGGTCCAAGCTCTTACTCTGCGATAGAGATAGGCACGACTCAAAAAAATGGTGTTTCGTTTGTCGTTTGTCATTTAGGGGGTCCGTTTCGGTTCATTTTTGTTTTTCGTGAATTTTTACAAAAAAATTCATTTTTGTTTTGTTACGTAACGAAATGAAAACACGAAAATGAAAACAAAAAATTGCTGTTTCGTTACCATTTATTACAGTTCAATGTATTTGCCGTAACGAAAACGAAACGGACGACAAAATTTCTGGTGTTTCGGTTCGTTTCATTTCATTTTGGAGACAAAATTCGTTTTTCATTTTGTTACGTAACGAAACAAAAAAAACGAAAATGAAAATGAAAAATTGCTCGTTTTGTGCCCATCTCTACTCTGTGATAGTTCTTGAGATTTCTGAAGATATCTATCAGATCTCCTTTCAGTCTTGTGTTCTCTCCACTATCATTTCTTTTAGGGTTTGGTTACCAGACCCTTTATCATACTGTTTCAGAGAGGGGAGCCATGTTAGTCTTTTCAAGAACTGCAGGCAAAAATCAAAGGAAAACAAAACAAAACAAAATACAACTTAAAGACTAACTTTCATATTTTAATGTAGCATTGCGTGGATGCATCCACTTCTTCAGACATATAGCAGCAGATACGCTATACATCTGAAGAAGTGGACGTGTCTATGAAACATTACATTAAAATATGAAAGTTAATCTTTTAATGTGCCACATGTTTTGTGTCTTTTGTTTTGTTTTTCATTGATTTTTGCCTGCAATTTATCATACTGTAGATCACATTGGACACTTTTGAACAAAACTCTGCTTCTCATACCCTGTGAAGATGAAATGAGGACCTCTGGGTACACTAGTTATATGTCTGAAGAAGTGGGTGTGTCCACAAAACATTACATTAAAATATGAAAGTTAGTCTTTTAGGGTGCCACATGTTTTTGTCTTGTTTTTTGTTGTTGTTGTTGTTGTTGATTTTTGCCTGAAATTTATCATACTGTATATCTCATTGGATGCCTTTGGATAAAACTCTGCTTCTCATACCCTGTGAAGATGAAATGAAGACCTATAGGTACACTACCACAAACCCCATGGAAGTGGGGTTCAGGTATGATAAACAAGGAAGTTAATACATCATTATTTTGCTTTCTCTTAACTCTACAACTATGTAGCTGTATCACACTCATTATTATGTTGTTTATTTGTCTCTAGTGGAGCTACCAAACAGTAGGAAAAAATCTGTCAAGAGTTAGAAACTACTATTAGAAAGCACAGGAAGTTATTTATATAAAAAGATTTTACGTTCGGCTCAGCCCAGGTCCCTACAAATGTAACTTTTAACATTTTTATATGAAACAAAGTGAACCAAACATTTTAAATGGTTAGGCCACTCTGTTTTGTGCAGGCTGTAGTGGTAAACAGCTACATAAAAGAACCCATAAATGTCACCACAATGCATTTCTCAATTCTCTTAGTTTACCTATGAGATATGACGGGTTTTCTCCCAAACAGAAATTGTAGATTTGTGTTTTCAGTGGGCATTTTACAGACATTTTATTGGGCTTTCCCAGGTGTTTCACTGTACAAAGGCAAAAGGCATATCAGTGATCAGGTTTTAGACAATGAATGTTGGAGGGGAAATCAATAGTCTGATTAAAAAGAGAAAACTCAGGAGGCCCCTAAACCTAAGAAGTTGATTTCTTACCTCAGTATATCTCACTCAACCAACTGGACTGGCATTCAGATTTTCTGTGTCATTACTCCTTGTGTACTTTTAAATGAAGTACAGTATCAGTGTGCATGAGAGGAATTAGTGCCCAGGGTCCCTAGACGACCACTTTGGAGACCAACCCTTCAATTGCTTCATGTACAAATAAAAGATTGAGGGGGAGAAATGTTCCTCTAGAAGACTGCCTCTTGAAATTATCAGAACCCTGGAAAAGACAGAAATGGTGGCAGAAAATAATGTTTGAAGCAAACCTACGTGTGCGCGTAGATTCAACCACATCACCCCCATCCTGGCCCGCCTGCACTGGTTGCCCATTGCCTCCCGAATAATCGGAATCGGAATCGGAATCGGAATCGGAATCGGAATCGGAATCGGAATCGGAATGCAATTTATTGTCATTGTATAAATACAACGAGATTAAAAGTGCTATCCAGTCAGTCATTCACAAAACCCAGCATAAAAATCCAAGACGTAAAATCTACAATATAAGAACAAACCATCCATACAGATACTCCAACATTCACATGCCGAACATCACTTACACTCATTTAAAACTGACATAAAAACCAAACATACACACACAGCCCTACATTCTTTCACCTGGCAACATTCATACCCAATCTATAAAAACTACAATTTAAAAACAACAACAGCCATACACAATCCCCCATAACAATATATATGTAACCCATTCAACACTAATATTACCCGTCAATTTAATTTTTAACAGAATTTAGCATGGTTACTGCTATTGGGTAAAAACTATTCCTGAATCTTTCTGTCCTTGTTCTAATAGATCTATACCTTCTGCCTGATGGTAATGGTACAAACAGAGAGTGTCCAGGATGAGAAATATCTCCTACAATATTCTGAGCTTTCTTAAGACAGTGGGAGCTGTGTAATTCCTCCAATGTGAGGAGTGGGCATCCGATGATCTTCTGTGCCATATTGATAACCCGCTGGAGCGATTTCCTCTGAGCCACCGTGCAACTGGCATACCACACACATATGCAGTACGTCAGTACACTTTCTACTACACAATGATAAAAAGACACCAATAGTCTCTGAGTGATGTTATTCTTCCTGAGCACTCTCAGAAAGTACAGTCTCTGTTGGGCCTTTTTCAGCAGCTCAGAGGTGTTTACACTCCAGGTTAAATTATCCTCAATATGGACTCCCAACAAGCGGAAGTCGGTCACCCTTTCTACACAGTCCCCACTGATGAATAGTGGTTGAAGATCTGTTTTCTTCTTCCTGTAATCTATTATGAGCTCCTTAGTTTTTAATGTGTTCAGAAGCAAGTTATTCTCTCTGCACCACTCAATCAACCGCTCCACCTCATCCCTATAAGCAGACTCATCTCCTGCTGAGATAAGCCCCACTACCGTGGTGTCATCCGCAAACTTAACTATAATGTTGTTATGATACAATCATAAGTATAAAGAGTAAAGAGCAGTGGACTCAGCACGCAGCCCTGTGGAGAGCCAGTACTAAGACTCAGATCCGTAGATGTACATTGACCTACTCTAACCCTCTGACTACGTCCGGACAAAAAACTCTTTATCCACATACATATAGAATGTGGAAATCCCAAATCCCCTAATTTAACCACCAGTCTGTGAGGGAGGATGGTATTAAATGCTGAGCTAAAGTCCACGAAAAGCAGTCTTGCATAGCTTCCCCGCTGTTCCAGATGTGACAATGCAGCATGAAGGACTGTAGCTACAGCATCCTCTGCAGATTTATTTGCTTGATATGCAAACTGGTAGGGGTCAAAACTCTGGGGGAGAAGTGATGTGATGTAATTCCGGACCAGTTTTTCAAAACATTTCATCACCACTGGAGTAAGTGCAACTGGTCGATAATCATTAAGACTGGAGATATGAGATTTTTTAGGTACAGGAATTATGGTGGAGGACTTCAAACAAGATGGAACCCTAGATTGAGCCAGAGACTGATTAAAGATCTTAGTAAAGACTCCAGCTAGTTGATCTGCACAGTCTTTTAACACACATCCAGGAATTCCATCGGGTCCAGCAGCCTTCTTCGGGTTGATCGCCCGCAGCATACGCCTCACCTCATGCTCCTCTACTTTAAGGATAAAGCTGCTGTGGACTGGGGACTGTGGTGCAGCTTCCTTTGGTGCTTCCACCTCAAAACGGCCGAAAAAGATGTTTAACTCTTCTGCCAATGCTGCATCGCCCGCTACAACTCCATTGTTTATAAAGTTCAAGGTGTTGGTTTTGGTTTACAAAACCCTCCATAGTTTGGCCCCTGACTATCTGGCAGAGCGTATTTCCCAGAGATTAGATCTGGCCCAACCCACCCGATCCTCTTTGGCCTACTTGCTTCATGTCGCCACTCTGAAGGAGGCCCGTAAGGCGTCTACTCATAAGTGGGCCTTCTCGGTGGCCGGCCCTTCAGCTTGGAACTCTCTGCCGAGCGAGTTATGGCAGGCAACTTCATTGGCGTCCTTTAGGAAAGAGCTGAAGACTTGGCTTTTCAAGGATGCCTTCGATAACTGCTAGGGAGTACCTTTTCTTTCTTTCTTTTTTTTCTTTCCCTGCCTTTCTGCCAATACTGTTTTTACTGATATATTGCTACTTTTTAAAAAAATATCTGTGTAAACCGTCCTGAGTTCCCTTAGGGAAATAGGATGCAGTATATAAGTCTGAAAATAAATAAATAAATAAATAAATAAATAAATAAATAAATAAATAAATAAATAAAGATGAAGGAGATGTGGTTCTTATGAAAAGGCTGTCCTTATAAATGGAAAGAGAGTAACTCAAAATGAACTTTTTGCATAGTTCGTGGCCCAGTTCTAAACATTTGCTAAGAAGAGAGGATCTTTCCATGATTAAAGGGTTGGAGAACAAGTCTGAATGCAAATTCAAATTTAAATGGAAAGCATTTTATTTATGAAGTTCCCCTTTAAAACTGAAGTATTGCTTGGTGTCTTGTTACACAATTGGAAATTATGGGTGTTAAAGCCAAATTAAAATGTTAAGATAATTAGACCTGAAGCGGGCTACCTCAATATCATTGCCTTGGACTTTCCATGGATCTTTTCCATTTGTGGTGCACAACCCTGGATTAACCATTAAGCAAAGCAAGCACATGCTTAGAGTATTAACAGAAGGGGTGCCACATATGTCTTTTCAGTGCCAGATTTACCATGGACCATTGAGGAAATGGTGCACTTTCCATAACAAATCAAATTCATCCATCCCTTACCCTCAGGTTCTTCCCTTAAGAGCCCCATGAAAACCAGCTCCTTACTTAAAGTAAATGAGTATGACCTAGTAAAACTACATAGTATAAAAACTCCCCAACAAGAAAATTCATGTTTTAGATGCAATGATCGATCATCATCATCGTGTCTTTCTTTCTTTCTTTCTTTCTTTCTTTCTTTCTATGGGAAGATTGGGTGAGGATAAAGATGAAAAGAGCAGCTCATCTATTGGACCTATGGCCTCAGTATTATATGTGCAAGTTGAAGAGAGAACAACCACTGTTAAAGTTGGTTTTGAATGAATTTGAGCTTTTCATTTTATATTCCAACAAAGTCTGTCCACAGTAATCAAAGTCTGAATGCACAAAATCTGGCTAGAAAGTGGTAGTTTGATTGTATACATGATTTTGTCTACAATATGAGATTCTTTTTTGCCACATGCTATTGAATCAAATCATCATATTTTCATGTGTGTAATGTTCACATTTTAGGTTTTTTTTTCCTCAAGTCATGGGACCCACAGTATGCTATATTCATAGGGGGCACCATAACATTTTCACGACTTAAGCCAGTGATAGCGAACCTTCAGCACTCCAGATGTTTTGGACAACTCCCAGAATTCCGAGGCTAGATTGTCAGTGACAAAGGACTGTGAGAGTTGTGGTTCAACACATATGGAGTGCTGAAGGTTCGCCACCACTTATTTAGGTCCTCTAATAGTCTTAATATGGTCGAGGGGTAGGGGGTATTAATTGCATGCAAATCAGTGCTGCTTTGTTTGACTTTCTCCACAGGAAAAAAAGTCCTGTATTCAAGAACCCTCATATTACTTGTTTGTTCTTTAACTTTCCTACTTTACTTTAAAGTCTATTATGTGACTTCCAGATGGCCCAGCCAGAATTTTGTCCTGGTGGGAAACATTTTTCAACATTCATCTAAAGATGGGTGTGATTTCAGAGGTTCATGCCAGTTCATAAATGCAACACCACAGGTGCCACACATTCCGTTCCCTGCCTTCCTGTCTGGATTCCTCACTCACCAGTCAAAGTGAGCTCCTTTCCTCCTCCTCTTTGGCAGTTTGTCTCCAGCAGGAGCACAGGCTTCCCTGGCCCACCTCCTTTGTTGATGACTGACTCAAACAAGGAGACGAAACAAGCAAACCTCTGCCTCTGCTAGGAACATCTGGTTGAACATCTGAAGAGGAGGAAGGGTAGGAGTGCACATACCAACAGGCCAAAATGCATGGAAACTACTTAAATGACTTAGAAGCAATGCAACCAAATGACCATTACATGTCAATATCTCAACTAACTGAACTGCCCACCAGCTATTACTTAATGGGAAATCAGATTCCAAACTGCAGAAACACAAACAGAGGATGGAAGGGACAAGAGTCCTCCCTCCATGACTGGAAGGGATTTTTAAAAAGGGTGTGCTGCTTCTCTCCCCCCCCCCCCCGCGCACAGGAGCTCGAGAGAAGCAGCGCATCCTTTTTCAAATGCCTTCCAGTCACGGAGGCAAGTCCTACCTCTGTGACTGGAAGGGATTTTTAAAAGTGTGCGCCGCTTCCCCCTGTAGAGGCTCAAGAGAAGCAGTGTGCCCTTTTTTAAATGCCTTCCAGTCACCAAGGCAGCTATGGTTACAAATTATCGGGTGGCAGTGCATGTGTGAAAGTCAAGGACGAAGAATCCCTGATCTTGCTCGTAAGCAGCCATGGGGTGGGGAGCGCTGAAGAGTGCTCGTATGTCAGGATTTTCGTAGGTTGGGTCCCTCATAAGTCAGGGTACCACTGTATAGGCATCCTTCACTATCGAAAGACTATGGTATCGTGCTATGTATAGAAGCTGTGTTATTTCCCACTGTATGCAAAGCTGAAACGGCCTCTTTAGAGCACAAGACCTGGGCAGATTAATATGGAGGTTAAAACTGTTACCCAAGCAGCAAAAAAAAAAAAAAAAAAAAAAAAACCCCTTTCCATGTCACTGGATTACTCTAATGGAAAGGTGTCGCAGGAGTCACCAGAACATAATTGTACACAGCCATGAAGTGCTTCTGGTACTCCAGCTCTGGATATTGCCTCAAGGTTAACTCCTGAAGCCTTTTCCAGAAATGGATCTAGCCACAAGGCAGTGGAGGTTTAAAATCAGAGTTTTCCTTCTCCTACAAAATGGTTCTTCCGTTTTATCTGACATTGGGGCATAAAACCCTCTTCCGCCTTCAAAACCATTGATCATCTTCTCCTTGTAATGGGAAGGAGCCCTTACAAGGTACTACCATCCGGGCCAGCTGGACCAAGGTTTTTGAAGGAGGTATTACTCTTTCAACACTGACAATGATGAGGCAGTAAGTAAAACTAGCAGCAAGTTAAGCAAAATGGTAGTGTGATGAAACTCAACAGTAGTCAGCTCCCAATGGCAGTTGTAATAGAAGGCTGCAGCAGTCAGTGCCAGGTGGCAGTTGTGGAAAAAAAGGTAGTAGTTGTAAGAGCCAGAAACGGACAAAGAGTTGATGTTAAACAGATGAAATAGATGAAAATAACTCTATTCTGCTTAATAGTGTGTGTTTATCTGTCAACATAATTTTTGGTGCTTCTGACCTGAGTAATGAAAGTGATCTCTCATTTGTACCATATCTAGTTTCTGCAAAAGAAAACCCCCTTTCTCTCACACACAGTTTTTCCACGCAGTATCCTGTGCTGGTATCTCTGTTGAAAAATGCAAAAATGTTATCTTCCATCAAGTCAACAAGCTCTCCAGTGCTACAAACACACATACCCTGACTGAATGACTTTTTCCTCTTGCTATAGTTTTTGTAGCAAAGATAGAAATAAATGCATTAAGGTCTACATATTGATTTTAATTAGAATGGCCAGTCCACCATTAATATGAGTTGTGATGCCTCTAAAACAGTTGTCAGGAAGGATTAATTAATTTATTGTAAATTAATACATTAATTGAGAGTGGATGAAAGCAGTCAGGGCAAATTAGTTCTGAGCTAGAGATAAATAAAAGGGGATAAAAATCAACATAAACCAGAAGCAGAATCTTTAGACTGTTTATCAAGCCCAAGGAAAATTGAGTAGTTCCACATTAAAACAGGGAACTTGTTCAGATTGAAAAACAAAGCCATTGTTAATTAAGTGAGGCAGCAAGTGAGTAAGATAATATTACTATTCTTAAAACAGAAGTAGTAGGAAACAAAACAATTACCTGTGTTTCTGGGGAGCTTTTCTATTATAAAGGAAAATATAAGGGAAAATAAGAAAGACATTATAATATATTCTATTACACTGTGCACCTTCCCAGCACACTATTATAATATCTTTCTTATATATATATATATATATATGAAACCCAGCTCTGAGTGGTTCCTATCCCCCCTGCATATGTTTATGAGATACACAGAAAATTGCCATGACAAAGGGAGAAGGGCCATATAATGCCTCTATTGCATTCATTTTTTTCTGCTAGTAAATATTTAGCATTGGATCCAGAGATTGGGAATGCTACTTCTTGGGGAGTACAATACACAGACCCAATAAGCCATCATGGCTACTAATCACTGAGGAACTCTGAGAATTCTTGTGCCAAAAAAGTATCTTCTCCAAGGCTGAGTAGGACCCAAATCTTTAGATCAAAACTGTCACAACATAATGAATCCTAAACTTTGGCATGCTGGCTTCTAGAATAACAGGTAGCCATTGAACCTAATTTTCCCACCACTGGCAGCTCTATATCCAGTGGTGGTTATGGAAACCAAGCAAACCCTTTTCGGAGTAGACAGTGATTTCTTCTAGTGCTCTCCCTCTCAGATACTGGAAATGGGGATGCACAGTCCTTCAGATCCTTTTAGATTACAATTCGTACAAGCCTTCATCAACTAAGTCAAGGTCGATGAATGCCTGGAGTTGTAGTCTAACAACATTTGGAGTTCCACATATTGCCTGTCTCTGTGTATATAAACTTCAGTTTTGAAAAAGGCAGCTAACTTGAAATAATCGCCAATGGGAAAACCTACTTTTGGGGACTAAACACCCAGAATACTTCACTTAGGATAGACTATGAAGATATTCCAGAAGTTGTAGTCCAAAGCAGTAATTTCCTCTGTCTCTGGAAACCATTTCCATGTGCTTAGGTGATCCCTCATTATAAATCTGTTGTCTGCAAATTGGCCAAGATACCTTGATTTGCAAAAAGCTTAGTTGTGTTCAACAGGCTGGATGAGAAGCGCACAAGCTACATGATTATCCTGCTATAGGATTTGTGCAGTTTGTTATAGAGATGGGCACGAATAAAAAAATGGTGTTTTGTTTGTCGTTTGTCATTTGGGGGTCCATTTCGGTTCGTTTCCATTTTTTGTGAATTTTTGCAAAAAATTCATTTTCATTTTCGTTCATTTCGTTACCATTTCGTTACCATTTATTTCAAATTTTTGTGATTTTTTTTTAGCATTTAAAGCAGTTCACTGTATTGCCGTAACGAAAATGAAATGCACAACAAAATTTCCGGTGTTTCTGTTCGTTTTGTTTCATTTTAGAGACAAAATTTGTTTGTCGTTTCGTTGCATAACAAAACAAAAAAACGGAAACGGAAAATTGTTCATTTCATGCCCATCTCTAGTTTGTTATATTAGAAACAGAGAAATGATAATGATAATGCAGGTGACTGTGTTCAAGGAGGAGGAGGAGGAGGAGGAGGAACTCTTCTTTTCCTGCTTGATTTTTCTGGAGCCTTTTTTCAGGCTTTTTTCAGTGCCAAGGAAGGACTAGCTCAGAGGAAGGAAGGAGGCAGCTTTTGGGATGGCAGTACCATCTGTACTTTATCTTTGGGTGAGGGGCTTCAAGTTCAAATCAGTTTGTTCTCTGACATGTGCCTAATTGGGTATTGACTTCAACTATGTGAAGAGAAGAGCAGAATCTGTTCATGTTTGTTTGAAATTTGAGGTAACTTGAAATCTGATTGGCAGACCATCTCAAAAGTTCTAGAAGGTGATGGATAAGATATCAAAATAAGTTCAGAAGTTAGTTTAGTTTGCTTAGTTATCCCTGAGGAGTTATGCTCAGGTGCTTTCCCGTCATGCTATGTTGTGAGGGGAGCATTCTGCATGTTTTGAGACTATGCTAGCTGTACATTAGTGTGTAAGTGGTGAAGCAAGTTGCCGTCATGCGGCTCCAGTCATTCCTGAAGGAAGACCTCATTCTGGATCCCTTTCACCCTGGGTTTAGGCCAAGTCATGGGACTGAGACTGCCCTGATCACATTGCATGATGACCTATTGAGGGGAGCTGACAGGGGTTGCTCTACCCTGTTGGTTCTTCTTGATCTGTCAGCGGCCTTTGATACCGTTGACCACTGTATCCTCCTGGGCAGGCTCTCTGAGGTGGGGATTGGTGGCTCAGTCATGTGCTGGCTCCACTCCTTCCTTGAGGGCCAAGCCCAGCGAGTGAACCTGGAGGGAATCTTGTTGTTCCCCTAGACACTCTCTTGTGTGGTGCCACAGGGATTGGCAATCTCCCCCATGAGGCTGCTGGCTGAGGACATTTGGAGTTTTGGAGTCTGCTGTCATCAGTAGACGGTTCTGGAGTAGACCAAGACTAACAGGCTCAAACTCAACCCTGAGAAGACTTGGGTTCTGTTCTTCGGGAGGGGTGGATGTGTACAGTGGCCCTCTTCCCAGTCTGGATGGGCCTGCCCTCCAGCTGGCTGAAAGAGTGAAGAGTCTGAGCATTGTCCTGGATCCAGAACTGTCCCAGGTAGCAGCCGTGACCAGGTTGGCCTTTTACCATCTCAAGCTTATTGCCCAGATTTGCCCATACCTTGATGTGGACTCTCTGAGGATGGTTGTGCAAGCACTGGTCATGTTGAGGATAGATTACTGCAATACTCTTTACATGGGGCTTCCTTTGAACCTTGTTCAATGACTGCAGTGGATGCATAATGTGGTGGCCAGATTGGTGGTTGGCATGGGCAGATATGACCTCATCACCCAAATTCTGGCCCATCTGCATTGACTACCCATTGCCTCCTGAATAAGGTTCAAGGTGTTGGTTTTGGTTTACAAAACCCTCCATGGCTTGGGACCTGAATATCTAACAGAGCGTATCTCCCAAAAGTAAGAGCTGGCCAGACCCACCAAAGCCTCACTGCACTTCTAGTTTCAGGTGGCTATCCCAAGGGAGGCCCATAACGTTGCAACATGCAACCGGGCCTTCCTGCTGGTAGGTCCAACTATATGGTACAAACTGCCCAGCAAGATCCACCTGGCTCAATCCATTAGAGCCTTCAAGAAAGCTTTTAAAAACTGTCTGTTTAAAGAAGCTTACAGTGATTGCTAATGTTTGTCTTGTATTTATTGTGATTTGTTGTTTATTGTTACTATCTGTTCTGTCCCTCTTGCTGGTTTATTTTCTCCTTTCCTCTTTCTTTTGTTTACTATTTGATTTGAATTGTGGTGTTTTAATTGGTTTACGTTGTTCTGTTTGTAAACCACCCAGAGTTCCCTTTGGGAAAATTGGTGCAGTATATACATTTTATAATGAAATATAATAAATAAATAAATAAGTACAGTGTACCCTTGTATAACAAACAGCTTGTATAACAAAAAAATTGTACAACATAAAAAATTCCGGAGATAGGAGAAATTTGCTTAACATAATTGCCTATGGGGAAAATCCGTACAACATAAAAATGGGATCACTCCATTTTCAGTGCATTCCTATGGGAGTTTGTATAAAGGAAAATTTGCTTAACATAATTTCATTTGGAACAAATTAATTCCTTTATACAAGGTAACACTGTACTAGGTAGATTAATTAGCCATATTATTTTATTGTGTTTGATCTGTATTGCGTTTGATCTGTATTGCCCCTGTTTTACACTTTGTTGTTGTTGTGTTATTACAGTTGTGATCAACTCTTTGTGACCCCATGTCCATGGAGTTTTCTTGGCAGGAATACTGGAAAACTCCATGGAGATGGGGTCACCAAGAATGTTTATTCCACAATGTTTTTGAAACATTTCTGAAATTTTTGAAACATTTACCTTTTTACCTTTTTAGCATCTTTAATAAAATATTACATTATCCCATTCAGTTGTCTGCATTTTTTGTTAAGATGTATTTTTCTTGCCTTTATTACCTACCAGGACCTTGTATTTTTTGGATTTGTCTGAATAACCTGAAAGCACTACTTACCCTGTTTCCACAAAAGTAAGACATCCCCCGAAAATAAGACCTACTTACAGTTTTGCCTCTTGCTGAAATATAAGGCATCCCCCGATAATAAGGCCTCCCCCAAACATAAGGCCTCCCTGAAAATGAGCCCCCCTGAAGCTACCATAACTCTGGACTCTGGAACGTAGCGGCAGTCACCGCCGCGCAGCACACTGTTGGCCGCAGTGCAGCCGGAGCAAACAGGAAGTGCAAGGTCTCTTAATTAGAGAGCCCACACCACCACCAGGACAAGCTGCCACCTGCTGCTCGCTCTGCCCTGACGGAGTCTAGCTGACTCACAGCTGACCTAGTATATTTCAGGTCCAAATTAGGGTTTCATTTCAGTCAAATTAGGGTCTTGACTCCGGTTGCCTTGGTCTATCCTCAGCATCCCCTGTCGCTGCACCCCCTCGGTCTCCTCGATTGGTTGAGTTTGGGCCTGTCTCCTTTCTTGAGGCCTCCAGGGCCCTGGCTCACTGCCGGCCAGCATCCTCCTCCTTTGATCCTTGCCCATGTTGGCTCATTAAATCTGCCGGAGGGAGCATGCCTGAGTGGGCTTTAATTATTTCCACTGCCTCCTTCAGGGAAGGGATATTTCCCTCTCATCTGAAGGAGACAGTGGTGAAGCCTATTCTGAAAAAATCTGGCTTGGCGTCGGACGAATTGGCAAACTACCGACCGATTGCCAATGTTCCCTTAAAGGGCGAGGGTGGCCGCTGTCCGGCTCCAGTTGTTCCTGGAGGGAGGACAGGTCCTTGACCCATTCCAGTCTGGGTTCAGGCCATGTTGGGGGACTGAGATAGTCTTTGTTGCAGTGCAAGATGACCTCCTCCAGGGGGCCGACAGGTGTAGCTCTACCTTGTTGGTCCTTCTGGATTTGTCAGCGGCCTTCAATACCGTCGACCACGGTATCCTGCTGGACCGGATCTCCGAGATAGGTGTCGGAGGCACTGTGCTCAGTTGGTTCCGATCCTTCTTGGAGGACCGCCCCCAGCATGTACTCCCATGTGGGGTTCCGCAGGGGTCAGCTCTCTCTTCCATGCTGTTCAACATCTATGTGAGGCCGTGGGCTGAGGTCATTAGGAGATTTGGAGTCTGCCATCATCAGTACGCTGATGACACACAGCTCTAACTCTCCTTTTCTACCTCTGCAGTTGAGGCTGTTCAGACCCTCAACCAGCGCCTGGATGCAGTCATAGAATGGATCAGGACCAACAGACTCAAACTCAACCCTGAGAAGACTGAGGTTATATTCTTTGGGACTTCCCCTTCTGGATATGGAGTCCCTTTCCCTAGCCTGGAGGGCGTTTCCCTCCAGCTGGCAGATAGTGTCCGGAATTTGGGCGTGGCCCTGGGCCCGGCTCTTTCTATGGAGGCCCAGGTGGCCACCGTGTCCAGGACTGCTTTTTTTCCATCTCCGACAAATCGCCCAGATTCGTCCATATCTCGATGGGGACTCCTTGAGAACTGTCGTGCAAGCGCTGGTGATCTCGAGAATAGATTACTGTAATGCTCTGTACTCCTATTCGGCAACTCCAGTGGGTGTGCGTCAATATGACCACATCACCCCAGTTCTGGCTCGCCTGCATTGGCTACCCGTTGCATCCTGAATAAGATTCAAGGTCCTGGTTTTAATTTATAAAACCCTCCATGGCCTGGGACCTGAATACCCATCAGAACGAATCTCCCAGCAGTCAACCTCAGCCCATCCAACTAGAATGTCATGGGTGCACTCACTGTGGGTGGCCACGCCCAGGGAGGCTCGGAAAATGGTCACCCATGGCCGAACCTTCTCTGTGGTTGGTCCCACATTATGGAATCATCTCCCGAATGAGTTGCGCCTTGCACAGTCCCTGCCAGCCTTCAAAAAAGTTTTAAAGACCTTACTTTTCCGGGAGGCGTTTGGTGACTGATAAGTTTTTGTGTTTTTTGTTTGTTTGTTTTTTTGCTCATCCTGCCACCTTGCCTTCTCACTATTGATTTTTATGTTTATACTGATTATGCAGATTTTATTGAATTTATTATGATGCTGTATATAATTTTGCTTATTGTCTGCTTTCTCTGTTGTAAACCGCCGGGAGTTCCTTCTGGAAGATGGGTGGTATATAAGCTCTAAAATAAATAAATAAATAAATAAATAAATAAATAAATAAATAAATAAATAAATAAATAAATAAAAGCTGTCTAAAAGCAAGCAAAGACCTTCATCTTCAGGCAAGCTTTCGAAGAATGAGGGTCCATTTACTATGTGACTTTTATATTGATTACCATACATGATTGCATTGACTGATTTCATAAGAACAACAGTCACTTCCATGTTAGTTTCCACCCCTCACTATGGATTTTCTTTCTTTCTGTGTGCTCTTTGTAGCTTTAATGTTACATTTTAATGTTCTAAGTTGCCTCTCCTAATTCCCTGTTCTTAATTTTGAATATGTCTTAAATATTCTGTGCTGTATATTGTGCCTTTTATTGTAAGCCACCTTGGGTCCTTTTCCAAAGGGAAAGGTAGAGGAAAAATATTCCAAATATGTAAATAAAATAAATAAACAATGCTGGTCCATAAAATGATGATAGTCTCTCTCAAATGAATTCTGAATTTTGGTATTGGTGGTAGCTGAGTGTGGTATTGTGATTTTTTCCCTTTTAAAATGGGGATATTTATAACTTTTTACATTTCTTGATGGAACTGGAAACAATTTGCATATCAGTCTGCATACCTGTGGAAACATTCTCATTTCAGTCTGCCAGACAAAGCTGAGGCCTCCTTCAAGGCCTTCTTCTAAGCCTTTGTTTCCTGCTACAAAACCTCCTGCGGGGAGGGGAGGTGGCTCTTCAGGCAGTTTCCCCTATGGAGCATCAAGTGTAATGATACTAGGGCCTTGAAACAGCCAGCCAGAAGAATCCAGAATCCTTGATTCCACAATAAAAGGCACTGTAGATGCTGTTAGCGAGTCTTCTATAAATAGAGTATCTTTTTTTTCAAGCTATAAGAGTGAGAAACAACATTTTGAAATGGATTATTTTTACAATGCAAGAAATGAGCCTTTAATTTATATCTGCCTGAACTCAAAAAAAGGTGTCCGTTCTTGAAATAAATTTTAAAAGTTGAAAAATCTATAGCACACTTCAGAAGCATCGTATCCTTTACCATGCTTTCTCAAGAGACTGTATGTGTATCAATTGTGGCTGAAATTCACTTTTCCATTTTTCAGGAACAAACCTTTCGAAGCTAAAATGATAAGGATTATTATTCCCTTTGCGGTTCTCTTCTGTGGAGCAAGCTCCTGTCCATTTAGCAGACAAATCTTCAGGTTATTTCCATTCTACAATTCTGTAATTCTAAAAATCATGATGGATTCATCATGTACACATGATAAAGTTTTTGTTTGTATTATCTTATTAGAATGGTTGTTTTGTGTGCTTTCTTGCTTTAGGGTTATCATTTCAGATGCAAGAGGACTTGAAATCATAGTGAATATTCTGTTCTAAATGTGTATAATGCAAATCTGATATGGGATGTAGAATTTTTTTTCACTGCCGTTTTGCTGCTTCTTCGGAGGTAGGCAAGTACAAAGTACTCAGGGAGCAACTCTCTGTCTGTCTATCTTACTCCATGGACTGCACAAAGATGGGAGTTGGCTGCTTTTGATCATTTTTCAGGGGTGGGATTAGTAAATAGGGAATGATCAGACTGAGAGTTCTCTTATGTAAAATTTTGGATGTGGGGGGGGGGTATATGGATCTTCCCAGTCCCATACACAAAACAAAGGGGGAGCTGCTGCTGGAGGAGAAGAAACTGACCCAATGTTTTTGCAATAAACAATTCATTTATTTGATTGTTTGATTAATATATCACTCCTTTAATGCAAGCACTACTCAGAGTAGTACTGTAGTACACATTAAAATATAAAAACCTACAAGACCCCACAGGACAAGGCATTCAACCATATGGTGTTTCATAAGTTTAGGTCTCAACTTCATGCAAAGCCTTGCAGTTTTGTGATTGCCTGTTCAAGATTCTTAGTATGCAGCCAAGATCTTTTTCAGGATACTCCAATCCACCACTTTCATGAATGTTCACTCATCAGTCTCCCACACTTGATCAGCATTCTATGGCTAATTGGCTTTTTCCTTCTAGTGCTTTTCTCTTTCTTCTAAACTCTAAAACCTTGCGTGTGAACATAATGAGATAAAGTATACTACACAGGCTTAGAATAAAGGCTGCAGGTCAAGAATAATACTTAGCTAAGCAATTGTTAAAGTCCAAGTACATTTGATGAGTTATTTAGTGGATAAATAAATAGTGTGCTGGCTGGTAACTGCAATTTTGAGAGAAATAGGCCACAATGGCTATATCCTAACAGCAGCCTAGGTTAGGTCAGGACATTAAGGCAGAACCTGAAATGAGTGAAGCAATCATTTTGTACCCCGAGGAATGATTGTAGGCATGATTTGTTCAACAATGTTAAGGGAACTGTCTAGTACAAGTGGAATAATCAACTTAATTACAGATAGAACCCCAATTACTGGAATAGATGATCCAAAACTGTGGTGACTGGTGAGAGTTAACGGAAAGGCTGATTTTGTTTGTTTGTTTGTTTGTTTTATATACTAAGATCTCAGGGCAGGGTAAACAACAAAATCAGTATAAAACAATTCTATGTTTTAAATTAACCCAAAATAATTTAAAATATTGAAACTATCTATAGACATTAAAACTAACAATAACAAAGACGTCTCCAAAGCTTGTTTGACCATGAATGGAAAAATAAGCCAAAAGCTACAAACCAGAACATGGCCCTCAATTTGGGGGCATTCACGTATTTTGACCAAAATTCTGTTGTTCAGGTACACTTGCTGAAGACTTGTGGTGCAACTTGCAATGACGTCTTCACTGTTACTTAGGATGCTATCTTGCCTGGGGAAGATCCTGATCTTCTGAAGGTGTGGATTTTCCTCTTCCTCCCATAACGTGACTGAAGATATGGGATAGCAGTTCCCACATACAAAGGTTTTTTTTAAAGCACAGTGCTGCCCCATGGCCAGCAGGTGGCGCTAGGATTTTAAAAAGGACCAGCTGGCTCATGGTAGAGCTTGGGGAAGTTAAAAAAGAACAGCACCCAATCCAGCTTCCTGCTGCTCAGAGGGTGGGGAAAAATAAATAAAAAACTGCACCGATCGGTCCCAGGAACAGCTGGTCACGCTACAAGGGGGAAAAAAAGAAAACCAGATCATCTATGCCGTCGCATGACATCTGCCTCTTTAAAAGGTGGATTTTTTAAGCGAGGCAAAAAATTCCCTACATCTCCGGTAAGTCTTGGAAACCTCGCTTAAGGGGTTTTTCTTTCTTTCTTTTTCAAAAAGCCCGGTGGCCGTGGGGATGGCATTTTGGGGCATGGTTTATCTACAAATTTAATCTGCATTTAAAGGGACGTGGGATAGGGGCCCAAGTCTTCTGATGCCCTGCCTTATTTGCATCAAAACTGTTCTTTTCAATAAACCTGTTTAAAGCAAAGCAAAATGTTAGGCTTATATACCACCCCTGGTGATTAACGTGCTCTCTGGGCAGCTTACCATTTATTTATCCAAGCTATACATTGTTCGCCCCCCCCCCACTGCCCAAGTGAGCTGGGTACTCATTTTACCAACCTCAGAAGGATAGAAGGCTGAGTCCACCATGAGCCACATACCTGGGATGGAATCCCTGGTCATGAGCACAGTTATAGCTGCCGTACAACAGTTTAACCACTGCACCACCATGCTTGACTGGACTCCTGTTTGTGTCTGAAAATTGTAAGAAGACACACTGATATTCTACGCCTATCGATACTAAGTTAAAGATGTACAGTAGGACCTTATTCACTAAGCCAGTGGTTCAAGCAAGTGAATTCTACTAGCAGCAGTATCAGCAATTTTGCAGCAAATAAAGCACATGAAGAATATGCCTTAAAGCTGTGAACCCTAAAATCTAGAGTTGAAAGGCTGGGAGCTGCCCATATTACTTGAGATGTCAGTTACAAAACCCAAGACAAAGAGAATGGATCACAGAACAAATGGCTCTCACATCCAAACGCTGAGACCTGGCAATTAGTATTTCTAACTCATATTTCATATTGATTTATTTTTTTTAACAAATTGGTTGCAATGACCACAACTGCTGTTTATATCAGCTTTGGGAGAAAATTGTCACGAGAATGTAAGTTGAAGCAAAAACAAGAATGGAGAAGTAGAATAAACAAGGAAGAAAGAAATAGGGAATGAAGAAAAAGAGAAACTACTGGAATACATCCAGCTTGCAAATTTTTCTTGAGGAAAAGTCCAAAATACCAGTAAACACTCTCGGTGAAAATAATTTAGTGTAACTCTCAGCAATGTCTTTCTCTGGAGGATATCATAATATAGTTTAAAATCAATCCTGAAATGCATGATTTAAAACAGAGCCAGTATATTATCTGAAATGCATAAGAACAGCCATTTAGGCATTAGCTTAGGTTTTTAAGCATGTGCATTCCAGAAATGGGAGTCAAGCTTTGAAGCCACGACAACACACAAACACAAAGCAAACTGATTATGACATGGGTGTCTAGCTTACCAGAAGGGCAAAATGACATTAATGAACAACAAAGGCATCCATGGGCAGTTATTTTAATAAGCCATGCATAGCGTAATGTTAAGTCTCATGATATACTGTATATTGGATGCATGTTAAAAATATGACATCAAACAGACTGTTAGCAGAGCGAGCAGCAACTTAGTTAACTGGTAGAGCCAGTCCTCCTGCTATCAGAATGGTTAGCTGGGGACACTTCATCCCTGGAAAATATTTACATCCAGATTCTGTTTTTTTAGGAAAATAAGGAAGCTAGTATTTATTTATTACTAAAATGAATCATGGTTGAAAAGATGATGTCTATCTAAATTCTGAGATGGAAATGTAGGGGAACGTCTCTGTCTTCACCTCTGGGGAGCAAAAGTGTGATGCCTTCTGTCCAAAACAGGAGGCGGAGAAAATGTAAAACAGAGGAGCAAGCAACCTCAACAAGCCTACTGAAAAATATGTCAGTATATGTGCCCTAAGCACATCCGATCTCGCTTGATTTCAGAAGCTAAGCAGGGTCGGCCCTGGTTAGTACTTGGATGGGCGACCACCAGGGAATACCAGGTCCTGTAGGCGCCTGGAGTAGGAACTGGCAAGCCACTCCAGTACTCCTGCCAAGAAAACTCCATGGACATGGAGTCACGTAGAGTAGGTCACGACTGTAATGACACAACACACACACATAAATTTTAAAAATGCCTGCATAGATCGAATATGTAAAGGTCTAGGAGATCCCAACTGGTTTCTCTTTAGCAATCTATTTCTCTTGCTTCGGACACATGCATCTTCAGTGCAATCTGTGCTGCATCCAGGGTCGGGGCAGTAACAGTCAGAGGCATCTGAAAGAAGGAAAGAGTGAGAAAAGTTACACTAGGAACGGGTCTATATAGTGTCAAATACAGTGATTTCTGCCAAGGCTGGATAAATTTACTCCTTCTAGATTTTCTTATTGTGTTTCTTCTAAATATGTAAGCCACCATCTCAAATCCTTATTTTAAGGAAAAGAGGGGGGTGATATTTGAAATAAATAATAGTCTAAATGCTGCAACAGACTATTGTCCTGATAAGTGGGGCAAATAATACTTTATAAAATGTGCACAGTTACAATGGGCCCTGATTTTCGGTTTTCTAGGTAACAGTGACCTTAAAAACCCTGTTTTTTGCTATTAATGATTTTATGCACAGATTACCTATAAAACATTGGGTTAAATCCAACAGCTAGTTCCAAAAAGAGCTAGCACATTGAATCAGTGGGATATACATACAGTAAATGTGAACCATTTATCAAATAATTTAGTGGGGCACTCTACTTGGGACTGTAAGAATGTGCATAGTTCTCTCTCTCTCTCTCTCTCTCTCTCTCTCTCTCTCTCTCT
>JAHTLZ010000016.1:22070858-22081236 GCA_023846285.1 Phrynocephalus versicolor | reverse complement strand
TCTCTCTCTCTCTCTCTCTCTCTCTCTCTCTCTCTCTCTCTTTCCCTTTCTCTCTCTGTAAGTGGGTTTGTGTGTTATTTTTCCTGTGCCCTGAGTGCCCCTGATACTGGTATATTAATGGTCATTGCCATTTGTGCACTAGCTGGACTCCAAATCAATAAGCATTCTTAGTTGCCTGTCATTAAAATTGATCCATACTACCTTTCCAATTGACGTCACATTCAACTGTAAATATCATCAAATAAGCTGTCACCTCATTTCCCTTATCCATGTGGGCTCCCCCGCCCTTTCAAAAAGATAGATTTCTTCTATAAGTCTGAACAGTAGAATTCTTCTTAATTATTTCTGACATTTCACCAATGACATCTTCAGGATTTTCCTCAGAGGGCAGAAATGTCTGGCCTCTGTCCTTTAAAGGCAAAAGGGGAAAACAACATGCAGTTCTTTGTTGTACGAGCCAAGATATACCTCATATATTAAACACAAAAACCCCAAAGAAGTAAGTAAAAGAAGTATCAAAGAAATTGGTAATCATTTCTAATTTGGACATAGACCTCAGATCCAACTTTGGTCAATGATTTCTTAATGGTCTTTGCAAATGGTTCATTCCCTACCTCTATGTATTTATATATTGACAGTACCAAAGTGGTTGTGTGAATGGGCCCTTGGGGAATCTGAGGGCCAGGCGAAGTGTTCCTTTCTATATAAACAGGTGGCTTTTCCCTCTTCCTTGAAGACAGAATGAGTTTTGCAACAGAGAAAAAAGGCAAAACAAGGTCTCAAAGGTACACAGAAATAAACATTCTAAATGGCCCAACGTATTTTGAAGCTTTCTCAAGGAAACTTGGAAGCACAGCGCTATGTGCTATACTGTGGCCTGAACATAGCATTATATATCTGAATGCCCTGAGGAAGACTATATTAGCAGCATAGTGGAGCATTGTGCACCTCTGAGTCTCCATCTCGTTTCCATCCTAGCTTCTCACCAGCATTAATGCCTGCCTGCCTTTTTTTCCCCTTCAGTTTTCTTCAGCTATTCTTCATTAGAACATCTGAAGAATCTTTTTAAAAATCAGCTTTAGGAATAGCTAACCCTCTCCAAAGGCTGTCAGTATTGGCAAGTTAAATGCCACTGCCTATGGTTCTGTATAGTTAAATGTTATTTGTATTTCTTTTGGTCTCTGGTTCTTCTTGTCTTAAATTCTTTCACTTCTTTCACTCCTGGTTCTATGCTAGTCTATAAACTTGTTAAAAGTGTCTTCAGGGGAAAAAAAGCCACAGGTCACAAAATCTTCCAGGGGAAAACACACCTGCAGTGTTAAACATGTGTGAAAAAATTCATGTGTGAGAAAATCTCACTACTAGATATGGGCATGAACTGAACTATGAACTGGAACCCCCCTCCTCCCCCCCCCACAAGCTAGGCCATTTTGTGGTTCAGTTTGTAGTTCAGTATCCCATTTGCCAAAACAAAACAAAGAACTGGACTTTTATTTCTGCTTGGCACTTTGTTTTAGGCAAAATGTATACTCTGCCCCTACCTGATCTTACCTCCTCTTCCTCTTTGTCTTCTTCCACCACCATCTTTAGAGACAGTGGCCCACCTCCCAGAAGGGAAGCTGGGCCAGCTCTCTCTGTGCATGGGCATGCCTATCAGCAGACAGATGTGGGTATATACAGAGATAGCTAGATGATAGACATGTGCTTGTGCAGAGACAGGCATGAACGGAGATCAATTGGGGGGGGTAGAATTAACCATGTTCTGGTTTGTATTTTGGGGGTTCTTGGGTGGTTCATGGGTAACCATGAAAAATGAACCACCCCTATTCATCATCCCCAGTTTGTGCCCATTTCTATTGATTACATAAGGTAGCCTGCGGGACTTGTAAGAAGCAACAAAAGTTTTTGCTTGCAATTTATTCTCTGTGTTTTAGGCTGTTCGCCACACACCAGCTGAGTCTTTACAACCTCCTGCTCCTCTAATCCTCTGCCATTGAATAGGTACTTTTTAAACCCCTCAAAAGATTCTACCTGTAATTTCATGGTTGACACCTGATTTTATGCAGGTTTCTTAAGCACTTGCAAAAGTGTAGTGACACCTCCCGCCTAACGTGGGGGTTAGGGACGCAACCTGACCCCCAATAATTGAAAATCTATGATATGCAGATGCAGGTCACGTCAGGCCTGGGGCACCTAGCTGGGGGCTCTTGTACTTACCTCCAGCCTGGTGCTGCCCCAAACGGGCCTGTGAGGGCCTTCTGAGACCTTTGGGGGCCTCCAGAAGGCTCGGGTAGGGCCTCACAGGCCCGTTTGGGGCAGCGCCAATCCTGGAGTAAGTAAGGGAGGCCCTGCCCATTTGTGGTTCATATAATGCGGTCCCATGATATAGCAGGACCGCAGTATATGAACCGCAAATGGGCAGGGGACCACTGTACCAACATAATGGAACATACAATGTCCCTATAAAGAGTGTCTTATCATTAGAAATAGGGACATATTATGTTCCATTATGTTGGTACACTTTTGCAAGTGTTTAAGAAACCTGCATGAAAATCAGGTGTCAACCATGAAATTACAGTATAGGTAAAACATTTCGAGTAATTGTGATAACACCGATATAAAACCAGCTGCCCTGTGTGAATCAGAACAGCTAGACTGGTGTAGAGTTCATGGATGCCTGCTCCTGCATCTGTCTCACTTTATTGGTTTTACAATTTTAATTTTTAAATTGTAAGAGTTTATCACATAATTCCAGTATTTTATGGGTGTTGGGTGCTCTTTTATGAAAAGAGCAAAAAGCTGGACGGATGTCACCTTGCTTTGTGGTGTCTTCCACTAATGAAAAAAACCACCACACACAAACCACACCAGTACAATTACGGCAAGCAAACATCTTTAAAATAAAACATCCACAGATTGATTATTGAACAGTGTTTTATTGTTCAACTAAATAATCCTTGTAAAGAAAAGGTAGAGGGGAAAGAGAACTGATCTCTGGCAGATAATCATAGCTAAATAGTTTTCACAGGTCAGTTGAAAGGGAAATTGAAAGCAAGATGTTTCCTCAGGCAGATCTAAACCATTTCGTGATTTTATGAGATATGTAAATCCTTGAACTGAGTAAAATTTGAACTGAGTAAAATTACAAATAAGAAGCAGGGCAAACTGATTTTTTTTCTTCAGTCATACTTACAATGAGAATAAATTGAGCCAAGATTAACTATCAACACAGACTTTCTCTTGAAGAGAACCAATGTACATAACACTGGGAACGATTGACCACAAAGGTCTACTGTCCAATAGATTGGGGTATAGCTTCCTAACCTCTCCAAGGGTGTAACCTAGGGATGGGCACAAAATGGAAATATTCTGTTTCATTTCATTTCATTTTGTTTCCACCTGTGTTTTGTTTTGTTTTGTTTTTAAATGATTTTTTTACAACAAAATGTAATCAAATGAAACAGTAATGAAACAAATTGTTACTCTATAAAACAACTTCCCTGAGTCCTAGAGTCACCAAATTTGGTGCCCCTATGACCCAGGGGAGCTGTTATACAGAGTAACAAAACAGTTCATTTTGAAATGGAAGAAATGGTATTTCATTTCATTTCGTTACGAAATTCTGTCTGTCATTTTGTTTCATTACGAAACAATTTGTAAGCTTACAAAACAACAAAACAGCATTTCATTTTTCCTAAGGTGCCCATCCCTAGGATAACCACATTGATAAAATTTGCTATGAGATTGGGATAGGGTTTTTTTTGTTGACTACATGACAATAAAAGCAAATATGAATCAGCCTGGAGCCACCCTGCTCTGTTTTTATTTCCACAGTGGATCCAATTGTGTTTGTTTATGTGATCACTTGAAGTAATACAGAAAATAGCAGCAGGGTGGGGGAGCAAAGATGGTGGTGTGGTTGGGAAAAGAACAGAGATCTGGATCTTTGCAAACAAATTATATTTATTTCCCCTCTTTCTTTCTTTTACACAGCTTGGTGCAGTTGCGCAAAGATCCCTAGACACCAAGAAGGAAGGGGGGGAAAGGAAGGAAGGAAATAAATTACCATTTTCCCATTATTTACAGCTTATTACTGTAAGTAGTTCTTCTGTAACTGTGCCTCCTTCAGGACTGCAGGAGAGCTACATTTACAAGCTGCAAATGAATCTCTTTAGCTAATTTCCTTCTTTCCCCGTGAGGACACATAATTCACATGCACCCAGGGAACCCAAATCCTCCATGTGACTTCACAGTGAGTGAATTCATATCCGTCTTGCTGCATCACTGCAACCTTACACCCTTGCTACCTTTCCCCACAACAACAATGAGCAAGTGTGTTGCACTTGATAGTTTTATAGGCCCCCTTTCCTGTGTGATCAGCTGTTTTAATTCTCCAAAAGAATGAGGTTGCATGGATGGTATTCAGGTGACATTCTAACCAGGACATGGTTGATGTCTTAGAGAGCAAGGATACTCACCCCCACAATCTTCCCTGCTAGTCACCCTGAACGTTTTAAAAAATTCTTTAAAACGAACTACAGATTTTAGCACTAAATCATTTTATTTATTTAAAATATTTATTTCCCACCTTTTTCCTCACGAAGACCCAAGGCAACTTACGAGTACATCATAAAACATTATAGGTTAAAACCAGAACTCTGAATTCTGTCCTGAAACAGATTGTCAGCCAGTGGAGCTGGTGCAACAGGGGAGTTATATGTTCCCTGTAGCCAGCTCTAGTTAACAATCTGGCTGCAGACGTTTGGATTCTTTGAAGTTTCCAAACACTTTCCAAAAGCAGTCCCATGTAGAGCACATCACACTAATTCAGCTGGGATGTAACTAGGAGATGTGCCATTGTATTAATATTAGACATGTGTGTTTCATTTCAGAAGGGGTCCAGTTGTGAAACAAAACACGGCAGCACAGCTGCTGTTCAGTGCCAGGACCCACCTTCTATAATGAAATCAACCAGTCTCTTATCTTGTTTTGGGTCACGCGGGGCTAAACTCCAATGAGGAAGCAGCCTATGACATGTCATTTTTCACTCTCCCTGGCACTGGCCAATCAGAAGCTGTGCTGGGACATGCAAAATCCTGCCTCCCTGACTGACTGGCCAGGGAGAGTGAGAGATGACACATCAGAGGCTGCATCCTCATTGGAGTTTAGCCCCACGCAACCCAAATGAAGGTAAGAGACTGGTTGATTTCATTCAGAAAGGTGGGTCCTTGTACCAAACGGCAGCTGTGCAGCCATGTTTCATTTCAGAACCGGATACCTTCCGAAACGAAACACCCACTAATTTAGTACTAGAATTTGGTATGGACACTTGCATTGAAAGCTCCAGTGGTTTCTGTGTGACCCCTTAATCTAAACAGAAGCATAAAATAGTTTGTAAATCAAACTGCAGCAAAGCTTAATCACTGCCAAGGTAGTCTCAGCCAGAGATCTCTGTGTGCCTTTTCAGGAACTATTCCAACCTTTTTAACAAGCCAGAAAAGGTTGGGTGTAGGTATCTTCTGACTATATTAAGTGACTACATGTCCTCTCGCTTTTTCTGCTCGGTCCAAATTATGTAGTGTTCTTGAAAACACAAACTTGTAATCGTTCTATGAACATTCTGTGGTGTGACTCTAAATGTTCAAATATATTTAACATAAATATACATAAATATACATAAATGAATGGGTTTAACCCAAGCTGAGGAACCAAAAAGGAAGAAGATATGCCGATGAAACTTTAAATTGAGACCAAAAGAGAGAAAGGGAGAAAGAGAGTGATGATAATGATGCTATTCCCCAGTGAGCAGAAATTTAGGCTCTAATCAACTTGATTTAGATCAGTAGTTTACTATACACAGTATTTCTTAAGCAATTCAAAATTCAAAAAAGCAAAAGCTCAAAAATGTGTTTATATCGATGCAATCTTTTTCTATATTTTCTTGTATTCTCATATAATTCTTGCCCTCCTAGAACTTCCTGCATATTTATCTCTGTTCCTAGGTTTAAATTACAAGAACAAAAGTATGGAAGGGCAAATTCTTTGTGGTAAACGTTATGTATTATTTTTGCTTTTTTCTGTGAATTTAAAGTTTTCAGTACTAGAACAACTGGGCTTTGTGTATTGCAGTAGGTTAAGACAAAATTAAGTAAAACAAGTTGCCTGACTGGGAATGTAGAGACTTTTACTCCTGAAAAGTACTTGTGTTACTAAGTAATTCACTAATTACGGCTTACTTGGCCTTTAATTTGCAGTATATTTTAATATGTTTGCACTGTTGTTGGTTTTGTAATTACCTGTTTAAAAATGCAAATCCTTGCAAGTGTTCTGAGTCTGCAACAGTCATTTGAAAAGTTAGTCTGCTAAAACCCAACATAGTTGTACACAAAGATGTGAATTTTCAGTGAATGTGTGTAATCCCAAGTTAACACATGAAACATTATTTATCAGAACCTGACATTAAACCCCATGGAAGTGGCCTTCTCCTTTGATTTCCTAACTGCTATACTATGGCTCTCTTGTTCACTTCATGTAAAACAAGCATAGCTATGTTCCTCTGTCAAATGTTAGATGGTATGTAGATGATGTATTATATTTGTTTAATCCAGTACTTCTAGCAGCGCTACAGGAAGCTGAGGTAGGTCTGAACAAGCCAGGTGTGGAAATCCACCAGATTTTTTTTCCCCACTACTGTACCATCAAATGTAACGTGAACATAACCTGCATGCACCATTCTTTTGATTCTACAAAGTTATTTCTTGTATGAGTGTTATGAACAAAATAAACTTTGCAAGGATTTGAAATTTGAAATCCAATAACAAAACTAAACAATAAAACAGCTGCAGCCCAGTTAGGAAAGTTGAAAAACTCTTGTTAATCCAAAACAAGATACAATACTATCTTTATATCCTAATTTTCCATTTACTATTTTGAAAAGCACAATCATAGTGGCTTTGTGTTTCCTTGTGAGTCCTCCATTGTATAGCTCCATTTTATAGCTTTATATTTCCTTGAGTCCTTGATGGCAAGGGATGAAACAGCCACAGATGGAAAGTTGGAAACAGCGCTGTGCATACTACATGTATCTGTCCGGTTGTAAGAGACCTAATTCATATGTGGAGCTTAGTATAAGGTCTGTCCAAAATTTCTGGGCAGAAAAGTCATGAGGGAGGGGTCAAATTCATTTCTACAAAATAATAATAATAATCCCAGTCATGTAGTTAACCCTTTACATATTAACTAGTTTAAAAAACCCAACTCCTTGGCTTTCCAGCAGAAAATAAATTTAAAGGTTTAGGAACAAGGCCAGAAGAATGACTACTAAAGAGGCAAATCTCTTAAGCTCCATAGAGATCACAGTCACAAAAGAGAAGTCTCATGTGGTTAGATGTTTCTTAGAAAATTAGAGCTGAGGAAATATGTTTCGTGGATTCTTCTAGGAAAGAGTGACCTTTTCACATAGAAATCAGCTTCTGACCATTATAAAGAATTTTATCTCCAGTACAACCATCTCTCAATTGACATTTAACTCAACAGTGTAGACTTGCAATGAATCACAGACATTAACAACTGTAACGAGAAGACTAAGAGAAGACAGCGTCCTCACCTCCGGAAGCAGCCTCAACCCAGACCAGATATGCCGGCTCCTGGACCTGTGTTTGAATACCACATAATTCATGTACAGAGGGGGCTTTTAAAGACAGAACCACGGTTGTGCCATGCCTTCCCTGGTGTCACCAATTGTGGTGAAAACAGTACATGGAAGAAGTGGAGAAGAAGGCCCTCAACACCTTCCCAGGGACAACATCATCCCACTGGTTCAGGTAGGTCGATGATACCTGGGTGAAAGTCAAGACTCAGGAAGTACAGGCATTTACAGACCACATCAATGCAGTGGACCCTAATATTAAGTTCACTAGGGAAGATACCCAAGACAACAGACTGGCTTTCCTGGATTGTGCAGTCATCATCAGACCCGACCATGGTTTGGGAGTCAAAGTTTATAGGAAACCCACCCACACAGATCAGTACTTAACGGTTTGACTCCCACCATCAATTATAACACAAATTAGGAGCCATCAGGACCCTAAACCACAGAGCAGAGAGCATCCCCACCTCCACAGAAGCCAAGAAGAAGGAAGACAGGCACCTGAAGACAGCAATTAAGGCCTGTGGATATCCAAAGAGGGCCTTCAACAAAGCAGTGTGCTGATCCAGAAGAACAATGGATCAACCTGAGACCCAGACCCGACAGAAGAACTCATTCCCTACATGGCTGGAGTATCTGAGAAGCTTAAAAGGATTTTGGCAAACACCACATCCCTGTTTATTTCAAACCCACAAACACACCAAGGGAGAGACTTGTCCACCCAAACGACCTGATTCCAAAACGCAAAAGGAGCAATATAGTATATGTGGTCCAATGTACTGAGGAGTGTGCAGACCTCTACATTGGAGAAAATAAACAACAATTAAATAGAAGGATGGCCCAACGTAGGAGGGATAACAGCTCAGGACCAGAATCAGCAATACACCCCCATTTGAAGGACAAAGGGCACTCATTCAAATATGAGGATGTACACATATTAGACAGAAAAGATAGGTGGTTTGAGAGATGGGTCAGGGAAGCCATTCACGTGAGCATTGAAAACCCCTCCCTCAACAGAAGTGGGGGACTCTGGCACAATCTATCTGCCACTTATCAGGCTGCGATTTCAATAATACCTAGACAAATAAAAAATACTTCAGGCCTTCACCAACAAGGCCATGGCTAACGACCCATATTTTATGGGTTTCAGCACCTTAGGTCATTGTTCACCTTAGGCTATTGAGACTCTTGTCTAGCTAATAGACATGGGCATGACTCGGCGAAATTTTCGTTTTCGTTTCTGTTTTTCGTTTCCGTTACGTAACAGAAACGGTAACGATAATTAAGCCGTCAGAACTCGAACTCGAACCGAAAAAAGAAATATTTGGTTGGGTTTTTCGTTTTCGTTTGTGGCATCGCGGCAATCGCGCAATGCGAAGCACAGAAAAAGTTTTTAAAAGTTTTTTTTAAAAAACCCGACTCCCGGCCAAAAAAGCAGGCGAAAATATGCCTGCCTGAGTGAGGGCGCTAATTCGTGGTGGAAACAACAAATGACAAATGAAACAACGAAACAACAAATTTTTGAAAAAATTTGCGACAAACGGAAATGCCCCGAAAGGGACCCGTTCCGACAAACAAAAACTTGAAACGTCATTTTTTCTGGTCGTGCCCATGTCTACTAGCTAACTAGCCTATTTAGGCCATTGTTCATCTTATGAACCTATTTCAGACCAGGGTGACAAGAGGTCAAAGTAAGCTATAAAATGGGGGACTCAGAAGTAGCTTTTTCAGACTGATGAAGCCACTTGGATGAGCAGTAAAACGTTTTAATTTCTCAAGAAAAAGAAGTCCAGTTGCCATGACTCAACATCCAGATAAACTAACTGGGATGACTGAGAATCTTCACAGACATGGTTGCAGCACCTAACAAGGAAGAACAAGGAAGACTGGCTGCCCAATTCCAAAGCAGTTCCATCAGCATAATAAAACTGTTAATGTTCATGTTTGAAGAGACCACAGTGGCAGGAGCAATATATGGTCTTATGGCCAAATTATGTAACATAGGTAACAAGTCATTTTAGCTGAAGTCATAACTATATTTAAAAGATGTGATACCAGCAAACCTTTGTACCTGACAAAACCAACTTGCAAAGATCATTTTAAATGAAAAACAAGGCTACATAATTTCCAAATTACAGTCTGTGTAAAAATCTCTGTGACAATCATACAGTTACAGCCTTTATGATTTTTTCCTCATGATGTGTTGTTATTCTCAGTTTAATATTCCTATGCATTCTCTTCTTTATCATTAGGCCACAGGTTCTAGAGGGGGTATACATGTTGCTAAAATCCACAAACACACAACTTCTGCACTAACAGGATGAAAGTTACCAAGAATGTCACTGTGTAAGGTTTCCTCAAGGAATAAGTCAACAATTTCAATGACACTTGACCCCATATAAGTACAATACTATATCAACAAGGGTTAGTAGAAGTATAATCCTATTTCTCTACTAAGAGATGAGTCTTAGTTCCAAGAGACTTATTCACTGGTATACTATATGGATAGGAGTGCATACTAGCAAGGCCATTTACCACAATTCTCGGTATATAAATCTGTTGTAGTAGTAACAACTATAAAGAAATTTGAAAGATTGATGCTTATTGATTCGAGCTACACGTGTATTGAAAATAATGGCATGTAGGAGAGAAAGCAGGATGCTAGCCTTGTGACCCAGATAGTTCTATCTATCTATCTATCTATCTATCTATCTATCTATCTATCTATCT